>LPNX011071151.1:33473-66878 GCA_001517045.1 Pseudotsuga menziesii
TAATGGAAGGTCGAATCCGAGCGATCTCAAGGCATATGGAAGGTCAAGAGACAAGTGACTCGGATCCACATCAAGGAAAACTCCAAAATGATTTGGCCTTTTGCACACATCCCAATGTACACAGGTTTAAGGGTCAAATCCACGTATATACGTGAGAAAGGGATTAAAAGTTGCGTATGGCAATTATTGCATGTTTTTAGGGATGATCTTGGAAACATCAAAGGTACAAAAATGGTCCATGGGGTCTAAGGAGTCTGCAGAGAGACAGGGAAGGCCATAAAAATGTGATTCACCATGTGTAGTAAAATCAGCTATAACAGATGCCCCCTAATGTGTGAGGTCAAAGGGGTCATACGATGGTCGAAATACATTATAAGTCCATCCCAGAAGTGGAGTCATGAAGAACCCAGTGGAAGAACCAGCCATCCAATCAATACAATATAATGATCAAACTTTGCACATAACTGCAAGTAGATATAGCAATCCCAAATACATAAGAGTACAATGGCCATGAATAGTCATGATACAAAATATGACATGTGTGGTCATCGCCACGTACAATATAGATAGATCAGAATCTCCATGATGAAGATATACACAAGATAATGATTTCCATGTAGGCTGAAGATATATAATGGATCAAGATCTCCAAAATGGCTGGAAATATCTAGCATATACTAGAATCAAGTCACGAGAGTTGAAATCTCATGAACACTGGCACGAGCAAGGAGGTAGCATATATGAAATGCCACCAATCTGGAAGGTCTTCTACACAAACCACTACGAGTACATGTCATACTATGTGAATAGAGGTGTCGAGGTTGAACATAGTAGTCCATCGTCCGATTATCGGTCATTGATGTATACCGTTAACAGACGCGAGATCACCCACCGATAATGAAAATGGGAATCAAGGTACTAGAGTGCAAACTAACAAGTGTGAATAAATGTGTTGAGGTCGAACACTTTAGAGAATCCATAGATCAGGGGACATTGATGAATTCCCAAAAAACTGTCGATGGTGAGAGAACCTACCACTAATGACTGCAAGTCTCAAGGCACTAAAAATGACTCTAGATTCCTATCCCAGAATAAATGATCTGAAGTCGATGGGATGAAATCCACTGGAAGAAGGGCATTAAGGCATCCCCCATCATCCAACACAAGGTACTCAGCAAAGCTGTATAATATGGAAGGACTCGATCATAATGTGCATGAACCAGTAACTGTATCGGAAATGGCCGACATGCAGAGTCAAGAAAACTGAGGAATGGCCGACTCGGGTTTCAACTTCCTTCGAACAAGAGCATAAAGGCAAATGGTGGCTGAATGTAGGTAGCACAGACTCGATATACAAAACTATGACATCTCTACGACACAGGAGGCATCGACAGAGGCTCCATAGGGACTGGAAGCTTAACCAGTCAGTGGAGATAAACTCAAAGAAACGAGTACAGCTCCTAAAGTCAAACTATTAACCCAACCAACGGATGTGATATACAGTGCTCTATTCGAAGGCGACACGACTTGACTGCTGCCAAAAATAACATCTTTTCTTGTCCGGCTTTTTGGTTTTTTTATTTTTTTGGACTTTTTCAAATATTTTGAAAAGCTTGAAAAATAATAAAAGTGTTTTATAGTTACAGACTAGGAGGAGACGAGTGTCAATGGGAAAAAAAACTAGTTCCAAGCAGCGGAACATACCTATGCTCAATGCAAGGACACATGTGTAGGATAATGACACTCGGGGGAAAGTCCCCTCCCGGTAAAATATGGGGAATCAAGCTCCAAAGGATATATAAAATGGCTCTACGTGGCTAGATATGAGACAAGCTCGGGCTATATAGCCGATAATCAAAGTCAGGGAAGTCAGCATAAGGCTCAATGAGGTAGGAAAAGCTCATGATAATGCAATTACAACTTGACAAAAGGGAGTCCTGGGGAAACAGGTCAGCAAAAATATCAAGAGGAGTATGCGGCTCTTGCGAAATGTCATGGCGATACTATACAACGGACTCCCACACCCTAAAGGACAAAGTGTCGAAATGGGCGCCAAATGCAAACAAGGAGCTAACTAGGGCACCCATGTAAAGTCAAACTCTACCATTCACATCATGTCACTTCTAAAACAGCAAGAAGGTTCTGTGACAGGATAGAATGGGTTCGTACCTAAGGTTATAATGAAACGGTCATAAGGTCATGCAAAATGCAAATGGAGGTGAAATATAACATATATGCCAGTTTAAACATCATACCTGAAATTGACACGAACGGTTCAAAACAACAGTCGAAACGACACTCAAAACGGTCTCCTACATTATTATATTAGTAAAAAAATGGTCCAAAAGGATCGGAAATGGTTCAAAACTAAAGAAATGGGGTAAAAATTTTCAAAATTTTGAAAAATTTCTATAAATAGTAAAAAATTCAAAACATTATATAACATTTGAAATTTCTACCCAATTGAGCTCAGAACTTCAAACACGAATTTCGGGAGTTTCAGCCAGCGGATTTCGACACTGTTTTTTCCAGGTAACTTCCCATGCCCTGCTCTTTCATTTGCATGTAAATTTTTCAAATTTCCATGGTCAAAATTGATTTCTAGACCAATCTAAGATATGCGCCTCGACCTATGCAAAAATCGATGATTTTTCTGCATATAGGGCTGGCTATACGCGGAAAAATGGCTCAAAGTCGCGTACATACGCGATTGTTTTGCAAACAATCGCGCATGCGGCTGCGTATAAGTTTTTCTAAGACATGTAATGACCAAAACGTAATTAAATGTGCAGGATGGTTCTAGAATGGAGGGAGTGAGAGCACGGGGATGTAGAAGAAGCAGTATGAGGCGATCTAATGGCTCAACAAGCTCTTCGTGCATGCGGGCTCTACAAGTTTTGGTGTCTTGGTGTCTTAAGGGCCAAACCAAAACTGCTGCAGATGCTAGTAGACTACTGGGATTCTGACTCAGAGTCTTTCCAGATCGATGGGATGTCCCTCACTATAGAGGTGGAGGACATATACTTCAATACAGGATTGTCCCGACAGGGGGAAGTGGTGAACCTACGTTCTCGCGGGCCCGGAGGTGGCCTCACCATAGATGAGTATATCATTGTATACTGTTATCCGGACATGGAGAAGGTTGGGAGCTAGATCTCAACAAACTCCATAAAGGTACTGGGCCTGAAGGCCATACTGCTGACACTTGGTAGGATAGCAAGGCTAGCCTCACTCCACCAGGCCTCGCGACTCTTGATGTTCTATGCAGTGGAGTGCATGAGACCCACAGTTTACGATTGGAGTATTGCGTTGTTGAGTAACATGAAGCAACAGCTCAGTGACTGCAAGATCGAAAGGGTACGAAACATCAGTTTCAGCAGTATACTGAGCACCGTCTTCTTTGAGCGTGTTCTAGGACTCAGCCCTAGATTTGATGTTCCTCTTCACGAGGTTCAAGATCTAGCCCAACGATGTTGGGCAGATGCGATGCGCAGACTCGACAGAGGTAGGGTGTCCAACCCCTATCCAGCTTACTTCTTTCCATGGTAGCGGCTACAGATAGTTGCCATCGATGATTACCCCTATGCGGGGATAGATTTTTAGGGAGATCCCGACATACCTCTACCACCAATATTAGCATACGGTGACATTGGTAACGAATCCCAACCCTCTTTTTAATTTTTTTGAATTATTAAATTTTTTTGTGTTTTTTTATATATAGACTCAAAAGACATGTTTTTGCATGACAACACATAGTGACATCCTATCATATGTATGCAGATGTAGGACCATGGCGGCCTGACGATTTCGCTCATCATAGACGGAGGGGAAGAGGAGATGACATCATGGGTGTGGATGCGGAGCGAACGCTCCAAAGCATCCACACAAACTTTGTGCAGCTGACACATAGGGTACCCATGGTGCAGGTCGAGGACCTGCCTGAGGCCATGCAGCGTCAGGTGGTGGGTGTACCACAAGCATGGGTGTGGTTGTTTCGATGGCTAGCTAGAGCCGTGGTGACTTTCCACGATCAGAACCCCCTCCTCCTCCCCAGGCTTAGATACCTGGGAGTGATACATTTTTGTACTACCGTGTATTTATATTTTGGTGGCTCGGAAGCCCCATTTTTGTATTATGACACTTATGTATTATCACATTTTAGATGTTTAATGAAAAACTTTTATGATGATCGATTTATTTATTTACATGTGTAAAAATGTATGTTTGTGATGAGCTTATTGTCTATGAAACAAATGTCAATCAAACACATAGTTAGCATATGAGCCAACAACTTGATTATAAATTCTTGGAACATGTATGTATGTTGTGTTGTCAAATTGTTGTTCTAACAATATCACACGTAAGAATCTTCGTAATAATGTTGAATCCCTCACATGATACAAGCCATTAAGCTGTGACACTATTAACTGTGAATCAAGACGTACCTCAAGAGAGAGAACACCATGTGAAATGCCATCTCGTAGAAGCTCGATAATGGCACTATATTCAACAACATTGTTTGAAGAGGACCATAAACATACGCCTCCTGAAGACAATACCTGACCCGTGGGAGTATAAATCACCGAAGCAACAGAAGTTGAGTGTTGAGTGTGGAGGCTAGCACCATCAGCGAATCCTATGTAAACAGAAGACTCCATCAACATCTGTCATAAGAAACAAAAGCTAATCAACAAACCCGACTACCATAAGAAAAACCTAACTATGCAAAATATTGTACAATAATATACAATAATCAGCCCTGGCTGAAGATCAAGCATAGTACTTTTTAAGATAGAGCCCATTTCTAGGCTTCACCAAGGTTGTTCCTTCATAATCTACCAGCTCATATGCGCCCTTCTATAACACACGTTTGACAACATAAGGACCATGCCACATGGGATTGAAATTTCCTGTCCCCATGGGTTCTTTAGCTTGATCCCACAAAAGGACCAAATATCCTTGACTAAACCTCCTCGGACGGAAAAATTTATCATACTAGACCTTAACATGACGCTTATTCACTTCTAGAGCCACCAAATCATCTCGGCGCTTCTCATCAAGCTGCTCTAAGTGGACCAAATGTTCCTCCAATGGGGAAGTGTCTGGTAAGAGCTCTATATCTAGCTTCAATGAAGGGATTTCACTTTCAACCGGCAAGACCGACTCCACTCCATGTACAAGCTGATATGGAGAAAAACTGGTGGCAGTCTTAACCGCGGTCCTATAAACCCACAAAGAATAATATAACATGATATGCCAATTGGTTTTTCTTTGTGCGAAGGTTCACTGGAGAATGGACTTAAGTGATTTGTTCACTGCTTCAACCTGTCCATTCACCTGAGGGTAATAAGAAGAGGAATGCTCCTGATTATAATCTAACTTCAAGGCCAACCCTTCCATCATCCGATTCTGAAAATGCCTACCATGGTCAGTGACAAGCTCCTTCTGAATACCGAATCGAGTAATGATCTGGTTGAATACAAAATGTGCGGTTGTATCACCATCGGATTTAACCGCGGGCATAGCCTCAACCCATTTCATGAAATAGTCAACAGCCACGATAATATGATGATGCCCCCCAACTGAAGCTGGGTTGCAATCCATGAAATCAAGCCCCCACTTAGTGAAGGGACCGGCAATGATAATTAGATGTAACAGGGCAAGACGTGAGCGCATATTGCGTTCAAACACTTAGCAAGGGTGGCACTTATTGACCGCATTAACACAATCTTTAAAGATCGACGGCCAGAAATAACCGACTCTCAAGATTTTTTGGGCTGTAGAAAGCCCAGATAAATGACCACCACACGCCCCTCCATGGAAATCATTTAGCACAAGCTCAGCCTCCTCATGAGTTAAACAACGACGTAAAATAGAATCTACCCCACGGCGGTACAATGTGTTATCCACTATAAGGTAGTTCTTGGATACGTGACGTAACCATCGTTGTTCATCCCGTGAAAGGTGAGTAGGGACCTTCAATGTTTGTAAATATATGATGATATCCCCATACCATGGATCCAAAGTTGAGATCAGGAAAATGTACTCATCGACAAACGTATCTTCACAAACTTCCTCCTCTTTGCTTGGGAAATCCGATATAAGCTCCACAAAAATCAACGATTTTTTCGATTTTGCCGAAACAAACTCGAGATCGAATTCTTACAAGATGACAATCCACTTATTATACTTTCCCCCTATCATCCTTCTAGTGAGGACGAACTGAAATGGATTGACATGGGCTACCACCAATCTCTAGTGGAGGAAAATATAGTGTCTCAATCTTTGAACCGCATGAATGGTAGCTAAGGCAAGTTTCTCCACATGGAAATAACGGATCTCCGCATCTATAAGGTTTCGGCTCAAATAATATATGACATGCTCCTAGAGCTCCTCATCCTCTTGAACCAAAACCATACCAATCGTCTCCATAGACGCAGCCACATAAAGTAAAAAGTCACGGCTATAGTTGGGTGGACTAATTACTGGGGTCGATGCTAAGGCTCGCTTAAGTGCATCAAAGGAATCCTGGGCTCGCTCATCTCAGAAAAAGGTAGTGTCCTTCTTCAAAAGACGCATAAAGCCTCTAGTAAAATTGGCAAAGTTAACCACGAATCTCCGCAAGAAATTTGCCATGCCTTGCAAACAAAGATGTCTAATGTTTCTCGGGGGAGACAATTGAAGTATTGCCTCAACCTTTAAGGGATCAACTCTTATACCCTCCTTGGAGACAATGAATCCTAACAAGTGACTAGACTTCACGCAAAAGATGCAGTTATGAGGATTTAACCTAACCAAATAATGGCGGCATCTTTCGAACACTAATCTCAAATGATAGGAATGACACATTCTCATACGAGAATGAGCAGCAAGGTCATCCAAAAAGACTTCAATAATCGATTTGAGATCATGGAAGATCAAAGTCATATCCCACTAAAATGTGGCTCCGGCGTTGTTAAGGCTGAAAGGCATCTTCCGATATGAAAACGTACCCCAAGGACAAATAAATGCAGTCTTATGTTGGTCCTCAGGTTTGATCTGTATCTAATTGTATCCGAAAAAGCCATCCATAAAGGAAAATACCTCCCTTCTCGCACACTCATCCAAAATTTGATCAATAAATGGTGTGGGAAAATTATCCTTAGGACAGGCACAATTCAAGTCACCGAAATCAGTGCATATACAGATCGCTCCCTTTTTCTTATCCACCGGAACAAGGTTTGAAACCCACTCCGTCAAGGGAACGGGATAGATAAAACCGACATTCAACAGCTTTTCTATCTCAACCTTAATCGTGGATGCTTTTCTAGGATTCACCGCACGCAAGCGTTGTTGAACAGGCTTAGCATTGGGATAAGTTTTAATTTCATGTTCAACAATGCAAGGGTCGATACTTGGCATTTCCTCGTATGACCAAGCAAATATGTCACGAAACTCTTTGAATAGCTCGGTATACTCTTGAATCTCAGCATGGGAACATTCTTCCCCAATATAGACATTCTCAATGTTTCCAAGATCTCGAGAGATATTGATAGGGATGAAAGGAGATATATTAGCCATGTTTCCATCAACCATCGGACCAGGAGAGCTCAATGGAACCATGGGACTACTAATTCTCTCACTAAGAATCTCCCTAAAGTCTTTACACTCCAAATGGTCAAGCTCAGGAAGAAAATAAGATCTATGATACAACTCTTCCCAAGGTGGCTCAACCCCAGACATGGTCTCAATAATAGCTTCATCTGATGAAAAAACACTATCAAGGAAATCACATGCATGAGAAGACTGAACTGCCCATGCAAGCAGCACATACAGGTCCTCCTCCTCCATCCATGAAGAGGAATAACTAGGCTCTGCAACACATTCAATATTCGCTTGATATTCTATCATTGTTGTAGGCAACGGCACATTCGTTCCGATAGGCTTACACGAAGGACTCGGTGTAGGAAGAATCCAAGGATCTTCCATATGGGTAGTGCAAAAAGACACCAATCTCAATGAAGACGAAGCCCCACCGGAACTCGACCCAATCATAAGAACAGGTGCAGGACAACTAAAGCTTCCCATAAGGGATGGATACATGCCCACACCCACACTCCCAGTTGCCGGCTGAGAGTGCTCGACAATCGGGATAGAAGCTCCCGAAGATGCGGTAACACACGGATTCTTGAATGACATTTGATCAATCGTAACTATCTTCCCATTAAACGGAAAGAATACAACTCGAAATAGAGAAGAAGCTACGGCTTGCATACTATACATCCAATTCCTACCCAGTAACAGATTGTAGTCAAGGGGCGCATCAACCACCTCGACCTCGATCGCAACGGTCTTCCCTCCCAAACGGACCTTAAGAGAAGAAAGAATCCTATGCGGCCAAAATGATCTATCATCAAAAGCAGTCAACATGGTAGCAGATTTAGACAACTCGGGGGAACCCAAACCCTTCCAACACGAAAAATACATCACAGAAGCAGCAGCGCCTTCGTCAATCACAGTGCGTTTGACGGTCATGTTAAGACATTCTACATGAATTAAAAGAGACATGTAGTAAGGCAAGTGAGGCTGTAGTCCCGCGGTTTCAAATTTTATGACGGAGGAAGAGTTATCATCATTAACACCAAAAGCAGAAAACAAAGCCTTCCTTTGTGAAGAACAACTCTGAAGTACTTCGAGTGCAGACATCGCACAAGGAGTGTGGCCCAAATCCTCGACAACTGAATAATTTTGGGCGGCTCGGGAATTAGGATCGTGTCCTGAACACTTTAAGACTCCCTTACAAATGCGAAGTGCAACTTCAGGTTTATCCATAGGGTTTTCAATACACAAAGGGCTCCCGGGTGGAGTAGGTTCCTTTCCAAGGTCAGGTTGTGACGAACCATAGTCCTTCGCACGAGTCACAACCTTAGTAGCATGCACCATATTGATGCAACCATGACGACTACTAGCTTCCGGTGGATCTTTATCTCCACCAGACTGATCATGGGTCCTCGAGTTCATGTTTTGATTATGGGGTAAAGGGTTGGTTAGCACAGCTGGGCCCTGTGCTATGAACCTCAAGGCTTCTTCTATACAAGGGCACAAGTGAGTGAGGTGGTCATCCTTACACAATTTGCAAGGAAACTTAACCTTACGTTTAGACTGCTTGTCCCCCCTAGCATTGTGGGCATTCTTGTCATTAGAATTGGCATTTTCATTCCTATTCCCACCCTTACGAATGTTTTTACCCTTTTTCTTATTCCTTCCGGGTTGCTGGTTACCCTTCTGGTCCGATGATTGTATCGAAAGCACACTTGACGTTTGGGTGGGTTTAGACGAAGCCGTGGCTTGTCCCGAAGAAGATTGGTTGATAGACAATTGACTCACCTATTTCACAACCGAATCCGTAGGTTTGGTACTCGTACAACCAACAATGCCATCGGCATGTGGTCCAGGTTTGACCTTAGGGTCGAAACTAGAACGCGGAGTGTTAGGAATAATCTCATATAATAACTCGGATTGAGCATAAATCAAATCCAATTCCTATGCCCTAAAAATGGCTTGTTCCTCATTTTGAACTCCAGATGTAGAAACATCCTTCGCTATATAAGGCAGTAACGATTTAAGGAACCATTCGAGGAGAAACTCCGATGGTATGAAGGATTTAATCAATCTCTTCCGTCTACGCCACTCTTGGATATGGTCCGAAATATGTGTGGCTTTGTCTTGCCAAAATGTCGACAAAAGTTTTGTACCAACGTCGTAACGCACTGGTAGTTGGAAGTGATTAAGAAAAATCATAGCTATGTCATTGAACAAAACAAATGCCTCCCTAGGTAACTCTATGTACTATTTCGCTGCAGGCCCGGTGAGGGTGCGTTGAAATAGCCTTAAACGGATCGAATCTTCGTGTAAGGAATTAGAAGAGCACCAAAGGTGAAATGTAGTAACATGTTCACTACGATCTTCTCCTGGTTTTCCCTCGAATTTGGGAATGTCCGAGGGAAGCTTATTAGAGATAGCCGGCCAAGCCGGGTCATGAGAGATCAGATCGTTCATTAGTCTCGACAAGTCAGGTAAATTTAACGTTGCAAGGAAAGGGAGCCTAAGTTGAGCAAGTCGATGCCACACTCCTTGATAGTTTTGGTTCACATAAGACTGATTACCATAACCACCATGGCCATGGCCATAGTGCCCTCCTCCCATTTGACCCATCTAGGGTGACATGGAAACACCATAATGTGGTGTACCTTGACTATGTGGAGCTACAGAACCATAATTCAGGGAGTAAGAGGGTTGTTGATACCCGTACCGACAAGGTGAATAACTCTGTGCATACTGTGGTCCGTAATATTGTCCATGAGAGGTTCCATAAGATGTCCCATGAGAAACTCCATAAGTAGGAATATGAAGAATTCCCTGCGATAAACCATAGGACGTTCCAGAAGTAGGAATGTGACCTCTTGAGACAACAGGAGGTACTTGACTTTGAGACATGACTACGCGAGTAGCAATAGTACGAACATGACTAGTAGCAACATTCCAACCCGAAGGACCACGTGAATGAGGGGGAGGAATAGCATTCGAAGAACTAGGAATAGAGGACGTAGGGACATGCGAAACAATGTAAGTGGTATTCCCTATAGTCACTCGTCTTGGTTCTGGTATCCAAATAGGACTACTAACACCAAGTCTAGGACGAACGTGTGATGTAGCCTCTACCGCTAGGATGGAGGGTGCAATGTGACTCGTGTTCCCAAATCTCTCCACATGGAAAGGAATGGGAATGCCCCCAGGCATAGTGCTAGGTTCAAATTCCGACCCGGTATGGTGTGTCGGATCATGTGCAGGGATACCAGACATGCCATAACTAACATAACTAGTGCTTGCAGGTTCATGATGAGTCTCGTCGCCTAGAAGCCAATACCGGTGACCTGTGAATGAGGGATCATACCCAGAGTGTGTAGGTATATCATGTGAAGGATCGTACCTAGAGTGTGTAGGTATATCAGGTGAAGGATCATATACAGGTGTAGGATATTCTTCCCCAACCTCATGAGGTGGAGAAGACAACTCAGGAATTTCATCTTCATGATCTCCCATCGTGTGTGAATCAATGTGAGAAGTAGTCCACCTGGACTGTCTGTTTCTCTCTCCCAAAGAAGGAGGAGATGTAGAAGGCGGAAGTCCTGCTAAACGACGAGAATGACAAAGTGTCGCACCCGAATCCACAATGACTCAAAATGAAAAAGACTCTTCTAGTTACGCAAACCCTAAGCAAACTAGCATGCATAGAGCATACACCAATATAATGTAAAGCCAATCACAAGCAAACAAGGGTAGGATATGTGAGCTCCCGAGTGAAGTAGGTATGTCTCGCCTAGGAGAGGCTTGAGACTCCCATACACAATAAGCGGAGGTTCGTAACCAATTATTGTGGCCCTCAGTTTCAACGCATATAGCGACTCTGCTGTCCGACCCCAACCTGGCAAGGACACCTGCTGAATAACCCCTGCGAGATACCCCCTCGATAACCAGATAGATCCCCAGCAGAGTCACCAATTCTGTTATGAAGAGAAATTCATATGGCTTGGGGTACCACAACAGACAGCTTGACTCCATAAATCAATCATTTCCTATATGCAAGAGAAACCAAACATCTAACACTAAAGGATCTCGATTCGTACTTTATTCCAGACGGTTGATGTAGATCCCCGTTGAACTTTTCCACTCCAGCTTGCATTGATAAATTGCTTCCTCAACATTCAGCACACAAGACAAGCATGCTATATATAATTGTGTTAGACCTACTCTAGCATATATAATCAATAGCATATAAGCATTTAAAAGCATCCATGGATCAAATACTCATTTAAATACACATTATTAGATAGGAAAAGATATTTCTATTGATATCAAACAGAGATTACAATAGTGACAACCTCTGTCGGCACATCTGCAAATTGGAGAAATTGAGTCCCCCACTTGGGCCTCCACCACTTCAATCCTCCATCTCTCGATAGCAAGCTCACAAGCAAAAGGCAAGCTTGGGAAGAACACAAAGTGCTCCAAGGGACAAAGGGATGTCGACTCAAGTATAAGCTCCGGCAACAATGGACTATAGTTTTCTTGATTTTCAATTCCTCCCCCTTCAATGTATCCAAAGGGTTCCTTATATAGCTCTTCAATGGAGTAATGGAAGGTCGAATCCGAGCAATATCAAAGAATATGGAAGGTCAAGAGACAAGTGACTCGGATCCACATCAAGGAAAACTCCAAAATCATTTGGCCTTTTGCACACATCCCGATGTACACGGGTTTAAGGGTCAAATCCGCATATATACGCGAGAAAGGGATTAAAAGTCACGTATGACAATTATTGCATGTTTTTAGGGATGATCTTGGAAACATCAAAGATACAAAAATGGTCCATGGGGTCTAAGGAGTCTGCAGAGGGTCATGGAAGGCCATAAAAGTGTGATTCACCATGTGTGGTAAAATCAGCGATAACAATAGGGGGAGTGTACAGTTAGCAGGTTTCACAGATGTTGACTGGGCAAGATGTGTAGGTATTTAATTTACTTTTCCTAAGTTTACTTTGGAAAATAAATTAAAGTGATCTAAATTAACTTTAGTGAAACACTAGTTAAAGTGAAAGTGATCTAAATTAACTTTATACTCACACATGAGGGTGTTGAGGTTTAGCTGGGATTTGCCCAGTGATTCTGACGGATACTGCATTCGCCACGTTTGGATGAATTTGAAGTGATTGTAAAAGTTCTATATTTTCTCATAATGAAATCTATTTCTGACTGTTGCACCGGTTTTCTCATCTTGGATTTTCCCGGGGGTTTCCATATCCAAAATAATTGTGTCATTATTGTGATGTGATGTTGTGATTTATTTCTCAGTTTTATATTCCACTCCATACTGTAAAAGATATTCATGTGTGGTTATCAGTAGAGATCTTGCATGCATTGTTAGCCCTAGTTTGAATATTAAAGGAAAATTTACAAGTTTCAACCTTCAAGGTTGAATGTGGAAGTTTGAGATATGTCAATGACCTGGCAGGATGAACTCATGGTAGATGCAATGATGGAAAAATACCAGTCATGTTTGGGATATAGTACACAAACCAGAGAGCAAGAGTGTTGTATCTTCCAAGTGGATCTACAAGATAAAATATGTTGCTGATGGAAGGAGGATACTCTCATAGACATTAGAGGAAATTTCAACTCAAAATGGGCCTTTCAACCTTAATTCAAATTCCATGTCATCATGTGTTAGCCAATGAAATTGTTTTAAATTTGAAATACCGTATAAGTCTTAAACAATTTTTTAATATAAATTTGGGGATAGGTATCATAAAAAAATTTATTTTTTTTGTTCATATTTTTGACATATATTCCTGTATTTTTACTCAAATTTCGATCGAGATCGTTGAATGCGGAATTAAATTCATCATCACGTTTTTTAGGTATTTCTTGTTTTTGGGGTAGCGAGGTCCGTCAAAAGTATGACAAGTGGGAACTCATTGGATGCGGAATTTAATTCCGCATCCAACAAGCTCTCTCGATCAAAATTTGAGTAAAAACGCAGGGAGATATGTCAAAAATACGAACAAAAAAAATAGTTTTTTTCTTCCTCCAAAATTAATAAATATTATTTTATTATTTTAACTATTATGTTTTTATTTTCCTTAAGAGGCCCATTTTGAGTTGAAATTTCCTCTAATGAAAGGAATTGATTATGAAGAGACATCTGTTCCAAGAGCAAGGTATACTTCCATCAGAATCATCATGGCATTTGCTTCCATGATGAAGTGGAATCTACACCAGATAGATGTAAAGAAAACCTTCCTTAATGGTATGATTGAGGAAGAGGTTTACATCGAACAACCACAAAGATTTAAAAGTCAAAGATAGAGTGACTCATCCATATAAGTTGAAAAAGGCTCTGTATGGACTAAAGAAAGCTCCAAGAGCTTGGTATGGAAGAATAGATAGCTTCTTGGCAAGCTTGGGCTTTACCAAAAGTAAAGTCGATCCTAACCTTTACCTAAGGGTTATGGATGATGAACTGACATACTATTGTTGTATGTGGATGATCTATTTCTGACTGGAAATGAGAAACAGATCACAAATTGCAAGAAGAAGCTAGTTAAAGAATTCGAGATAAAATATCTTGGATTGATGCATTATTTCCTAGGGATGGAAGTGTGGCAGAGCTCGGAAGGAATCTTTCTGAACCAGGGAAAGTATGTTGTGGAAGTATTAAGAAGATTTGATATGTTCGATTGTAAAGACATGGCCACACCCATGGACACCAACCTGAAGTTGTTATCTAATGAGACATCAGAGTTAGTGGATATGACTTAGTACAAACAGATTATTGGGTCATTGATGTATCTGACGAATACAAGGCCAAATATATGCTTTGTTGTGAACACCTTAAGTCAGTATCTAGTTAAACCTAGATGTGTTCACCTAATAGCTACAAAGCATGTGATGAGGTAACTAAAAGGTATGGTAGACTTAGACTTTACTATGGTAGAGATCATGACTCAGATTGGGCAGGAAGTGTCGCAGACATAAATAGCACCTCATGTGGATGTTATTGTCTGGGATCCGCCATGATCTCATGGTTTAGTAAGAAACAGTCCATTGTTTCTCTCAGTACAGCTGAAGCAAAATATATTGCAGCGCTCAGCTAGTTGTGAAGAAATATGGCTTCAAAAATTGATGACATGGATTTGAATACGATAGTGATTCTTTGTAACAACCAAAGTTGCATAAAGATGACGAAGAATCATGTAGGATATGGTACTGAAGGGAGATATAAAACTTCAACATGTGAGTACTAATGAGCATGTTGTTGTATGTTGAGCAAGCTTCTGTGACAAGCTTGGTGTAGTTCAAAAAGACTTTCCTCACAAGAAGGAACAGTGATGATGATACATAATTTCCTCACAAAGAGGAATAATGAAGATATGGACATTTCTCGGAAAGGAGAAACAAGTCGAAGATATGGACCCTTCTCGAAAAGGAGAAACAGGTCGAAGATATGGACCCTTCTCAAAAAGGAGAAACAAGATATGGACCCTTCTTAGAAAGGAGAAACAGGTCGAAGATATGGACTCTCTTCGGAAAGGAGAAACAAGTCGAAGATAACTCCCCTAAGAAAGGAAGAGCGGGTTGAAAATATAAACCCTCCTCGGACAAAGGGGGGGCAGGTTGATAATATGGATCCTCCTGAAAAATGGGGAGTGGTGATGAGGCTGACATCGATGATCTATGACAGTGATGCTCCAGCATGAAAGAGGCCAAGTGCGCCTAAAGATGCTGACAAGGTCCAACATTCACTTGTGGACGATAGTATCATCTCTTGAGGATGGCAGGTATAACACTCTATTCATGAGAGTGGCCCTTACTAGCTAAGGATGGCCCTACAAATGTTACTCTCGCATGGAGAGTACCCACATTCAGTTGTGGATACTGTAGAATAACACTCGCTCAAGAGTGGTCCTAACCTTTGTGGTATGGATTCTTTATGATGAGTCCTCACGGACGACAGGACTGACATTTTGTATGCAGTCGAGATCTGCTATGCAGATAATACTCTTGTATGGAGAGTATGCCTACATTCATATGTAGATACCATAGAATAACACTCGCTTGAGAGTGGTCCTAACTTTCGTGGTATGGATGCTCTATGATGAGTCCTCACGGACACCGTAGGATAACACTCACTTGGGAGTGGTCCTAGCCTCAGTGGTATGGATGTTCTACGATGAGGATCGACATTTTGAATGCGGTCAAGATCTGCTCTACAGACAATACTCTTACATTGTAGAGTATACCTACACATGAGTGTAGATACTGTAGTATAACACTCACTTGGGAGTGGTCATAACCTCAGTGGTATGGATGGTCTACGATGAGTCCTCACGGACGATAGGGCCTGCACCAGGTGCGGTCGAGATCTACATTAGTTGTAGATGATTCAGCTGATTGATTTCATGGATCATGCTGATGGAGGATTGCATCATTCTTGGATTTATGTCCTAAACTGAGAGGGATTGATCATCACGCAAATAGATCATGTGTACTGCAGATAGCGTGGCAACAAAGGATCAACTAGACCAAAGCAAGGCTGCAAAGGATCGAAAGGATTGAAGTACTACTGCAAAAGGATCGAAAGGATTGAAGTGTTGCTGCAAATGATCGAAAGGATCGAAGTGTTGCTACAAAGGATCAGAAGATCGAAGTGCTACTGCAAAGGATCGAGAAGATCGAAGTGCTACTGCAAAGGATCCGAAGATCGAAGAGCTACTGCAAAGGATCGAGAAGATCGAAGTGCTGTTGCAAAGAATCAGAAGGTCAAAGTGCTACTGCAAAGGATCGAGAAGATCGAAGTGCTACTGCAAAGGATCTGAAGATCGAAGAGCTACTGCAAAGGATCGAGAAGATCGAAGTGTTGCTACAAAGGATCAGAAGATCGAAGTGTTGTACGAAGGATCGAAAGGTCGAAGCGTTGCTGCAAAAGGATCAAGTGATCGTGTGATGCAGAAAATGAAGACATTGAAGAGTAACTGTTTCAGTTACTGATTGTGAAAACTTCCTATGACGTATAGATGTATAACCTCAATGATGTTGCAGATATCGTCTCTTTGTTCTCCTATAGTCTATGATGATGTTGTCAATAGAATAACCTTCTCGTTAAGAGGGAGTGTTGAATATTGTAACTTCAAAGGATATTCTAAATGTATTTTACTGATGTAACCCAAGAGATATGTTATTATTCCTTCGGTAGAGTGTTATTATTGTAATTGGTCATCATAGAGACATGAGGTAAAGTCTCCATTGTAAGTCGGGTCAATAATACCCTAATGAACATAATATAATATTGTATTGAGTCTTCCTAAGTGAAGTCATCCCACTTAGTTAAGTGGGTCCAACTTGTTAGGTTAAAGGTCAAGTGACGAAAAGAGTATAAATAGAGGAGATGTGTTCATCATTTAAACATACACTCACTTGTGTATAGCGCATAGGAGAGAGAGAGAGAGAGAGAGAGAGAGAGAGAGAGAGATCTGTTGAAGGAGGGCGCACCTGTCTAAGGTCTTGTCTTGTACTTTTTATACCTCTTATACAGAAGAAGTTTTGTTAAGTTTTCTTCCCCATGAGGGTTTCCCAGGATAAAATCTTTGTGTTCTTTTCTGTGGTTGTGCTTGTCTATCTTTCAGTGATCCTTTTGTTTATGGTTATGTTGTTATGATGCTAAATGTTTATAAGATCTGATATAACCATTAAAAACTTAACAATTTCTACCATCCCAATATGTTGGTGATCGTCCCTAGTCATTAGGAAGTTTTTTCCCACAACAATCCTAGGTAAGAGGTAAAATTACAATCGAGTATAGTATCTTGACTTTAATGTATGGAGCCAACTCTTCATGAATATTAGATACCACATCACTCCTGCCTAGTCTCATTGATGATGGAGAACATAGGATATTGGATATCTCAGAGCTATTATAGGGGGCTGAAACCAGCCTTTTAATCCTTGAGTAAGACCTAAAACAGTTTCTGATTGGCTAAGAAAACCCCTTCTTTAAACATAAGGAAACAAGTTAACGACCCAAGACCTAGAGGCATTTGGCAAGAGTGAAGTTTGCGCCCTTACAAAACACCAACATGTTATTTCAAGTAGCGTGGTTTTCCCTGAATAACAGTGAACAGTCAACTCCCATTTGTGAATAGAAATTAGTGATGGCTGTCCTCACTGCCAGTTTGACTACTAAATTATGACAGGTTTTTCTAACTTCGAAAAAAAAATGAAATCAGGTACAAGCATTCTGTATACCTCAGTATTCATTGTAAACTTTCAAAAGTCAAAACAAAGTCCCCAAGTTCAATCCCAATTTGTGGCAAGTTTTCTCTTCATGAGTCGATTATTGTTGAGATGTTGACCTGACCTTGAGCCCTGAAGAATCCAATTTATCTTGGGTACTATCCTCGCAATGAGGAGAAGCTCCTAATGGATTTCCTCGGAAAATGTATTATGAAAGAAAAAACGTATACCACAATTTAGTCTCAAAAACTTGGCACAAAAGATTATATATATAATTTACATACACTGATGGCATAGTTGCTTATGTGGGTTGTGCTCCATTATGGGGGTCGTTAGTAAGAAAGACTTACTTTTCATAGAATATATAGTTTCTTTATCATATAAATTATAGTCTATTAATATTTGTATAATTTACAGTTAAAAAAGGGATAGTGGTTCTTCCAGACCAACCAAAAATATCCAGTCCAGTCTTTTCTAAATCTTCGAACCAGGCTAACTACCTTACAGCTTACAAAAATTCTTGATAGCAAAAGCAATACAACTCTAAATTACGACTTCTAATCAGGTGCTGCTCGTTCCTACTTGTTAGCATCAATATCTGATTTGCAAAGAACTCCGTTACTTGATTGCATTCTCTGTAGCAGTGACCAAAATTAAATATGTGAACCTGTCTTCAAGGTAAAAGGCTTCTTCAATCAGAGCTTGCAGTCTCACTATTCAACTTTCCCCTTTTAAAGTCCAATTACAGTGACTTGGGAATCTCCTACCACCATCAAGAAAATCTCCAATGTTGCCGCCTCCTTCGGGCCTATGCAAGCCACTTTTGCCTCAGCAATATTATTTGAATTCACTCCCAAATCCTCATAAAATACAATACCATTCCCCCGTTACTATCTCTTATGAATCCACCTTCCCCTGATTCTCCTGTTCGGAATTTTTGCTTTCCCCGGCTTTCTTCCTACTTACCACTTTGTCAGGGATCAACTTATCAAGAGGACTTGCCACCTGTTTAAAATTTTCTTTTCTGATGTTGGTTAACTTCATCCTTTTTAATCTAGAGCAAGGCAGTTCTCTACAAGATTGCTGCCATTATTCTCTGCAAGACTCTAGGTGCTTGAGTCTCCGTCTCTGAAAATTCTGTGGTTTCTCTCCAGACATATTTTCCAACAAGTCATTGCTGGGACCCTATTCCTAATCCCCTTAGATCTCTTCAATTTCCAAGGTACCTGCCAGTCTACCAAATCAATGGCTGCATTTGGGTGACACAAATTTATCCAAATCGGGTTGAAAATTCCACCCCAAAACTGCCAAGCAAAACTAAAAGTTGATTTGTAAGTGATTTGCATTTTCCTCCAGCTC
This sequence comes from Pseudotsuga menziesii, assembly GCA_001517045.1. Lineage (NCBI taxonomy): Eukaryota > Viridiplantae > Streptophyta > Pinopsida > Pinales > Pinaceae > Pseudotsuga > Pseudotsuga menziesii. The sequence continues at coordinate 52,661 of LPNX011071151.1, forward strand.
CTTGCATAAGACACACCTTGTGGGGTCTTCAAAACTTCTCTAGTTGGTCTTGGGGTGAGAATATTCCCTCTAGCAGCTACCCACAGGAAGGCTTTAGCGTTTTCCATTCTCTGGTAGAATGGAGATATATTGATTTCCTCTTGGATGTATTGGTTTCTATTAAAACCCACCCAACAAAACAGGAAAAAAATGGAGCTGGCAGCGTGAAATGCCCAGGTAGCAGCCCCAGAAGTGTCTCCCAGAAGTTTTTCTTTTCAGGAAAAAGAGGTTCTGGGGAGGTGTTTCAGAAAGAGATAAGTTTCCAAATCCCCAAAGGAACCATTTTTTGTAACAGTGAGTTTATAAAATCATAATCTTAGAGACGAATGTAAAAGCACTGTGGCAACACAGATAGCTTGTAATCCCAAGTGACTTATCAGGGCTTTCTTTATAAGCCCAAAAATCAATGGCCCTTCTCAGTAAAGTAGAAAGCATATCTGTCTTGGCCTCATCCTCCACATCATGCAGCAGTGTCAGCCATAGAACCTAAAGGTCCACAGCATTTCATAATTTTTCCTTGATCAAAGGTGATATCTACCTCCCCAAATGAATTCTTGAACTTTGTTATTTAGCTTAACTGGGCCAAATCCTGGTCTCTCTTTTAACCCTGATTCTTTGGCTAAACAGTACTACTGGCCAGCTGCAGCATAGATGTTTGGCAGACAGCCAGACAGACTTGCATATGCATGTACACCTGAACACAAACACAGGCTTGTTCAATTGACACCATTACATCATAGAAAAAAGTCCCAAGCCTAATTAATGCAAACAAGATCTAATGAATAAGCTACTGCACAAAGTAAGACAACAGATGAGGATAACTCTGAGGCATCTGTCCTCAATCATGCGCTTATGTTTCAAGTGCATTCAAACCAGCATCACCAGTAATCCTTGCAAGAGCACATTCCATCCTTGAAATAATGGAAACGGTTTGCATCTCTCATGTAAATTTCTCGCATAGCAATCTTGGAGATTAGCTTGGTAGCACTGTGGCAGTCACCACAAATACGCAGGTTTTTTGTAATCCAAAGTGGAGTCCCAGGGCTTGTGCTTATTAGCCCAAAAGCAATGGCCAGCTTCTCACTGTGAGTAGACAGCATACTTTCCTTCACCTCCTCCTCCACATCATGAAGCACAAAGTTTGTATTTGGAACATACCCTGCTGCCACCATCTTCCCTTCCAAAGTCTCCAGCATTTTATAAATTTCCTCTGATTGAGGGTGTGATCTGTCTCCCATGACAAATGCCTGAACCTTATTATTTACCTCAATACAGCTGCGACCTGGCATCTTTTTTACCCCTCTTTCTTTCATCATTGTTCTCACCCTTGCTACATCTTTCCATCTGCCAGCCGCAGCATATATGTTTGCTAGCAGTACATAACAGCCAGCATTTTTAGGCTCTAACTCAAAAAGGTGCTCTGCCACATATTGCCCCAGCTCAATATTGCAGTGAACTCTGCATGCTGCAAGCAAGGCACCCCACACACTGGCACCTGGTTCTAAAGGCATGGTTTTGATCAAGTCCCATGCCTCATTCAGATACCCTGCTCGGCCAAGGAGATCAACCATGCATGCATAATGCACCACCTTGGGAACAATGCAATAATGTTGAACCATAGAATTGAAATATTGCCTGCCTTCAAGCACCAGGCCGGCATGGCTGCATGCAGACAAAAGAGAAACAAAGGTGATGTGGTTTGGCATTACACCCATCATCTGCATTTGGTGAAAAAGAGAAATTGCCTCCTCACCAAGACCATGCATTCCATAGCCAGCAATCATTGCACTCCATGATACCACATTTTTTTCAGGCAACTGGTCAAACAACTGGCGTGCAACCTCTAAACTGCCACAGTTGGCATATGTGTCAATCAGGGCTGTTCTCGTAACAACATTAGAATCAAATCCACTTTTAATTATATAACCATGAATCAACTTACATTGTTGCTGAGCTGCTAAATGGGTACATGCCAGGAGCACACTTACCATAGTGACTGAGTTAGGCTTCACGTCCGCCAGTTGCATCTGATGAAATAGTGTCAAGGCATCACTGGCAAGTCCATTTTGGGAATAACCACCAATCATTGCACTCCAGGAAATTATATTTCTTTTAGACATTTTATGGAACAATTGGTGTGCAATCTCTATAACCCCACATTTAGCATACATATCTATGAGGGCATTTAGCACACAAACATCTGACTCAAACCGTCTTCTAATTATGTAATCATGGATCCACTTGCCTTGTTCCAAAACTCCTAAATGGGCACATGCCTGGAGGACAATTACCACAGTGCATGAGTCTGAAGTCACATCTGCCTGTTGCATTTGATGAAAGAGTCTCAAGCCTTCATTGGCTTGTCCACTCTGGGTATACCCAGCAACCATCGAATTCCAAGAGACCACATTTCTTATACACATTTTTTCAAACAAAAGACGTGCAAAATCTACTCTTCCACATTTGGAATACATGTCTATTAGTGTATTTCCTACAAATACATCTGATTCCATACCACTTTTAATTACATAGCCATGTACGAGCTTGCCTTCTTGTAGATCTCCTAAATCGCTGCATATCTGTAGCACACTTACCATTGTCATTGAATCAGGTATAACGTTTTCTTGTTGCATTTGACGATAGAGTTCCATGCCCTCATTGGAATATCCATTCTGAGCATACCCGGCAATCAAAGCACTCCATGATATCGCATCCCTAACAGTCATCTTGTCAAACATTTGGCGTGCATCCTTTATACTCCCACACCTAGAGTACATGGCTACCAGTGAATTCCCCATAGAAACATCCAACCCAAACCCATTCCGTATAATGTAATCATGAATGGACTTGCCATGCAGCAGAGCTCCTAAATGGGCACATGCCTGCAACACACACAGCAAAGTCACAGAATCCGGCACCACATCTGTTGAAAGCATTTGAGTAAAAAGCATCGATGCCTTCTGATCAAATCCATTTTGAGCATACCCACCAATCATTGCATTCCATGACACCGCATTTCTTTCAGGCATTCTGTCAAACAGCTGTCGTGCATCTGCTGCACTACCACATTTGCTATACATGGCTAGAAGAGAATTTCCCACAGCTACATCCAACTCTAAGCCACTTCTAATTAAAATACCATGGATCAGCTTCCCATGCTGCAGAATTCCTAAGCTAGCACTAGCCCGAAGAACGCTAACTGCAGTGACAGCGTTGGGGATCACGTTTTCCAGCCTCATTTGAGCAAAAACTCTAAAGGCCTCATTGGCAAGTCCACTCTGCCTATACCCTACGATCATAGAATTCCACGAAACAACATCTCTCACCAACATTTTATCAAACAGTTGCCGTGCAAGCTCTATACTTCCACATTTTGCATGCATAGCTAAGAGGGAATTGCCCACAAAGACATCCGACTCAAACCCACTTCTCAGTATATCATCGTGAATGTCTTTTCCCTCCTGCAGAGCTGCCGAGCCGAGGCCAGCGCATGCCTTGACTACTAAAGTGTATGTGAAATTGTCTGCATGTATGCCTGCCTTAGGCATTTGTTTATAAAGTAAAAGGGCTTCATCATACTGCCCACTCTTCACATATTCCCCAATCATAATATTCCATAGAAATACATTCCGTTCCTTCATTTCGTCAAACACTTGGCGAGCATTTTCTTCACTATGGAGTATGGCATACCTGCTCACCAGTGTGGCAGCTACAAAAATGTTACTGTTATACCCATTGATGAACATGTTGGCATGGACTTGGCTCAGTTTTTTTAAGGTAGTACATGACTGCAACAGAGAAGCGTATGCACTGGCTTTGGGATAGAGTGAAATACCTGTCTCCTCCCTGCATTGAGTCCCAACTCCAGCAATGAAGCGTATATGGATATAGTAAACATTTATGTGCCTGCAACTTTTGAATTGGTTGACAGCGCTGTAAGAATGCCTATACAATGCCATGCGCTCTTTGGATGCCTATAAAGAGCCCTCGAAACAAATTGTAGGATCGGTTTAAGAAATAGATTTCGTTGATGCACTTGAAAATTTGTTTCTTGAAAACTAAAAACACTGCATTTTGTTTTTCAATCTCATGGCTCCAATAGTCTCTGAAAATGAATGCAAACACAATATGTGGACACTATCAATTATCCATTGCATATTTGCTGTAAAATCAGCTATGCAATGTGAAATGTTGCATGCCAAGTTCAAGTTTTGTAAGTCTAAAGCCCAAGACTGTGAGGGTGGCAAATATCAATGCTTTCCCAGAATCATCAGATGCTGCTTATTTAAATTTCAATTCTTGATAGCGAAGTCTTGTTGTCGGCTCCCGCAAATTTGTCTTCTGCGACTTTGTATTTCCCAGTTTGGGACTATTATATTTGGTCTTTTCTATACGAGTAACTTATTAAATGGCTTTTGTTTCCAATTTAGTTAGAATACTCTGGGAAGTTGTAATTTTTTTTTTCAAAGAAAAAAAGTTTTCTTTGATATTCATTAGGAATTAGAGAAGAAACTGTATATATATTTTATTTGTCTTCAGCATTTGACTCTTAAAAAAACTATCAAAAACTTATAAGACAGATTCAAGTTTTACATAATATGTCCAAAAAACTTGCATTCAACCACATTCAAAAGCTTCTCTCTTTACCAGCACCCTTACAGAAAAGACAAAAATTGTACCAAGACAGAGTTTAAATTAATCTATGAGCTCTGAGCCTTCCAAAAAGATCTTTCCTTCTGGCAATTCTTAGAAGAAACAGATTTCCAAAGACTTCTTTGACCATAGTGTTTGATAACCTATCAGCTTCCTTGTTGTAACTCCTTGAAATATGCATAAAAGATATCTGGTTGAAAGAAGTTATCAATGATCTTGTCCTCTTGCACCAGCTTTGAAGAAGGTTTACTTGCAAGTTAAAATTCCCTTTTGCCCATTCAATGATTATTTTTGAGTCCCCATATATAACCAAGGAGTCAATACCACACTTTAGCAAAAAATAAGGCTCCCTATAGACCAAGTAATTTATCTTTTGTGTTATTGCCTTGTCCACCACCCATCCACAAATTAAACCAATGGGATTCATTTAGTTTGACCGCCATCCCACTACCACATAACCCATTCATCAAAGAGCCATCAAAGAAATCCAAAGCTAAGCATGGATGTAGAACAGACCTATAGATAACTTTCTATTTCTGAGTAATTCTAATTTCTTCAAATTCCTTCAAAAGAGAAATACCTTTAACACTGTAATAATCTTCCAAATGTTCCAAAAAATGAATATTGGTAGGTGTCTAAACCTTTTTTCCTTTGCATACCAATCCTTAAAGATATCTTCCAAACAACTTCCTCTCAAATCTAAGGTCACTTTAAGATCCTCGGTCGTATAAGACCAAACAACTTTGTTGAAGTCACATTCAAGGAAAAGGTGTTCAACTAATTCTTCTTCCTTTTTGCACAGTGGGCAAAACCCCGGTCCAACCCAACCTCTCTTCCTCAAATCCTGTCAGGTTAAAATTTTGTTTTCCATAAGAAGCCAAAAGAAACATTTGACTTTTGAAGGAAGTCTCCAGTTCCACAATTTTGAGTTCCACCATTTAAAGTTACAAAGAGACATAGTGTGCACGATTGTTGAATAAGCTTCTTTAGCTGTAACCTAACCATTAACTTTGTTCTAGGACCATCCTATTTTGTCCTCCTCTGAGCTGAGCCTGATACCTACTGCATTTAGATTGTAAATATAATTATCCCATAGCTCTGCCCAAATACCTGAGAAGCCCAAATCTTTTGACAAAAAACAATAATCCCCTTTCAAGACAACCCAAGAAGGTCTCCTTAATTTGTTCACAGTGGATAGCTCAAGAACTTCTAAGTGATTAATGATACATTCATGAAGTTTAAAGTTATGGGAAGTTGTAATTCTATTAGATCGAAACTTTCACAGACTAATATATTTGGTTTGGTTTTTCTATACGAGTAACTTAATAAGTGGCTTTTGTTTCCAATTTGGTTAAATATTATGGGAAGTTGTAATTCTATTAGGTCGAAATTTTGACAATAGAACTTTAGGAATTTTGATTATCATTTAAATTTAAAAAATAAAAATAATTTTTTATTTATTAAAAATAAATTATTATTTAAAAAGATTAAATTTATTTAAATATTCATTTATATATTTTTTAATATTTACCTCGAGTGCTTATGGGATGAAGTGTTATCCTCTCCGCCCAAGTTTTTTTTCCTTTAAGTCACATGCTGAGCTAATAATTAGTATATTGCTGTAATGACTTGGAGCCTTACTTTTGACTTAGCCTTTTACCCCGAAGAATATATGGTTTATCTTGTGTACCACCCTTGAAATGAGGGGAAGTGTCTCAAGCTTTGCCTTGAGATAATTACTTGGAAAAAAAAAGAGAATAAAGTACAAGAAATTCATGGTCCTTGAGTTGACCAATATGGGTGAAGATATTCCTCACTAGTCTAAATGGCCTCAAATGGTAGACAAAAAGAAAGACGACAAAGAATCATATCCTGTAAAGTTGTTGTTCTAGGAATCCATTGATCAACAAAGGAATGATATAATGAATCATTTCACCAAAATCCTTTAGCAACTTCCAACCACAATGTTTTTCATCCTCACAAGAAGAAAGGCCATGGAGTTGATAGTTGTTGGTACTTAATGGCATGTTCTTTTAGTGGGAAGAAAAGCCATGGTGTGACGTCTTGCTAAGAGAAGCAAGCTACATGCCACGGGCCATATTTCTTTCAAAGGAAGAATGATAAGAAGGATTCTCTAAACCACCAGCAAACTCATGGGCATATGAAGAAGGAAAGCAAGCTAAGTAGCCCAACCACGTTCAGGAATTTATTTCCACTACCACTAATTGAGTGGACATTGCATTGATTACTATTGGAGTCTTCATCCAGAGCTTCATCCCAACCTGCTTGCAACAAAAATAAGAGTGAAGAGAGTGAAGAGAAAAGATGATGAAGATTTGCATGCATCTCTAGTCCAAGGAGCAGAGCACAAGAGGTTAATAACATCGATGATGTGAACAACAAGTTAATGCCAAGATCAAGGAAAGCCAAGATGAAATTGTTTCTTTCGATATTGAAGAAACAAAATCCATTCTTGGAGATGTGTTGGTGATTGGGGCACAAAATACAATGACCTTAGGGTTTCCACATAACCCCATGACATCCACCAAAGCAAACCAAATATTGGAATCTTCATGGAGTTTGTGATTCCACATGAAGGATGTCATCCAAGAGATCAGGCACTATGCAAACACATGTAGCAGCAAAGAGATACTTCCATGATGAGAAGCAAATGATTCTTGCAGCGAAGAGTAGTCCACACATCCTCATGAGGAATGACTACATGATGGCATCACTTGTTGGGATAACACTGCATGGAAAGACTAGAATTCGACTTGGCTTATTCGACTACCAAGGTGAGTCATCTTCAAGTCTCGAAATGTAACAGAATAGCACATTGAAGATGGTACTGAGTTTTGTTTGGGTTTTAGATTGCTAGGAATTGAGAGTCAATGAACAAACTTTTGCAATGAGGGAACAAGAGAGCTAAAATCCAAAGCTAGAGCCATTCCAAAACCAAAGCTAGTAGCTAGAGCCAAGACTGAGAGCCACAACCACAGTTAGAGTTGTAGCTAGGAGCCAGACTCAACGCCATGGTCTAGAGATGCAGACAAAGAGCATATCGATCCAAATTGGTCCTCTAAGCTTTTAGATACCAAAAATCCTCTCAATTGAGAGGTGTGATCCAAAAATGGATCCAAACAAAATAATGCATGTAAGACTTAGTACCAACAATGTAATTTGAGAACTTATGAAGGTTGGACACTATGTAAAGACAACGCAATGTAATGTGGAATAAGATAAAAGAGAAAAAAAATAAGTATGAATGAATTAAATTTAAAAAATGAAAAATAAAATAGGAGAGGAAAAAAGAGGGAGGAACAAGAACTGAAAGTTCAGACCCTAGGCCTTCCCACTACTACCCCAACTCTCCTATATCTCCTTCAACTTAGATTGTCAAAGAAATTTTTTCATGTTGTTGGCCCAAAGAGGAGAGTGCTAAAGAACCTAGAGCTACATTATAATCCATAGATTGCCAAAATGAGATATTGAGCAACCATTGAGTGTTGGTTTTCCCGTTTGGGTTTCCAGGGTAAACATTATCTCAATGTGCAACACTTTCTCTATGTTTTTGTGTTGTTATATTACTTTGCTTACTATGCGGATTAAGAGTTTCTTTGTGTCATTAATGGTTTCTAATGTGAGTTACAACTAGATTAAAAGATGTTATTGTTGCATATTTCAATGTGTTGTTGAGATAGGGAGGCTCTACAAGCTATATAATATCATCCATTGGATTCCCTACCTATATCAGAGATCAAGGGGTCGAATTAAAGAGTTGTTGAACTTGTGTAGGATCTTTAAATTGAGTTTTTAGAAGTTAGTGCCTACTTGAGGTGATTTTCCTTTGCTTAGTTGTTCTCTCATTTCCTGGGATGAATTTATTTTTCTCGAGGAAAATTATCAGTGTTTGGGTTATTTTTGCATTGCCTACAGTGAATTTGTAATGACCTAAGCTAAATTTGGTCTAATTTTTTTGCTAATTGTTATTGTGTTTTTGTTTGAGACTTTCATCAAAAACTTTAGATACAATTATTGTAATACCCCTATAAATCTGTTGTAACTAATATTTGTTTGGTTGATGTGCATGTTTGGTTTAATGGTTTATTTTAGATTGCATATATCATAGTTTTCATCCCACGAATGTGCTCATATAAAGGAATACCCATCAACATTCAATAACCAAAGGATAATTCTGAATCAAATGAGAGTTACAATGAAACTTTTACAACTAGAACAACAATTTTCAAGACACAAAATCGTCTTCTAAGCAGTACCTTTCAGATCTGTAATCACTGTAGATTACATCCTTCTTTAGATAATCAATGCCCCCCTTGTTGGTTACTATTTTTCTGTAACAATAGGCATGTGAAAACCCATTTAAATATGGAGTTCCTCTCCATAAGGAAGCCTCTAAACTTTGTAAATGACCAAATCCCACTAGATTTTTCCATAATATGAATGGAAAATAATCCCAAATTGCTCAACAAAGCAGAAAATTTTTAGACATAAAGGAAGGCATTTTCCCGTGAAGCAACACCCTCCAACCAAGGCCTATGACTGGGTAACTAATGGTTGTCCTCCCTCCTGGTGCTCCTTTTTCTAAGTTGTTTAATTCACTTCCCTTCAACTATGATGGAATGTCCCTCCTCTTTTAGTGAGGAATACACCCCTCTTGCAAATGTACCTAGACTGTATGAGTGGCAACACCCTCCTCTTAGTGAATAACTAAACCACAATAAATCATACTCCTTTTTAGAGTGTACACAAAATAATATATTTGAGGGGATAACAACAATGAAATACCTTGTTGAGAGGTGTGCCCTCCCTTCACCAACGATTTGATATTCAACTCAAAGCACCCTCCAAGAAAAGACTAAAATCTCCGCAAATCCTCATGACTTTGTTGGTAACTTATCCCTCGTCTATGACAATGAACCACAATGAAAAGATCTGAGTGTTATTCCCTCTCACAATCAGCTAGGGTGGATAGTTTCACCACCGAAACCAAATTTTCTCTTAGGGTTTTCATCCCAAGAGCCAAAAGCCATAAGAGCTCTCAAATTCTCTTTTCAAAAATGAAATACCATGAATGAATGAGAGAAGGGATTAATTTTCCCTATTAGGCACTTTTTACCCTTTTGGGCCACTTTTACATTTTTTTCCACTTTTTACCATTTTCCCGCTCAATTATTTAATTAAATTGAATTTATAAAGTCAATGTCACTTTATGACCCCCTTTTATTTAATTATGCAATGTCACCTTTTTAATGTTGCTTTCCGCCCAGTAGAAATTAAATAATTATTAATTCCCTTTCTTCGTCAACTATAGCCTACGGGAATTAAATAGGCTAGTAAGTTACCTAACTAAAGTGATCATTCGGAAAGAGACATTACAAACCTCCCTTCCCGAGATTGCTTGTCCTCAAGCAACTACAAACCAAGATGCTACAAAATCTACTCTCCCTCCCAAGATACGTCCTCCACAAGCAAGTTTCTCCACCTGATAAGATACTCCTTGGTCACTCTTTTTAGAAAATGCCTCTCCTAAACATCCAAAATCTCCTTCGGGTTTAGTTCTAGTTGACCCTCCTCATCCATTAGAGGTAACTATGTTGAAGTATTGACGTGTTGTCCAATTTCCTTCTTGAGGCATGACACATGAAAAAATTGTGGATCTTGCTCCCCTTTGGAAACTCAGCTCATAAGCTACTTCCCCTATTATATTTATCTTATACTAAGAGGGGGGTGAATTAGTATAAGCGCAGATATGTAATTATTTTACAAATAAACAATTTTCACCACTCGAAACTTTTCAATAGAACCAAGCACAATTGTGCACAAACACTTAAGAATAATTATAAATATATCTATAAGTAAAAGAATTATTACATCAATGGGAGAATGCAATCTCCAAACATGAGCACCCACTCATTTCAAGTATCAACCTTATCCACATGTACAATCTACTAGTTACAAGTACCAACCTGATCCACATGTACAATCTACTAGTTACAAGTACCAACCTGCAACAACTTTGATCTGCGTGAGCACCGACTCACGAACTTTAGGAATCGACCTAAATAGATTCCTATCTGACTGTACAAACTATGACTTGTAGCAAATAGGGTCCAACTTGTGGATAACTGCAACCTCCAAGTATGTTTACCATATCCAACTGGAAGGATGCACCAACCCCCTAATTATATTTACCATCTTCAACTGGAAGGAGGCTCCAACCCCCTAGTTTTTATCTACTCCAATTGAAAGGATGCTACAACACCCTGAATTTGTTTTACCAGCTACGACTGGAAGGAAGTTGCAACTCTTTGTTTCTTTCCCCTTCCAACCTCCTTGAGATGTTTACCAACAACTACTAGAAGGAAGCTCTAAATCCCTTTTCATTTCCTCGCCTGACCTCCCTGAGATGTTTTACTACCAACTACTATAAGGAAGCTCTGACTCCCTTTTCCTTTCCCTCTCTAACCTCCCTGATACGGAAATAAGAATGTGTGAAAAAAAATGCAAATTACCTTGACTGTAAAACTGCAACTATTGTAATCCCTCTTATCTATGTCTGGATATTTGCGTCTGGATATCTGTACCTCGACAGTCGATTTCCAAAACTGTGATGTGTGTTAAAGACTGTGATTTGCATCTCTGTACTAAACAATGTTCCAAACTCAGTCACTAATGTGGCTCCGTGATTTGTGTTTTACTTAATAAGAACTTTGCACATCCTTAATACAGGTATCCTTATAAAGTGCTCTTCTTGTTGTATATCATCTACTGATTTGCGCACTTTAGCTCCACTGCATAAAATTATTTCTACGAGCAATGATCCATTGATACCCCAAAAATGAAGCTTGTCCAAGGTCAGAATATCTTCAAGTCTTCATTCTTACAAGATTACTTCAACACATCCATATCATGCTTATTTATACTCTATCCAACTCAAGAGATGTGTTCACTTGTTTAAGTTCCTCATACTTGGATAACGCCCCACTTGTTTGTGTTTTCTTCAATTTATGATCTACATCAACACACCTCTTATCACAATTTATCTTATGTGTGATTTGGCACACATCTCCCAACTTCCTTGTGGGAATTTTGCACATGAGTTTATAAGTAATATTCTTCCTTATAAGTCTTCATGCCACATACCATTTTCTTTGTGGAACTTTTCCATAAGTTCGTGATCCATGCACTTCTTTTTTAAGTCTTGTACAACTGGTATTGGCGCATATCTATCATTTTCAATGTTCTTCTTGTGGATTTTTATTTGTGCACTTATGACCAATGACGTGGTGGGATATTTTCCCTTTATGGACTTCCAAATTCTTCCATATATATTTCTTCAAACTGGTTGTGTGCGAGGAATTCTTCATCTCTTTTGGCGTCATCCTATTATTTTACATCAATCTCCTTATGTTCAACAATCTTCTTTGGCATCAATCTCTTTAGAAATCAACGACAATTCATGTTCAAACATTTGATTCTTTGACATTCATTCGATTGAATCCTTTGACATTCATTCGATTGAATCCTTTCGCATTCATTCGATCCTTTGACATTAATGGAAATACATGTTCAACAATATCCCCATTCAACATTGATGTCAATACCACTTTGTCATAACACCTATCATAAGCTCCCCCTGAAAGTGAGCTCTACTCCCATGCCCAAAAAAAATCCCCCTAAGATTATGCCTTTTATTATTTTTTGTCCTTTTTGCGTAGATCTATCTTCATATTCTTTTATTCTATCCTTTTGGATTCTTCCATTTTTTTTATTCCTCTTTTATGATATTCATTTGCTTCTCTAATACTTCATGCATGTCCTTAATTTTCCTTACATGTTCTTCTATGTTTTCCAATTGTTCCTTTAGAACCTTATTGTTTTCCTTGATTTTTTCAGTTCGTCCAATGCACTAACTAATTCTCCTTTCCAATCTGCTTCAATACATTCATCATCTTTAGACTCAGATCCTTCTTCTATGTCTTTCGATATTTATATTTCTTCAGTCTTTGAAGATGGTAAACTAATTCCATTTTAGGAACATTTATTTTCAGTCTTCTTTTCTGGTTTGGAAGACTCTTTTGTGCAACTAGACTTTTCCTCAGCATCAGATTTTAGAGAAGACATACAAATTCCATTATAGGTCCACTTCTTCGATGGTTTTGACGTGCTTCCTTGAACTCCTTTGATTGATTATCTTCCTCCTTATGTTGAGTTTTCATCTTGAATAAGGTCCATAAATATTACATCTTTTGGACTATCATTGTTATATTCTTCTTCTAATGAATTGTTGTCCTCCTTAGTGTACAAGCTCTTCTTTTACTTTGGAAATTTCTTTCTGTCTCCAAATATGTTTTCTTGGTGCTTACTTCTTCATTCTTGGTAATTTGATTCATCTTCATTCTCGCTTTCTTTGTTTTCTTCATAAGTGCGCTTTGAAGAAAAATTTCAAATCCTGCCACATTTAAAACACTTGAAGGGAAACTTTACCTTGTATTTTCCTTGTCCTCTTTTAAACTTTCTTACAAAGTTAGCCTCTTCCTAATCAGACATGCCATCTATGTTATTTCCCTCATTCTTGTTGGTTTTTTTCTACCTTATGGATTCAAATGCCACTTCCTTTCTGGAGACATTCTCTAGTTTAATCCTCATCTAATAAGTAGTAAGAATTCCATACAACTCGTCTTTTGTCAGTTTGTCCAAGTTAGATCTATCATCCAAGACTGACACTTTTGAATTGAACTGTGAGGGAAAAATTCTTAATATCTTTTGTACAATTGAATCCTCTTTAATTGTTTCTCCAAGTCCCTGTATAGAATTTACTATCTCATCTACTCCGAGAAAGTATGTTGCAATATCTTCATCCACCTTCATCTTCAATGTTTCAAACTACGCAAAGAAGGTTTGCATCTTATCCTTCTTGACCTTTTCATATCCTTCGTAATTTCCTTTTAGTTTGTCCCATATTTATTTTGTTTTGGTACATGGAATAACTTTGTAACTTCAACATTAGCTATTCCACATAGTATTGTGTTCTTTGCTCTTGCATTCCATTCATATTGTCTTCTATTTTCTGGGTCAACTGACGTAGTTTTGGAAGCTACGTGCTCATCAGTTCCTTTTGATTCATATGTGGTTTCCTTAGGAAACTCGTATCCTTACTCACTGATTTCCAGATATCCATTCTGAGGGATTGCAAATAAACTTCCATTTGTATTTTCCATAATGTATAATTGGAGCCATCAAATCTCGGAGCTCAGTTGGTGGACAGACCTTCTTGTTTGTCCATATCTGCACTGGATCCTTCTTCTAGATGTTAATATGTTATTGAAGATACATGCTCTAATGCCAATTATTGGATTTATATTATACTGAGAGGGCATGTGAATCAGTATAAGCACATATATGTAATTATTTCACAATTAAACAATTTTCACTAATCAAAACTTTTCAGATGAACCAAGCACAATTGCACACAAACATTGAAGATAAATTATAATTATATATA
>LPNX011071151.1:66995-184275 GCA_001517045.1 Pseudotsuga menziesii
CGTGAGCACCGAGTCATGAAATTCAAACATAGATCTGAACAGATTTCTATCATATTTCACAAACTGTGACTTATAGAAAACATGCTCCAACCTGTGGATATTAGCTACAAAATCCAAGTATGTTTGCCAACTCCAACTAGAAGGAAGCACCAACCCCCTAATTATATTTACCAACTTCAATTGGAAGGAGGATCCAACCCTCTAGGTTTTATCTACTCCAACAGAAAGGATGCTACAACACCATGAATCTATTTTACCAGTTATGACTGGAAGGAAGATGTGGCTCCATATTCCTTGCCCCATCCGACCTCCCTGGGATTTTTTACCAACAACTACTGGAAGGAAGCTCAAACTCTCTTTTCCTTGCCCCATCCAACCTCCCTGAGATGTTTTACCAACAACTACTAGAAGGAAGCTCTAAATACCTTTTCCTTTCCCTGTCTGACCTCCCTAATATTAAAATAAGAATTTATGACAAAAACTGCAAAATACCTTAACTATAAAACTGCAAGTAATGTAATCCCTCGGATACGTGTCTAATTATGTACGTCTGGATATCTGCATCTGGAAAATCAGTTGCAAAAATTGTAACATGCGATAAAGGATGTGATCTACATCTCTGTACTAAACATTATTCCAAACTCAGTCACTACTATGGCTATGCGATCTGCATTTTCAATGAGTAATAAATTCGCACAACCTTAATACAAGTATCCTTATAAAGCACTCTTGTTGTTGTATATCATCTGTTGATTTGTGCACTTCGGCACCACTGCATAAAATTATTTATGCGATTAATGAGCCATTAATACCCCAAAAATGAAGCTTATCCAAATCAAAATATCTTCAAGTCTTCATTCTTACAAGCTTACTTCAACGCAACCATATCTTGCTTATTTATACTCTATCCAAATCAAGATATGTGTCCACTTGTTGAAGTTCCTTATCCTTGGACAACGCCCCACTTGTTTGTGTTTTCTTCAAGTTAATATTTGTGTCGGTGTGTCGCTTATCATAATTTATCTTATGTGGGCTTTGGGGCACATCTACCAACTTCCTTGTGGGACTTTTGCACATGAGTTCATATGTGATATTCTTCCTTATAATTCTTCACCTGACATACCATTTTATTTGTGGGACTTTTACACAAGTTTGTATTTCATACACTTCTTTTGTAAGTCCCCTAAAAATGGTATTTGCGCATATATGTCATTTTCAATGTTCTTCTTCTGGATTGTTATTTGTGCACTTATGATCAGTGACGTGGTGGGATCTTTTCTCTTTATGGGCTTCTACATTCTTCCATATGTATTTATTCAAATTGGCTTTGTGTGAGGAAGTATTCAGCTTTTCTGTCATCAATCTATTCTTTGACATCATTCTCCTTATGTTCAACAATGTTCATTGACATCAATATCCTTTGATATCAATGATAATTCATGTTCAAACATTTGATCCTTTGAAATTCATTTCATTTGATCCTTTGGAATCAATGACAATACACGTTCAACATCCCCAACTCTTTGGATTACCCTATATGTCCCATAAAAGTGTGGCTTTGACTTATTTGCACCAATTTTTTTCAATGAAGACTGGTTGTATGGATGCAATCTCAAAAATACCAAGTCTCCTACCTTGAAGATACACTTAACCCTATGCATGTATGCATGAATATTCTGTTGGTTCTGGGCTTCTTGCAAATTATCCTTAAGAAACCTGAGGATATCTTGGCTCTATTATATCCAATATTTTGCTTTTGGAGCCCTGCTATCCCCAAACTCCATGTCTGCAAATGATGGGGCATCATATCCATACAATTCTTGGAATGGCTTCATGCCAATGGACATATGGTAAGTAGTATTGTAGCAATGTTCCCCTAAGTGGAACCATTTAACCCATGCCCTTTGATGGCCTTCCACATAGTTACGTGAATAACCCTCAACCCATTTATTCATAGTCTCAGTCTAGCCGTCCATCTAGGGGTGATAAGTGGTATTGGGATTCGTCTATGTGCTTTCCAATCCAAACAAATCCTGCCAAAATGCAATAAGAAACGTATTATCCCTGTTACTAACAATGAAATTTGACAACCCATGGAGTCTGAACTACTCCCTAAAACACAACTTTGCCACTTGTACTTCCATATACTCTGATGAAATGGTGAAGAAGTGTGCAAACTTGGTCAACCAATCAACCACTACATAAATCCAATCTCTAACTTGCACCTTCGGTAGACCTGTGATGAATTCCATCGACACACGTTCCCACTTCTACTCTGGAATGAGTAGAGATTGCAATAACCCCGCTTGGTGAGTAAGCTCTGACTTGTTCCATTAAAAAATAATACACTCTTGCACATGCTACAATACATAATCCTCGAGGCCTTTCCATGAGAACCTCTCTCTCATCTTCTTATAAGTTTTGAAATATCCAGGATGCCCTGCCAATGGTGTATCATGCATGGCCCTCATGATATTTTATTTAAGTTTGGACTCCGATACTAAGTATATCATGTCCTTGTAGAAGATAATGTCATCCACCACCCTATACCTATCATCCTAAATGTGACCATCCATCACCTCACAAGCATTTTTTTCTCTGAATACTCTATGAGTAGGTGAGCCTTCCAATTTGCTGAAACCTCCATAAGCGAACTTGTTGTCGGCTTACTCGAGAGGGAATTATCAACAATGTTTTTCTTTCCCTTCACGTAATCAATGTCAAAATCATAATCTTGTATCTCACTTACCCATTTTGTATGCCTCTCATTCAAGTTCTTATGTTCCAATAAGTACCGCAAGCTATTATGGCAAGTCCTCACCACAAATATGCCACATAGCAAGTACTATCTGAACTTCACCAAGGCATGCATGATGGAAAGCATCTCCTTGTCATAGATGGAGTGGAGCCTCTTTAGCTCCTTGAGATTTTGACTCTCAAATTCTATTGGATTTATGATCTACATCAAAACAACTCTTACACTTTAATCCAAAGCATCATAATCAAGTACAAAAGGATGAGTGAAATCAAGAAGTGCCAAAATCGAGCAAGTGCTCATCTCCTCCTTGAGCTTGTAAAATTCTCGTTACACTTCTTCTGTCAACCTAAACGCCCCTTTATTTTTTAGATCCATCATAAATGCACCCAACTATGAGAATCCCTTAAAAAATCACCTGTAATAACTACACATCCCATAAAATCCATGCAAATATGTAAGGTTTCTGGGCGATGGCCAGACCAATATGGATTGAATCTTTTCCTAATGTACATGTACACCCTACACACCGATCACATGGCCCAAATACAGGATCTCTTTCATGCCAAATTCACATTTGAGAACTTGGCATACAATGGCTTCTCCTATAGGATTCCCAATATCTCATCCAAATGCCTCAAGTGTTATTTCCATTACTACCATATACAATAAGATCATAAAAGAATACCAATAAAAACTTCCTCAACTAATTGTTGAAGATGTGGTTCATGCAAAATTGGAAAGTGGAAGGTGTGTTATTGAACCCAAATGGAATGACTAAAAACTCATAGTCACCCCATAATGGCACCTGAAATCATTCTTGTGAATATCATGCTCTCTTACTCTGATAGGAAGATATCCCAATCAAAGACTAGTCTTCAAAAAGTACACTACCCGATGCAACTCGTCCAACAGCTTGTCGATTTTGGGAATGGGATACCTGTTTTTTATCATTTTCTTGTTAGGGCCTGATAATCAATACACATATTCATGGTTCCAACCTTTTTTTTAACCAGGACAACATAAGAAGAAAATATACTAGAACTAGGTATGATAAGTCCCATCACTAACAAATCCTTTATTTCCTTCTCTATTCCATCTTTGTGCTTCTTTGGGTGTCTGTATGGAGCAGTGGTCGCGAGTTTGGCCCCTTCTTCTAAATCAATGGTGTGTTTGAAGCCCCTATTAGGAGGTCTCCCTTGAGGGATCTCTCAAAAAATGTACTATTCCTGAATTAGAACTCAAGCTCACTAAATCTATGCAATAAATTTTAAAACAAACTTTAAGGTAACTAGTTGACAAGTGGGAAAATTAGCAAGCTGAGGTGGGAGTAACTAAGTTTTAAAGGTGAGATAATCAAGGAAAGGAAGGATAATGATTTTTAATTTTTCTAAGCACCTATATTTTAGGCACATTTATGTTTCGAACATCATCCATACTGAAGTCTACTACCAGGATTATGGGAGTCCCAACATGTGCAAACAAAAACATTTACTATTGGTTTCCAAGCAACCAGTTCCTAAGAGAGTATTAGGAAGAATATAGAACTCTGTAATGAAAATACATGTAATTATTTGAAGGTTTATACAGATCATAAACAACTAAAAATGATTCTAAATGTCGCAAGGGTAAAACTAGCTCTTAGGACAACTCACTAGCTTCATCTTCCGACTTTCCCAAATAGGTGAAGGAGGCTAATAATTCTATATTTCAGACATTGGAGAATTATATAAACATTTAAATAAAATATTAGAACAACAATTATTGGATTTGGAGACCCATAGGTAGAATTATGCATCTTATGGTAAAACTAGTCAATTCTAGGTACAAATCTAGACTAAGTTGGGTAAAACCATGTAAAACTCAGTCATAAAGATTCAGATTGATATAAAAATTGTAGAGAACATTTATAACATCAAATAAAAGCCATGGATGTTTAAATTACTCTCATAAATAGTCTATATAGCATTATTTAACAAGATGCAACAATATAAGGCATTTTAGTAGCTATAACCAATAAGAGACGTGGAGATTTGAACCATTAGATGTATTCAAGTATTGGAAACTTTAGGATCTTATAGATACACCTGAAATACTAACATTAATGGCTGAAGGATACTATAATAGATCAATTTGTATCTTAGATGGTTGCTGGAATTGGCCTCTGTGTGATTTGCACTGATTGAAAGAAGGGAAGAGAAGGGAAGGGAATGGAGACTTGGGGTGCATCACCCAAGGAGAATGATGATCATCACTTAGTTTTGAATCTTAAATTCACATAAAATCAAAACATTAAGAATACAAACTAAGAAATGGAGTTGGAAATACCCTTAAATAAGCCTTGAGTGACTTGTTGAGCAAGTCCTTCACCTATTGAGCAAGTTTCCACTTGCAAACCCTAAACCTAATCCATGGATGCACCCTCCTTGACGAAAATATCAAGTATGCAGCTTAGGTAATGTTTCCCTATTTGTTCCCTTCAGTCCAAAGTGGAAACCATGCCCCCCTTTGAGTTAAAGTTTCCTTATTAGGATTGGAGACGTTTCCTTGCAAGTATCCTCTCATCAAAATAGTAATTGTTCCCTCCCTTGGCCAACGTTGCCTGCTTTTGCACTGGCTTCTTTTCCTGCACTTTCTGATTTTGAAACTACTGATTTTTCCTTGCTTTTGTCAATTTCCATCTTTTTCTAACTAATTACTTTTCCTAGTTTTCTTGACAGATTCTATTTGTCATCCAAGGCAAGTTGACTTGCCTAATGTACCCTCCTGACATGGAAACTCATTCCCACGTGTATTATTTCATATTAATTAAATAATGACATATAAATAATCCATATTTGGAAACAAATTGTAATGAAAGCCAAATTTAATTATTAAGCTAGGTTAATTGATGTAAATAAACTAAGAGGTGACTTGAAAAGTCACCTCTCTTCCCCAATTACAGTATAAATTACCAAGGAACCTATTATGTAATTCATATCTTCATTTATAAAATATACATTACATTACATTTTCTCTTACATTCTCTTTCCATTCTTCCGTTCTTACTCTTTCATTGGTATCAAAGCCTCTCGGCTCTCGGCACCCAACCACTTCCCTCCGCTCTAATTTTGTTGCCTCCCTCACTCCATCGTTTCTCCTTCTCCCACTGCTTCCCTACCACCTGCGCCCCCTTCACCATCGCTGCTCCTTCTCCCCCTTCCTCCAGCCTCGTGTCGCTGCTCCATTCCCCTTACCTGCCTTCTCCCTACTCCATTCGGTCACCTCCCTCTCCGCCTGCCCCACTCCGTGCACCAGCTCCATTCTCCACCTTCCGCCTCTCCATCCTCCTGCACCCTCCATCACCTCTATGCCCTCCAACCTCCGCACACTTGCCCCATCCCTGCTCACCTGTCCCATCCTCCACCTCTACTCACCATCCTGCCTCCATCACCTCCACTCACCATCCTGCCTCCATCCGTCACCTCCATCACCTCCGTGCCTTTCCTCCATCCGTTGCCGCTATCACCTCCATCACCCTCCGCGCTACTCTCTCTCCACACTACTCTCCCTCCTACCTCCTCCATCACCCTCCACGCCACCTGCTCCACCTCCACCTGTGCTCCATCCTTCCCTAGCCATCGTCGTTGCTCTCATTCGGCTACTCATCCACGTTAAATTTTTTAAATACAATTTTTAATATTGATAATATTTATTTAATAAATATTTATTAATATTATTATTATTATTTAATTTTAAAAAACTACATTATAATTATACATAATAAAAAAAAGAATCGCGGCGAGCTGGCATTGCACATTGAATAAAAATAAATCCATGTTTAGCGCCGAGAAAATTCTAGCAATCACCAGATAAATAGATGCTCAGTTCGATCAAATCAATGAGAAATTCAACAAGAACTACGAGGAACTCCATGCAAAAATCAAACAGACGAGTGACAATTTGACATCAATTTGGACACAATTTATGTCACGAATTGAGAATAGTTTCCTCACTCTACAGGAAGACCAAAAGAAAATTCAGGCAGTTTTAACTGCCATCTTGGACAGATTACAAATCTCGAATGACCTGCAACCAAACTCTCCAAGAACTCTAGAGCAACCAGATCCTCTATTCAACATGTCATTCTCTAACATATATACACAAGGACGCCAAACACGGGTGAAAGTCGAGTTACCCAAATACGACGGGGATGAATTACAATGCAAAGCAGGGATTAACAAATCCGACGAATACCTAGACATCCACAACATCCATTATGATGACAAGAAAATTAAATACGCCTCCATGCATCTAAAAGGAAGCACTTACAATTGGTACTTATGGTGGAAGAATACTGCAAGAAGATGTTCTTACAACTGGGTTAGCTTCAGGAACGACCTCATCAAGAGATTCCAAGGCATTGAAGAAAAAGACTTCTTTCCCAAAATCACAAGGTTACAACAAAAAAAACAGTATTGATGAGTACACTTGTGAATGGGAAGCACTGTCAACTCAAGTCCCAGAGTTAACCGATGACCAACGACTACATACCTACATACACGGTCTAAAACAACACATCCGTGATGAACTAGAGTTACACAACATCTCTACCATAGAGGAAGCACGACGTAAATATGGGATTATTGAAATCAAATCCATTCATACAAATGTCAACCAAGATGACTCTAAAAAGAACCCCCTCCATTCAGGATACATAGGAAATCCAAGGTATACACCGCCTCAACTTAGGGAAGGAACAAAGCCTAGTTTAGAGGCTTAGAGAATAAAAGAAGGAAAATGTAAGTTCTGTGGAGACAAATGGGATCCTAAGCACAAATGCTTACAAAAGAAATTATATGCTTGTAAAGCAGAGCTAGATGTCAATGAACCAATTGAGAATCATGTAAATAGCCAAGAAGACTACCACCCATGAATCGAGGATGACTCCCCACAAATCTCATTAGCCACTATTACCGGAATCTCCCAACCGCAAACATTGAAGATTAAAGGTCATATAAAAAATAATAACATCACAGTTCTCATCGACTCTAGCAGCACCCATAACTTCGTTAATGTCAACCTTGCTAAAGTATTTAACCTATTTATTCGTCTAGTACCTAACGCGACAGATATGGTAGCATATGGAAAGAAGATTGACAATGTGGGAAGATATCACAAGACCGTTAAGTTACAAATGCAAGAATATAAATTAGAATCATATTTCTTTGCGGTACCACTGGGAGGAATTGATGTAGTATTGGGAATACAATGATTACAAACCTTGGGTACATACTATGCAAATCACCAAGACATTTTATTGAATTCCATGTGTTCGGGAAAGCACACAAATTATATGGGTTCCAACCACCTCCAACACAACTGGTTATAGCACATCAGATGGAAAAGCTACGTTGGAAAGATGCACCAACGTACATACTTCAATGTATGGAGATTCTAACAAGTGAAGAAGATATGGGCAAACAACCAGAGACACAAGAGCTAATTCGAAAACATCGCAAGGTGTTTCAAGAGTTACCTAAGGAACTCCCAACAAACAGAAAAATTGAACACATAATCGAAATAGAACCAGGGATAAAACCTGCCAGTAACAACCCATATAGATGTCCACATTAGAGACGTTGTGATAGAGTCACGTAGTCATTGTCGTCAATTAAGCTTTGAGAACAAAGCTTCCTTAAGGGAAAGGCAATGTAATGAAAGCCAAATTTAATTATTAAGCTAGGTTAATTAATGTAAATAAACTAAGAGGTGACTTGAAAAGTNGCCTATTATGTAATTCATCTCTACATTTATAAAATATACATTACATTACATTTTCTCTTATGTTCTCTATCCATTCTTCCGTTCTTACTCTTTCACGAACTTAGTACATGCCTCCTAAGAATGAAATAAATAAAATTCCCTAGGTAAATTAATCAATTCAACTTTTGAACCCCTAGGTGCTTGACAAGGTCAACACTTTCAATGTCCTTCCAGGAAGGGACATTACACAAAACCTGTTCATTCTTGCTCAATAATGATTGGATTTCTACATGATATAGATGGCTACTATCTAAGGATTTCTAAGTCGTAATAAAACAATCTATTGTGTATGCTATATCCCCATGCATGAACAAGGACTCCATACTATTTTCTGTAACAATCCTTAGAGAACCATTGGACATGCCCCTCAGAACTACCCTCTTACCATCCGATGCATTGAATCCCATCTCCAATGTTTGACAGTGGTATGAAAATGTGAAATCTAGGAACACCTGATAGGGTAGAAATAGTCCCATCCTGAGTCTCTACATGTGATTGCTTGATATCCTCACTGTTATGCTCACCATCTTGAGCATATCCCGCCTCCTTGTTCTCGTCACTTCCCGAGAGAACCTCTATGTAATGAAATTTTCCTATACTTTTGTACCCGTGAATCAATTCCCAAGGTTCTTTACAACCGAATCATAGATTTTTCCTTCTCCATTCGTTTTGGGTCACATCATCCAACTTATTTTTCCCAACCCACTCTTTCTAGAAGGGATTCTTGTCTTTGTTTTTTTTACGAATGAAAGGTTTGGACTAAGGTTAATTCTTGGGTACTACGTCTTCCGTGTCTCGTGCTCTAATGATGGAATCATGTAAAGTATTAGGTTTGAATCCCTTAACCCAACCATGCAGCGACTCAAATAGCCCCTCGATGAACATCATAACCAATCACTGCTCCAACACATTTGTCACCGTGACTGTAATCCATTGAAACTATAAACTATAGGTATCTATTGTACCTATCTACTTGAGCTATAACAACTCCCTGAAATGCAACTTTGGGTCCTTCTTTTCAAATCCGTTGATCAATATATCTGTGAAGTCTAGGTATGAGGTAGTGCTAGAATATCCTAATGTGACTAGCCCATGGTACCACCGCTCATGATATTCTCCCTACAAATGCAAGGTAGCATAATTGATCCCTTTTATCTCCTTCATGGGATTGAGTTGGAAATATCTGTCCATCTTTTAAACCTAGGATTTAATTGTGAATGTGTTAGAACCATCAAACAAAGGGATATACAACTTCCCAACCTTCCACTGAAGATCAAAATTATGTTGGCCCTGTTGAAGACTCTTGTTCTATTCATGTACTTGATGGTACAAAAATCATGTAATGACATCACTGTATGAAATCATGTACCAAGAGTTTGGTATTCCATCAAATAGTCATTAAAACTATCACATGGTACTAGCTACCCCTGATTACCAATTCTGTGCTCCTCCATGAACTAGGGTAACAAAGGTCTAGGATTCACTTTAATGGTTGACCGAGTGTTTTTATGTATAGGGATATGTGTTTTACTCCCTTTTTCATGATTTCCATTACGCCCATTAGTTCCTCCTGAGTTATTGTTGCCTCCATAGTTTTGGTTTGCTCGAGTGCTTGTGATAAGATGAGTCATGAGTTGAAAAAACTATTGCTACCCCCTGGTCAAATCATTTAATATTCCCATAGTACTTCCCTATAGTGGCTCATTCATGTTTGTATCATTCCTATACCCCATGGCTTCCTCTTCTTCAGATTTAGGTTGATCCTCTTCCTCGGATTCTGCTTGGAATACGCTTTTAGACCCTCTCTCTCCTCTACTCCTTTAGGTGATATATCTTCTGTCCACTAGATTCATAAAAAATTATGCAACTCACAGGATGGATGAATCACCAGCCCTGAAACCACTGTAACGACCCAAGCTAAATCTTGTCTAATTTTTGTGCTAACTGTTGGTGTGCTCTAGTTTGAGACTTTCGTGAAACACTTTGGATATAACTGTTGTAATACCCTGTGCTATTCCAAATATGTTGTAACTATTTTTTTTTTGTTGATGTGTATGTTTGGTTTAATGGTTTATTTCAAGTTGCATATATCATAGCGTTCATCCCATGAACCTGCACATATAAAGGAATATCCATCAACATTTAATAATCAAAGCATACTGTAGAATCAAACAAGAGTTACAACAATCTTTTACAACTAGAACAACAATATTCAAGACGCAAAATAATATTTTAAGTTTTAACTTTCAAATATCTAATAAATGTAGATTACAACCTTCTTTAAATAGTCAATTCCCCCCTTGCTGGTCATTGTTTTTCCTGTAGTAGTAGGTATGTGACAACCCCTTTAAATATGGTGTTCCTCTTTGGAAGGAAGCCTCTAAAATATATAGATGACCACACCCCATTGGAGTTTGCAATATTATGAATGTTCACTGGTCCAATATTTCTCAACATAACAAGAGAAATGTAGACATAAAGGTTGGAACTTTTCCCAAGAAGCAACTCCCTCCAACTAGGGCCCATAATTGGGTAACTAATGACTTTCTTCCCTCTTGGAAATCATTTTTTGAGTTATTCAATTCACTTCCCTTCAAATATGATGGAATGTCCCTCCTCTACTGATGAGAAATGTGTCCCTCATGTAGATTTACCCAAACTGTATGAGTGACAACACCCTCCTCTTAGTGAATAACTCAACCACAATGAGTCACCCTACTTTTTGGAGTGTATAGAACAACATATTTGAGGGGATAACAATGATGAAATAACTAGATGAGAGGTGCTCCCTCTGTTGATGAAATTTTCATTGATTCCAACATGGACTTACAGTGGCCCCACGGGTTGTCATTGATGCCACCAAGTCCCACTTGTAGTGCCTTGGACCCCTTACAAAGTGGGTTTGTTCCTTGGAGCACCTTATACCCAGTTGAAAAGGTCCATGCACCCACAAGGTTGGATCTTGGAGCCACCACCTTGTTGAAGATGCTAAATACCCTGTTGATCGTGTTGAAGACCTCGGATATGGTGTTGAATACTTTGTGGATGATGGTGAAGCCTAGATGGGTTGGAGAAACATTAATGATCCATTATGTGGTCATTCATGCTCTGATGGTGTCGTGGTACCCCAAGAGAAGGTCTAGCAACCCCATAGGTGATGTCATGGTGGATATCGACCCTTGGAGGTCTCCTGGTGTGGTTGAGGTGGTTGAAGAATCCTATGAATCCCCTTTCTTGATGAAGAATCCCTGAATAATCCCTTGGAACCACATTTGATGGCTTAATGGTCCTTGTCCCATTGAAGGTGATGATGTGGTCATTAATGACTTGATGAAGACTTATAACCCTTGATGAAGATCTTGATTCCCGTGTAGCCCTTGTTGGGGTCATGGAACCCTTGGAGATGGTCACTATGCATGAGAAGGTTTGGCACCCACATAAATGGTGGCATGATGACCCTTAGACACTATATAATCATTGATGGTGCATTTGGAAATGATTTGAGTCTTGGAATACATACATATGGTGGTTTGTAAACCCATGATTGTTGGAGCCTTTGATATGATGGAATATTTGGTCATGATGCCCTCATCACTTAGCGATGGAATCCTATGTGATGGGCTTGAATTCCATGGAAAGTATCTTGTTTAAATATTATATGATATATTTGAAAGAGTTCTTGAAACCCTTGAATGTGGTTCCTTAGGTCTTGAATCCACAAACGTGGTAGCTTGTTGATGGTGATGTATGGTCCTCTTGGTAGACTGTTGGGATGTAGATGGAGGTAGATCCCATGGAAGTGCCTTAATATGTTGAATAAGACTTTGAAGAATACTTTTAAACTCTTGTAGTTGGTGGTATGGTATTTGGCACCCTCATGTGTGGGGTCTTTGGTGTCCTAAACATATTGAATAATTTAAGGGTATCAGACCAAGAATTTTCAAATAATCCCATTATACAAAGATAGTATTCATCAATCCATTTCTGTTGATATGTGGAGCATCTTATAACTCCTTACGGATGAAGAGATATGAATTTTTGAAGTTGGTGCACCCCACCTTTTTGGGTCATTCAACCAAACAAAAGAGAATTTAATTATTTGTAATTTTGAATTGCATGTCGATCAAGTTTGAGGTACTAACTTTCCTCCACAAATTATATAAATAGAATATCAAACATTTCATTTGTCCATCATCAATTCTCTCAGTATTTTCGCAACACTTGGAGAAAAGTGCGAAACTTTGTGGAGGAGAAATTTCTCGACACATTTACTAAAATTGACATAACTTTCTCATACGGAATCGAAATTACAAACTCCTTGGCTCGTTGGAAATACTATTATGATGGCTATGTGATTACATGATATAGAGATTGTTTTGGTTTTGCTATTGTTTCTTCATCTTATGATCTTCAAAAAGGTATGGTTCATGCTTCTAGGTTTCTCTTGTGATGGCACATGTCTCTCATGGATAGAGTTCATCTTTGATCTTAGTATGTGAGCCTCTATATTGGTATATATATTTGAAGTCATTCAATATGTTATGGATGCTATGATGATGATGTTGCATACCTTTATTTTATTATATGATACACTTTATGATAATAATGCATGTGATAATGATGTACACTCTATGATGTTGATGCACTCCTATACAATATGATGTACATGCATACCATAGTGTGATGCACTCCTATACTATATGATGTGCATGCATAACATAGTGTGATGATTCTCTCCTATACACTATGATGTATACTTGATGATGATTGATGCATAAACGATGCACACTGAGATGATGATGATGCATATTTGATGATGATGATGCATACCCTTTGACGATGATGCATATCTATGATGATGATGCACGACGATGCATGCCTTATGTACAGTGAAAGTAGAGCATAATTACTTGTTCAGTAATTGTGTATGATGAGGTGTACAATGATGTGTACACGAGCATATTGACCATCTTGACCAGTAGTATTAATGAGCATAAAATAATGACCAACAGTGATGAGAAAAGTTGATGTCCAGAGATACTTGAGTGGTAGTGATGAGCATCAGTGTTGAGCAACAGTGATCAGCAGATTGACTAGATATTGATGAGTAGATTGACCAGAGATTGATGTGCAGTGTTGACCAGCAGAGTGATGAACATATATTGATGTGCAGAGCAGAGGTTGGTTGTGAAACAAAGCCATATGATTGCTTGCAATAAGAATCTTGCACTTGAGGATTGGACTCCTCAAACCCTTCTTAGTTGGACCTAAGAAAACTAGGCTGGGTCCTATTATGAGATTTGATGCTATTTTCATCAGTTGGTGTTGATTGTAATCGAGAAGATTGTTGTCTTCCATGTACAATAAATAAAGATAAATTCCATATATTCTTGTGTCTCTTTTGATGTGATGTTGTGATTATGACTCGTGATGAATTTGATTATGCAATTGATGAGATAATTATTTATATGCTCTGATTTACTAAAAGAAAGTAAAAAGTTTTAAATTGTTTACACACAAATTCACCCCCCTCTTAGTGTGGCCATTGTGTCCAACAATTGGTATAAGAGCAGGAATTTGTCACAATCCTTGCAAGCTTGAAGAAGATCTAGAGACACAATGTAAGAAAAAGCAGAGTCATCAAGCAATGGCGTGCCTGTACTTGATGTTACATACTATTTCAATTGGAGGAGCAAGATGAAGGCATATTTGAAGAATTTTGGTGTTTGGGAGATTGTAATCAATCCACCCGCTCCATCAAACAAGAGGGGAAAATCAGCTATATAAAAGGAAGAAAAGAAGGACAACACTACAACCTTGAAGTTCCTCATGGATGGAATTCCCAGCTCAGTGAAGGATAGTGTAGGGGAGTACACTTCAACCAAATATCAATGGTTCAAGTTGGAGAGTGAGTATAAAAAGGCAAGACCAGAACCTGAAAAGATAGATCAAGAATCAGAAGACAATCCCCCAGAAGAGATCAATCAAGAATAACGCAAGCAAGAAGAGGACTGCAGTAAAGGTGTGGACTATTATGATTGTAATGATAGCTTATGTGATGAAATTGAGAGAATTCTTGTAGAGGAGGATGAAGGTCTATCAAAGGTTGCACATGAGATACATCTCACGTTGCTGAATATTGATCTCAGAGCAAACTGGGTCATGAACACGGTAAATTTGAACCATAGTGAATTCACGAAGTTCAAAAAGAAAATATTGGACTCTTTGAATGAATATCAGTAGAAGACCATGACAATGAAGGTGTTGCTTGTAAAACTTAAACACAAGGACAAAGAGTTGTGGGATCAGATGAAAGACAAGGATGTTGAAGTTGAACTAAATACTGAATTGATCAGTCAAAATGAAGAACAAGAAGAGACTGATGAAGAGCTTGAAGAAACTAGGGAGGCTAATCATGATCGGAAGACTCAGTTGGAGGAAGCCAAAAGGATAGAAGAAATATTGAAGAATTAGTTGGAAGAAAAGGAGCAGAAAATCTAGAAGTTGGAAATGGAGGTAGTTGGTCTCAAGAAGAAAGGTGAGAATAATGATTCTTTTTTCAAGTTCAAGGACAGTTCATTTTTCCTAGATAATATCTTGGATTTCCAAATATCTCCATGTGACAAGATTGGTCTGGGTTACAAGAAGGAGAAAGAAAAATCTAAAGATAGCACTTGGTCTCCCAAGATTCCAGAAGCATGTCCATCAATGTCCAAAGCTTCTCCCCATACACCTACACATGACAACAAGGAATTTGGAATTTCAAATATGCATCAAAGAGTTAGACCTATTCCTCAAAGCAAGCTCAGAAAATAAATAACTCCAAGATGGAATCAAAGTCCCAGGTATGAAATAGGATTCAATGGTTATTGTTATTTTTGTTGTAACTGTGGTCATAAAGCTATGGATTGTAGACTACAAAATAAGTAGTGACGAAAGGGCCAATGACTTAGTTAGATGTTGTACATGTAATCAAGTTGGACATGTTGCTGCCACATGTCACACATTGAGATGCTACACATACAGTGGGTTTGGTCACAAATCCCAAGAGTGTGCAAGTCAAAGAAGTCAACTGAGGAAGAGTACTTCCTATACATTAGCGAGAAGAACCAGGGAACCTTGGAAGAAGACCAATCAAGGAGGATTTGAAGATTAAAAGACAAAGGCCTACAGTTAGGGATACTCTCAGGCATGGAGACATGAAGTTGATCAAAGAAGTGTTGGAAGTTCCATCAGCTTAGTCAGGTGTTGGACATGTAACCATGTTGGTCACATTGCTGCATATTGTCATATGATGAGGTGTCATAGTTACAGTGGCCTTGGGAATAAAGATCAATATTGTTGGAGTACATGGAAAAAACCCTTGAGAATTTTCCTATACAGCTCATCAAGGAAAGCTAGTACATATGAAGGAACAAATGTTGAAAGGACAAATGCCAAGAAGAAAGTATGGATGAAGAAGACCGAGAAGCTACAGATAGGAGAGGTTGATTAGAGCAGGGAGGATGGATACCATATGGAAAGCCAAGCCTAAGGTCTCTCAAAGACCTTAGCAGACCTTGAGTTCATAAGGGTGGAGGATGAAGTACTCAAAGAAGAAAGGATAGCTACTCTAGGAATACAAACAGTTCCTAGGATCGTGCATATTGACATGAGGAGCAGTGAGAAGTAATTTGAGGTTTCAGATACAGATATGCGGTCACCCTTTTCCATTGATTCCAAAGGGGGGGATATGAAGACAAAAGGAGAGATGAATACAAAAGGAGAGCATGCTCACAGGGGGAGCATGAGTTGTTGTCATCAATGAAAAAGGGGGAGATTGTTGATGACATTGTCATCAATGCCAACATGGACTTGTAGTGGTCGCACATGTTTTAATTGATGCCACAAAGTCCCACTTGCAGTGCCTTGGACCCCTTATAGAGTGGGTTTGTTCCTTGAAATACCTTGTACCCAGTTGACAAGGTCCTTGCACCCACAATGTTGGATCTTGGATCGACCACCTTGTTGAAGATGCTAAAGACCCTGCTGATGGTGATAAAGACCCTGGAGATGGTGTTGAATCCTTTGTAGATGATGGTGAAGCCCTAGATGGGTTGGAGAAGCATTAATGACCCATTATGCGGTCATTCATGATCTGATGGTGTCGTGGTACCCCAAGAGAAGGTATATCAACCCCACAGGTGATGTCATGATGGATCTTGACCCTTAGAGGTCTCCTGGTTGGTTGAGGTGGTTGAAGAAGCCTATGAATCCTCTTGCATGATGAAGAATCCCTAAATAATCCATTGGACCCAAATTTGATGGATTAATGGTCATTGTCCCATTAAAGGTGATGATGTGGTCATTAATGACTTGAAGAATACTTAGAACCCTTAATGAATATATTGATGCCCGTGTAGCCGTTGTTGGGGTCATGGAACCATTGTATATGGTCATTATGCATGAGAAGGTTTGGCACCCACATAAATGGCGGCATGATGACCCTTGGACACTATATGATCATTGATGGTGCATTTGGAAATGATTTGGGTCTTGGAATCCATACATATGGTGGTTTGTAAGCCCATGATTGTTGGAGTATTTGATATGATGGAATCTTTTGTCATGATTCCCTCATCACTTGGCGATGGAGTCCTATGTGATGGGATTGAAGTACATGGAAAGTATCTTGCTTAAATATTATATGATATCTTTGAAAGAGTCCTTGCAACCCTTGAATGTGGTTCCTTGGGTCTTGAACCTACACACTTGGTAGATTGTTGATGGTGATGTATGGTCCTATTTGTGGTTATATGGATATTAGGTGGAGGTAGAGCCCATGGAAGTTCCTCAATATGTTGAAGAAGAATTTGAAACTCTTGTAGTTGGTGGTATGGTCTTTGGCACCCTCATGTGTGGGGGTCTTTAAAGTTCTTAACATATTGAATAATTCAAGGGTATCAAACCAATCATTTGCGAATAACCCATCATAGGGAGATATTAATCGTCAATCCATTTCCGTTGATATGTGGAGCATCTTCTAACTCCTTACGGTTGAAGAGATATGAATTTTTGAAGTTCGTGCTCCCCACTTTTTTGGGTCAGCCGACCAAACAAAAGAGAATTTAATTGTTTTTAATTTTGACTTGCATGTCAGGCCAGTTTGAGGTACTAACTTTCCTCCACAACTTATATAAATAGAATATCAAACATTTCACTTGTTCATCATCAATTCTCTCAGTATTTTCGCAACTCTTGGAGAAAAGTGCAAAACTTTGTGGAGGAGAAATTTCTAGGCATCTTCACTAAAATTGACATAAATTTCTCATACAGAATCAGAATTACAAAATTTTTGACTTGTTGGAAATCTTGTTACAAGGGCTATGTGATGACATGATATAGAGATTATTTTGGTTTGTTTGTTGTTTATTCATCTTATGATCTTCAAAAAGGTATGATTCATGCTTCTGGGTTTCTCTTGTGATGGCACACGTCTCTCATGGATAGAGTTCATATTTGATCTTAGTATGCGAACCTCTCTCTCTCTCTCTCTATATATATATGAATTCGTTGAATATGTTATGGAGGATATTATGATTATGTTGCATACCTTTAAGCTATGATATGATAAACTTTATCATGATATTGCATGTGATAATGATGTATGCTCTATGATGCCGATGAAATCCTATACAATATGATGTGCATGCATACTAGTGTGATGCACTCCTATACTATGTGATGTACATGCATACCATAGTGTGATGATGCTCTCATATGCACTATGTTGTATACTTGATGATGATGATGCATAAACGATGCACAATGAGACGATGATAATGTATATTTTTATGATGGGGATGCATACCCTATGATTATAATGTATGCCTTATGTTCAGTGAAAGTAGAGAAAAAATACTTGTTCAGTAATTGTGTATGATGAGGTGTATAATGATGTGTACATGAGCATGTTGACCATCTTTACCAACAGTATTAATGAGCATAAAATAATGAGTAGCATTGATGAACAAAGTTGATGTGCAAAGATACTGGAGCGGAAGTGATGAGCAGCAGTGTAGAGCAACAGTGATGAGCATATTGACCAGAGATTGATGAGTAGATTGACCAGATATTGATGAGCAGTGTTGACCAGCAGAGTGATGAGCAGAGATTGATGTGCAGAGCATAGGTTGGTTGTGTAACAGATCCATATGATTGCTTGCAAGAAGAATCTTGCACTTGAGGATTGGAATCCTCAAACCCTTCTTAATTGGAGCTAAGAAAACCAGGTTGGGTCATGTTATGAGAGTTTGTGCTCTTTTCATCAGTTGGGGCTAATTGTAATCAAGACGATTGTTGTCTTCCATGTACAATAAATAAAGATCAAAATTCCATATATTCTTGTGTGTCTTTTGATGTGATGTTGTGCTTATGACTCATGATAAATTTGATTATGTAATTGATGACATAATGATTTATATGCTCTAATTGAATAAAAGAAGGTAAAAAGTTTAAAACTTCTAACACACTGATTCACCCCCACTCTCGGTGTGGCCATTGTGTCCAACACCCTCCATTCCCCAATGATTTGATCTTCAACTCAAAGCACCCTCCAAGAAAAGACTAAAATATCCATAATTCCTCATGAGTATGTTGGTAACTTGTCCCTCCTCTATGACAATGAAACACAGTGAAATATTTGAGTGATCTTGCCTCTCACAAATAGCTATGCTGGATAGTTTTGAGTATCGAAACCAATTTTTTCTCATAGGGTTTTCATCCTAAGAAAAGCAGTATATTATAAAATGAGAACTATGTACAAAGAACAAGAACTATATCCATAAAAACTCATATTTTTGCAATACAAAAAACCCTCAAATTGAAAAGTGGTGCTGCTAGTAGCACCCCCTTTTTTGGGGTCTAAAATTATGATTTTTTTGAAACATTGATTAGTGCGGTTGTAATCAAAGCCCTAAAGCAATGCCCACATCGAAAATTGGTTCTTCCAGAATCATCCTCTTGTTTGGGGGGGGTTAAAATTACGCTTTGTTTGAAATACTGGTCCTCATAACCAACATCATTGCAACCAAAACCCTAAAATCAACACTGAATCAAAAACTGGTGGTATTGTAATATCCCATGATTTATAAACATTAATTGTAATGTTAAATCTGGACTATATTTTGATAAGTTTGGTTGATTATGGAACCCATCCAAATGGTCCCTCGAGGACAATTGTAACCACTACATTTTTCATTTAATGAAATTTTGAATGAAAGGGACAACCACGTTAAAAGAGGAGACTATGTGTGCAAGAGTGGGAGACATAGAGCATGCATAGGCGTTAGAATGCCTTTATGGCACCGAACAAACCCTGGAGGAATCAAGGTGCAGTGGTTGATGGAGATTCAATGGATAATGGACTGTAGCTATGAAAGAATATCAAACAGACCCTAAATAATCAGGGCACAGTGGTTGATGGGGATTCCTTGGGGAATGGACTGTAGCTGCAAAGTAAGACCTAGGAAACCAAACTATAAGGGAGCATATGGGAGGAGGCAAGACGTTGTTTAGTATGTTGGGAAAGAATGAACTCTTGCTGTGTGAGCACTCTAGGTTAAGCAAGAGTTGAGAGAAATACTTGATGCTTGAGCACTCTGTGTTAGCCAAGTGATTTCTGCTTGGAAAACTTAATTGAGGTTAGCTATCTTCTCTCTTGGCACGCATAGTTTAGCTTGGGGGTGATTGAGGATAGAACAAATCTGTGCCTAATCTACAGTTGGGTGGAACATGGTTGTTCCCTTTTCATTGTGGCTCGCTTTACTAACATTTTTCATTACTGGGTTTATGTTTCTACAAATTTATTAAGCTAAGGGTATATTTGCATATGTAACTGTGTGTTTCAATGCTTCTAAAATGTTAAATACCAGTTTCAATGTTATTGATGAAATGTTGCTTAGGAGCTGGTGTATACTCGTACTCTATTTTGAATGAATGTGACTTGCATTTGGGGATATTGGTTGCTCAAGTGGTGTAATATTGTTTCTATAAAGAATTACTAGGATGTTGTAT
This sequence comes from Pseudotsuga menziesii, assembly GCA_001517045.1. Classification (NCBI taxonomy): domain Eukaryota; kingdom Viridiplantae; phylum Streptophyta; class Pinopsida; order Pinales; family Pinaceae; genus Pseudotsuga; species Pseudotsuga menziesii. The sequence goes on from LPNX011071151.1 coordinate 87,610, forward strand.
GATTCCTCGTTAAATCTAGTCTAAGGGTCCCCTGGTAGGGAAGCCAATGGGCTCTACTAGGTTAAGGTGTTTTAATATTGAACCTTAAGGGGTTCTTGATATACCTGTTTTATAAGCATATATGTGGTTGATGATAGTTAATGTTGTATGTTTAAGTCCTGGATCATGTATTGTGACCTGTGATTTAAGAACTGGAGTATACACTCTGATGCGGCCTTTCCTATTTAGTGAATACCCTGTATAATACCTTAAATTCCTAAGGGAGGGTAAAAACTAGGAAGGAGAGATTGGCTGCCAAAGTTCTTAGGAAACTGGCCACTGTACACCACCCCAAAAATACCTAATCCTCAACTTTTCTAAGTAACTCAAATTATTCTGTAACAGAGATACAAAAATGACCTCACAAAGTGATAATACGGATCAATCCGAAGAAGGTGCACCAACACCACGAATATCACAACCATAGGAAGAACACTCTGAAGCCAGTCAAGTTATGGAAATAATGAGGAACTTGATCGTAGGAATACAGAGCTTCAAAGTGGACAATGAGCAGCTAAATAAGGCTTCGGAAAAGAAATAGGAGATTAATGAGATATTGTTACAAAGTTTGCAAGAAAATAATAATGTGGAAAAACCCCAAACAGAGATTAGGATGGACCCGAAAGTTGGGGAAAGCACATAAAGAAAAGGAATTTCCTCCAACAAATGTAAAAAATATGAGAATCAAACCAAATCGATCAAGAAAAGAAGAATCAAACATCTGGTTGGGGATTTAAAAATATTAATCCTACCAGCTTCGATGGGGAATCCAAGACCAGAGAAGAAGCAGAGGCTTGGCTGCTAGACATTAAGAAGTACTTTCAAATTTATAGTTATTCTAGCAACATGAAGGTGAGAATTTCCATCTACAACCTGAAGGGAAGGGCCAAATTTTGGTGGAAAGATCTCAATATTTCCTCAGGAATAAAAGAGAAGAACCTGGAGTGGTCGTAGTTCAAGAAGTTCTTCAAGAAGCAAGATTTGCCAGAGAGCTACTATGAGAGAAAGACCAAAGAATTCTATGAATTGAAACTTGACCAAATGAATATAGAGGAACTCATTAACAAATTCCTTGATCTTCCATAGTTCGTGCCATATATTAAAGAAGAAAAAGTAAAAGTGCGGAGGTTCTTGAGTTGTTTGCGATAATCTTGTAAGGACCGGATTGAATTCGACGATCCCAAAACCTTGGATGAAGACTTAAGAAAGGAAAGGTTGTTTTTTGAACAGTACAAACAGAGGAATGATCTCTCCAAGGTCTAGAAGGGTAAAGAACAAGAAAATTTCAACCAACGGAAGAAGGGATCCCAACCCCCACCCTTCAGGAACATGCCAAGGATCCGCAAGGAAATTCCTATAACAAAAATGAATAAATTCCACATAATAACTAAAAATCTGTGAACCTTGGACCTAAGGGGACTGTTGGAGCCCTTAGAGAACCTCTGAAGTGTTGGGAATGTGGAGAGCCACACTTACGAAGGAAATTCGCATGCCTCAACCAAACTAATCAAGTTGTTCACAACCTACAAGAAGCTTCCACTGCTAGGGAAGTTGGGAAAAGTTACCACCAGATTAATGCAGCTTCGGAGAATTAACAAGCAGATTATAAATCTACAATTGTGGATATTGAAGGTACTATCTCTAACCGAAGTAGTCTATACTAATTGATCCAGGGGCTACCTTAAGTTACATCACTCCCAAAGTGGTGGAGGACGGCCAACTGACTAAGGTAAGGCACGCAAAACCCTAGTCATTCCAACTGGCCATTAGAGAAAAGAGAAAGGTAACTGAGTTTCTTGCTGATTGTGAAGTTAAAATAATGGATCATGTGACTAGGATTAATCTAAATTTTTTTCCTTTAGGGTCATATGATATGATTATTGGCATGGATTAGTTAGCAAAGTATAAATTAATATTGAATTATTTTGATAAAACCTTTACTTATGTGGTTGAGGATTTAGTCGTTAGGAAGATAGAAGGTGTCAGTAAACCTATCTCCTTAAGAAAAATCTCTTCCATGCAATTAAAGAAATGCATGAGAAAGGGTTGTAAGTTGTATGCAGTGCGGGTCACTGACCTGCTCATTAATGAATTTCAAACATAGGTAAAAGACCACCCAGTATTAAGTAAGTTTATGGATGTATTTCCAGAAGAGATACCAAGACTACCCCCTCAACGAGAAATAGATTTCTCCATTGAGATTGTGCCTAGGTCAGCACCGATACCTAACATACCTTATCGTATGAGCATCCTTGAGTTAATTGAATTGAAAATTCATTTACAAGAACTGCTAGATAAGGGTTGCATCATACCCAATGTGTCTCCTTAGGGAGCACTAGTTTTATTTGTTAAGAAAAGGGATGGGACTCTAAGACTTTGCATAGATTACAGACTGCTGAATAAAGTAACCATCAAGAACAAGTATCCTTTGCCTCAGATTAATGATTTGTTTGATCAAGTGGGGGGAGCTAAAATCTTCTCCAATTTGGATTTGCTGTCTGGTTATCATCAGATCAAGTTTAAATAAGAAGATGTAAGTAAAACAACCTTCAGGACCCAATATGGGCACTACGAATTCGTAGTAATTCCTTTTGGCTTAACCAATTCCCCTGCTACATTCATGTGCCTAATGAATAGTATTTTCAACAAGTACCTAGATCAGTTTGTGTTGATATTTATTAATTACATCCTAATCTACTCCAAGACGGAGGAAGAACATCATCAACACTTGGAAATAGTTTTACAGACCTTAAGAGAGTATCAAATTTATGCTAAGTTTGAAAAGTGTGAATTATTTAAGAATTAAATTCAGTACCTAGGTCATGTCATCTCAGAAAACGGGATCGCAGTAGATTTGCAAAATATTAAGGCTATTTCAGAATGGCCTGTTCCTAAGGATGTCGCTGATATTCGGTCCATCATGGGACTCACCAGTTACCACCGAAAATTCATCCAAGGATTCTCAAAGATAGCCTATCCCATCACTTCCTTGCAAAAGCAAGGAGTAAAGTTTGTGTGGTATTTGAAGTGTCGAGAGATTTAAAAATATAAAAATAGTGTTAACCATGGCTCCAATTTTAAAGGTGGTTGACCCCTATAAAGACTACACAATCTGTACATATTCTAGTAAGGAAGGATTGGGGGGGTTATTATCTTAAGAAGGGTATGTGGTATGTTATGAATCTCACAAATTGAAAGAGCATGAATGAAAGGTGCATGATCTAGAATTGGAAGCAGTAGTACATGCCTTAAAAATGTGGCACCGCTACCTGTTAGGGAAAAGGTTCCTTTTGTTGAGAGACAACACCTATGTAAAGAATTTGTTTACTCAGCTGGGGTAAATTCTAGACAAGCAACATGGATGGCTTAAGTTAACTGAATTCGATTTTGAAGTAAAGCATATCAAGGGTAAGGATAATAGGGTGGCTGATGCACTCAGTCGACGAACTCGTGAAGTATATGAGATTACTATGAGCCAAACAAAAAGTGATTTGATGAGTAGAATAAAAGAAACCACCACCCATGATGCTGAATATGAAAATTTATTGAATAAATTGTTCAAGGACAAGGTAAACTTGATTGGGACAGAATTCAAAGTAGACCAGAAAGGGTTAATTTGGTTTAAAGGGAGAATCTACATGCCTAACATTGCAGATTTAAAATTGCTTGTTCTAAATGAAATACATAGACCTCCTTATGCAGGGCACCCTGGTTACCAAAATATGATCACAACCATGAGAAAACAATTCTTTTCGCCCAAATTAAACTCAGATTTAGTTGATTATTTGTCTAAATGTTTGGAATGTCAACAGGTGAAGGCTAAACATCACCATCCATCAGGGTTGTTACAACCCTTTCCCATTTCCGAATGGAAATGGGAGGTAATATCTTTGTATTTTATCATAGGTTTTCCATTAACTAAAAAAAAACATGATTCAATTATGGTTGTGGTAGATAAGTTAAGCAAGTCCGCTCATTTTATTCCTGTGAATTCCATTTACAAGGCTGTTAATGTTGCAGAAATATTTCTGAAGGAAGTATTCCGACTTCATGGAGTACCAAAGATGGTAATTTATGACTAGGATGTCAATTTTACATGAAAATTTTGAAAATAATTGTTTGCATGGTTAGAAACCAAGATAAATTTTAGCACTAGCTACCACCCTGAAATAGATGGACAAACAGAACGAACAAACCAAGTCATTGAAGACATGCTGAGATGTATGTCATGGAAAGGCCCACCAAGTGGGAAGACTATTTGCATCTAGTAGAGTTTGCATACAATAATGGTTATCAGGCTTCAGCCAAGATGAGCCCATTCGAAATGATGTATGGGAAAAAGTGTACTACCCCTGTTAGATGGGATAGCCCCATGGATCGACTATTAGTAGGACCTGAAATGTTACAAGAAATGGAACAGACTTTTCAAAAGGTACAAAAGAACTTGAAGGTGGCACAGGATCACCAAAAGAGTTATTCTGACTTGAAGAGATAACATAAGGAATTTTTGGTCGGAGATCATGTTTACCTCTGATTCAATCCCAAAAAGATCTCCTTGAAATTGGGAAGTTGTACCAAATTAGCACCATGGTTCTGTAGACCCTTTCAAATATTGGAAAGGATTAGACCCATGGCATACAAAATTGCTCTACCAGCACACTTGAGAATTCATATTTCATTGCTGAAGAAATTGATACATGACTCCACTCATACCGTTGACTGGAATGTGGTACAAGTGGAACCAGAAGGATAATTTCAAGTGGAACCTCTGTGCATTCTAGACATGAAAGAAACAATACTTTGGAACTAGGTCGTCACTTGGGATAAGGTGTAATGGAAGCACTTTATCCCGAAGGAAGTGACTTGGGAACTGGGAGAAGAAATGCGAAAGAAGTACCCAGGGCCCAGTTTTTATTTCCAGAAGTGATGGAGGAATACTAAGAACATTGTGGACAATGTTGCAATAAGGGGGGTGTGCATGTAATATCACCCAATTTATAAACATTAATAGTAATGTTAACTCTAGATTGTATTTTGATGAGTTTGGCTTATTGCGGAATCCGTCCAAACAGTCCCTGGAGGACAATTGTAACCTCTACATTTTGACTTCAATGGAATTCTGACTGAAAGGGACAACCATGTTAAAATAGGAGACTATGCATGAAAGAGTGGGATACGTAGAGCAGTAAACCTTGGGGAAGTACACTAGGTTCCAGAATGCCTTAATGGCATCGGACAGACCCTGGAGGAATCAGGGTGCAGTGGTTGATGGGGATTCAATGGAAAATGGACCGTAGCTACGAAATAAGATCAGACAGAACCTGGAGAATTAGGGCATAGTGGTTGACGAGGATTTCTTAGGGAATGGACCATAGCTGCAAAGTAAGATCTAGGAAAACAAACTATAAGGGAGCATATGCGAGGAGGCAGGACGTTGCTGAGTATGCTGGGAAAGAATGAATTATTTCTATGTGAGCACTCTGTGTTAGGAAAGAGTTGAGAGAAATACTTGCTGTGTGAGCACTCTATGTTAGGCATGTGATTTCTTCCTGGAAAATTTAATTGAGGTTAGTTGTCTCCACTCTTGGCACACATAGTTTAGCTCGAGGGTGATTGAGGACAGAGAAAATTTGTGCCTAATCTAAGGTTGGGTGGAACATGGTTGTTCCCTTTTCATTGCGGCTCACTTTAAATAAAGGTTTCATTATTGGGTTTATGTTTCTACAAATTTATTGAGCTCAGGGTATATTTGCATATGTGTAACTGTGTGTTTCAATGCTTCTAAAATGTTAAATACCAGTTTTAGTTTTATTAATGAAATGATTCTTATGAGTTGGTTTATACACATACTCTGTTTTGAATGAATGTGACTTGCATTTGGGGATTGATAGACACACCAGGCACACAGAGAGATGGGGGGGTGAATCTATGTGTGCAGTCTTTATTACTTTTTCAATTTTAACAATCAATAACTAATTCATCAATGCATTATTCTACCAGTTACATAATCATTTCATAAACATATACCACTCATCATTTATAAATCATCAGCATCCTAAATCATGGAGTCATAACAAGAACCATATCACAAGAGAACACAACACCATATGATTTTGTAATCTTTTCATATTTTTTTTGGAACAACTACAACCATGAGGTAAAATCAGCACCTACTAATACAAAGAGAAGCTACTCTTCATCTAGTACCCTTCCTAGTTTTCTTAGACCCTGCTAAGAAGGGTTTGAGGTATCCTAACCTCAAAATCAAGACAAGCTTTCTTTTACAATTACAACTCGTTGTCTCAACATACTCATCACACACACATATCATTGTCAAGTGCGCTCACTGCCACATCATCTTTCTATCCATGTCATCACTGTCATATTAAACATCACTAATGTTGGTCATCTACTGCTCACCAAACATTTGCTGCTCATCACTTGTATTTTCATACTCTTAATCAATGTCTGTGTATGCATGTTGGTGGAAGTAGTGCATCCAAGGTCTGAACCAGTTCATCCATATCATCCTTCATTCTTTCATAAGTTCTATAACAAAATTTACACACACTGTAAAGAGATCATTGAACTTCATCAATTTATCTTGATAAGGTATCCAACACCATCAGCTCCAAGTGGCTTGATTCAAGCTTGTGAATTTACCAATCTTCTATACTATATCCAACACAAGATTTTCCTACTGCTGTAGTAGACAAAAGGCTTCCACTGGATGATATCTTTTCATAAGGAACAGGTATGCCAAGTTGAATGTTGACTGTGTATTGATGCTCCTAAGTGTCTTTGTCTGTCCTTTTAAGAATACAACATAAATATACACTTATACATAATGTATCACCTTAGGGATGGCTGCTCTATATATCTGATCATGTTGTTTGAGATATGTCACATATCAAGGTTATATATAGTAAGCTTTGATATCAAGACAATGTTCTGGTAACCATACACATGAACTTCACAAACTTCTTTCTATGTCAATACACTACACAGATCAACTTTATCATTTCAGACCTCTGTGAATTAAGGCAAGTTCTTTGCAGGTATTTCTTCACCCACAATGACTATGCAATATTCAGAACAATAGTTTATGAACAATAACGTAGTCAATCTTTAGTTTTTTTGATATAAACTTTAGATGCCTCCATGAAATCAGTCGTTTAACACATCTTGTAGGGATGAATGTATTGTGTAACTTTAGATGCCTTAATAACTGTGCAACTTCATATGGATTGAATATAATGTGTAATTTCTTAAGCAATTCAGATGCCTTTACATACCTCTGTAGCCTCGGATCAAGCTTGTACCTACAAAATAATCTTAGGCTGCTACTTTACACCTTCAGACTTCCTTAGAGCAGAATTAGACAAGCTACCTTCATAAGGATGGTCTTCAAATCAACCAACATTTCGAATTACTGCTTCAATTTTAGACTGTCTTCACTAGCTTTAGGCTCTATGCAAATTGAGTTTGTTGTGCAACTTTTAGACCTTGAAATCATCCTTGCATGTTGATACACGAAGACTAAGCAACTTGAGCATGTTGGACTATGCATCTTTGGAGGCCAAAACATTGACTTTAGATCAACTAAAACAGTTTGGTGCTCTCACATGATGCTGCTATGACAAACCCAAATTCATAGATATAAGACACCTATAGCTGCAAAAAATAATAAGAGATAAATCTTGAAAATTTTACACTGGAGATAGTCCTGCATCTGCCTTAGAAGACCCCAAGACAAGTCACAATATCAGACTATCATAAATCACTGAAATATCAGAGATAAAAATCAGACTTCAAAAATTGCTGCTGCATTTTCCACAATGGACTGCTCCATCCGAATTTCCTCAGTTAAATACACCCAAAATTCCTTAGAGATGTCCTACTTTCATCTTAAAATCACACTTCAAAAAATAAATTTACTACAGCTATATTTTTCTGCGTTTTTCTTCTGTGGACTGCTGCCACCCAAGTCTGCGTTTTTTCCCTCAGTCAACCATCTGAAAAATCAAAGCTATTTTTCCACTTTTTCACACATTCAAAATGAGGGCATTGGGTTGTTATTTAGACACATTTTCTTGGAAATTTTTTATGGGGCTGACCTGCTTGGGGTTTTAAAAAAATTAATTTTAATTTAAAAAAAAATCTCTTTTGTTTGGTCGGCTACCCCAAAAAGGTGGGGTACACCAACTTCAAAAATTGATATCTCTTCAACCATAAAGAACCACGTGACATGCCACCTACCGTTGGAAACAACATGATGAGGGATATCATCTTATGAGGGTGTTGCTTGCATTGACAAGTTCCTTCACTCATATTTTATTCAATTTGTGCAGGATGTCATGAAATGACTTGAATCCTTCTTAAAGGCTTCTTCACATAATAAATAAGAGCTCCAAAACCAACCAAGGGCTTCAATAATGCATCAATGTCTTCATCAAGAAAGAGGCTTCATGGACTTCTCCACATAAGAGGACCTGTGGGGCCACTGCAATTCATGTTGGCATCAATGACAATTTCATCAAAAATATCCCCCTTTGTCATTGATGACAACAACTCATGCTCCCCCTATGAGCATGCTCCCCTTTTGTCTTCATATCTCCCTTTGTCTTTATCTATCCGCCTTTGGAATCAATGGAAAAGGGTGACCGTATATATGTATATGAAATCACTGATCATTGCTCCCCATGTGAATATGCACAATCCAAGGACCTGTATCTATGCCTGGAGTAGTCATCCTTTCTTCTTTGAGTTCATCCTCCAGCCTTATGAACTCAAGGTGTGCTAAGGTATTTGAGAGACCTTACAGTTGGCTTGCCATATGGAAACCATCCTCCCTACTCTGATCAACCTCTCCTATCTGTAACTGCTCGGTCTTCTTCATCCATACTTGCTTCTTGGCATCTGTCCTTTGAGCATTTGTTCCTTCATTTGTACTAGCTTTCCTTGATGATTTGTATAGGAAACTTCTCAAGGGTTGTTTCCGTGTACTCCAACAATATTGAGCTTTGTGCCCAAGGCCACTGAAACTATAACACCTCATTGTACGAAAATATGTAGTAATGTGACCAACATGTTTGCATGTCCACTACCTGGCTGAGCTGTTAGAACTTCCAACAGAGTCTTTGATCAACTTCATTTCTCCATGCCTGAGAGTGTCCCTGACTGTAGGTCTTTGTCTTCTGATCTTCAAATCTTCTTACTGATGTGTATGAAGGACTCCTCCTTGGTTGACTTCTTTGACTTGCACATTCTTGGGATTTGTGACCAAACCCACTACATATGTAGCATCTCAATGCGTAACATGTGGAAACAACATGTCCAACTTGATTACAAGTCCAGGATCTGACTGAGTCATTGGGCCTTCCACCACTTCTTCTTCTGTAGAGTCTACACTCCATAGCTTTATGACCAAAGTTAGAACAAAAATAACAATAACCCTTGAATCCACTTTCATACTTGTGACTTGGAGCTGTTTCTTTTCTGAGCTTTCTTTGAGGAATAGACCTAACTCCTTGTTTCATCTTTGAACTTCCAAAGTCCTTGTTGTCATGTGTAGGTGCATGGGGAGCAGCTTTGGATGTTGATGGGATTGCTTCTGGAGTATTTGGAGACCAAGTGTCATTTTCAGATTTTTCTTTGTCCTTCTTGTAACCAAGACCAGTTTTGTCAAGTGGAGATCTTTGGAAATCCAAGATCTTATCAAGGACAATTGAACTGTCCTGGAACTTGACAAAGGATTCATTCTTCTTACCTTTCTTCCTCAGACCAACTACCTCCATTTCCAACTTCTTAACTGTATCCTCCTTTTCTTCCAGCTGAATCTTTAGGATTTCTTCTATCCTCTTGGATTCCTCTAGCTGAGTCTTCATATCATGATTAACCTCTCTAGTTTTTTCAAGCTCTTCAGCAGGCTCTTCTGGTTCTTCCTTTTGACTGATCAATTCAGTATTTAGTTGTTCAACTTCAGCATCCTTGTCTTTCATTTGATCTCGTAACTCTTTGTACTTGTTTTTGAGCTTCACAAGCAACACTTTCATTGTCATGGTCTTCTGTTGATATTCATTCAAGGAGTCCAAGATTTTGTTTTTGAACTTCGTGAAGTCACTCTGGTTCATATTTATTGTGTTTAGGAACCAATTAGCTCTGAGATCAATATTCAGCAACATGAGATGTATCTCATGTGCAACCTTTGATAGTCCTTCATCATCATATGCAAGAACCTTCTCAATTTCATTACATAGGCTATCATTATAATCACAAGAGTCCATACCTTTACTGGAGTCCTCTTCTTGCTTGTCTTTTGTAACAAACTTAAATAATAAACAACAAACAACAACAACAACAACAACAATAATAATAATAATAAACATTAACATATATATAAAATAAATAATAATAATTAATAATGTCTTTACGAAAAGACACGGCTCTTAATTAAAGGGTATTCCATCAAATTATAAATAACGGGCCCTCAATTGTAATTTGGACTTATCTATTAATTTATTCATATTTTATTATCTACGGATATGTGGGTTATTTCAGAAATTACTTAATTGAGAATATCCAACTATGGATGTTCCAGTGGTATCAGAGCTATACGAACCTTGGACAACATTATTTACACCTTGTGTAGATTTTGGTTTCCCCAAAAAAATAGGACTTTGTCCTTAAAAAATAAAAAAGATAAAAAAAAAAAGGTAAAAGTAACCCCCCCAAAAAAAGAGGTAAAGGAAAAGAAAAGAAAATTAAAAAACTAAAAGATAAAAGTTAAAAAAATAAGGTAAGAGTGAAACCACATGTGGTTTATTAAAGTGGGTTTGGGTTTGAATATAAAAAGTACATAATAATAACTACAAAGAAGCAAGTGAGATTTGAACCTAGGTGAGGAAGGTAACACTATTCCTCCTGACCACCCAATCTACTCGCATTTTACAAAACTATTGGAAAAAAAAAGAGAAAAAGAAGGAAGATTGCCATAAAAAAAGGAAAGTAAAAAAAAATAAAAAAATAAAAGAAGACAAAAGTGAAGGAAAAACACAGTCACAAACAATGGCACCTACATATTCGGAAATGAAGTCACAGCTACAAACAACAATGGACGAGTTAGAGAAATATAAGGCAATCAATAAAAGTATACAAGCTAACATTGAGACATAGAAGCGGCTGAAAGAGTGGAGAGACAATGAGAATCGTCGCTTATGGAATCAAAATTGACAACTAGAATGAACCATAAGTGATAACAAGAAAATGTTATCTGATTAGGATAAAGAAATATCATCTTTAAAAATTCATAATCAAAACTTAGAAGACGAGATCAGAAAGTCAAAAAATGACAATAAATCACCATATGGATGTGATAATGAATTAGAAGAAGAAATAAAGCATCTAAACAAACTCATGATGGAAAAAGATGCTGAATTAGTGCAAGTCCGGATGAAGTTAGAAAATCAAGAAACACAGTTATGTCATCATAAACAGCAAAAAGAAAAACTCCAACAGTAGTATGACAACAGTAAGAAGACACATAATTTAGAACTGACAAAAGTCAACAAGGTGTTATCATGCAATTCCGAAGAAATTTTTAGGTTAACAAATCATAACAAGACACTAGTCACAAAAATTAAGAAGTTGAAAAGTAGTCGAAAGACAAAACAATCTACGGAATACATTGAAGGAAAACTTCTAGACAAGCAGGAAGAAAATCGTTGTATCAGAAGGCATAACGAAGATCTTAAGGAACAACTTAAGAAGTCTAAAGATGACATAAAATCACATGTAGAAGTGATTAAGAAGTTTCAAAATGATAACATGCAGTTAGAAAACAAGTTGGAAAAGATACAGAACGAAACCTTAAAACCTGAAGAGATGAAAATACAACTTTCTGCTCAGATCAATGCCAAAAAAATGACACTCATAAAATAAAATGACATTGTGGAAATTCCATATCGACACCCCAACCTTAAAAACATATATTTTAAAAAGTGGGAAATGTAGAATGTTAGTAGTACCAATGTGATCAAATCTCCTAATGATAGATTAGTCTGGAATGCCAACAGTCCACAACAAATGAATTATAGATGGATTCATTCATCCACATATCAGAAGTTGTGCTCAACTCTTAGTAGTTCGTATCGACATGTTTCATCAGCTGCGACACCACAAAAAATGATGCAGAAACATTATAAGGCTTTGAGGACAAAGCCTTTCTAAGGGAGTGGCAATGTAACAAACTTAACTAATAAACAACAAACAACAAATAATAATAATAATAATAATAATAAACATCAACATATATATAAAATAAATAATAATAATTAATAATGTCTTTATGAAAAGACATGACTCTTAATGAAAGGGTATTCCGTCAAAATATAAATAACGGGCCCTCAATTGTTATTTGGACTTATCTATCAATTTATTCATATTTTATTATCTACAGATATGTGGGTTATTTAAGAAATTACTTAATTGAGAACATCCAACTATGGATGTTTTATCTTCTTCTTGATTTATCTCTTTTGGGGGCGTGTCTTCTGATTCTTGATCTGTCTTCTCGGGTTCTGGTCTTGCCTTCTGATACTCATTTTCCAACTTGAACCATAGGTATTTGGATGAAGTATAATCTCCTATACTTTCCTTCACTGAGCTGTGAAGTCCATCCATGAGGAAATTCAAGGTTGTGGTGGTGTCCTTCTTTTCTTCCTTCTGTGCAAATGATTTTCCCTTCTTTTTTGATGGAGCCAGTGTATTGATAACAATATCCCAAACACCAAACTTCTTCAGATAAGCCTTCATTTTTCTCCTACAACTGGAATAATCTGTCATATCAAGTATAGGCATGTCATTGCTTGATGAATTTTCTTTTTCCTCCATTGTGTCTAAGGATCTCCTTCAAGATTGCTAGGCCGCTGTGACCAAGGTCCACTCTGATACCAAATATTAGACACACCACACACACATAGAGGGGGGGGGGTGAATATGCGTGTGCAGTCTTTATTGCTTTTTCAATTTTAACAATCAACAACTAATTCATCAATGCATTATTCTACCATTTACATAATCATTTCATAAACATCTACCAGTTCATCATTTATAAATCATAAGCATCTTGAATCATGGAGTCATAACAAGAACCATAGCACAAGAGAACACAACACCATATGATTTTGTAATATTTTTGTATTTGTTTTGGAACTTCTACAACCGTGAGGTAAAATCAGCACCTACTGAAACAAAGAGCACCTACTCTTCATCCAGGACCCTACCTAGTTTTCTTAGACCCTACTAAGAAGGGTTTAAGGTATCATAACCTCAAAAGAAAGACAAGCTTGCTTTTACAATTACAGCTCACTGTCTCAACATACTCATCACACGTGCATATCACTTTCAAGTGCGCTCACTGGCACATCATCTTTCTGTCCACGTCATCATTGTCATATTAAACATCACTATTGTTGGTCATATACTGCTCATCAGTTGTATGTTCATATTGTTAATCAATGTTTGTGTATGCATGTTGTTGGAAGTAGTGCATCCAAGGTCTGAAGCAGTTCATCCATATCATCCTTCATTCTTTCATAAGTTCTGTAGAAAACTTTACACAGACTGTAAAGAGATAATTAAACTTCATCATTGTATCTTCATAAGGTATCCAACACCATCGGCTCCAAGTGGCTTTATTCAAGCTTGTGACTTTACCAATGTTCTGTACTATATCCAACACAAGATTTTTCCAATGTGGTAGTAGACAAAAGGCCTCCACTAGATGATATATTTTCATAAGGAACGAAGGTTTGTATGCCAAGTTGAATGTTGACTATGTATTGTTGCACCTAAGTTTCTTTGTCTGTCCTTTTAAGAATACAACATAAATTTACACTTATACATAATGTATCACCTTAGGGATGGCTTCTCTATATATCTGATCATGTCATGTGAGATATGTCACATATCAAGGTTATATATAGTAAGCTTTGATATCAAGCCAACATTCTAGTAACCATACACATGATTTTCACAAACTTCATTCTCTGTTAATACACTACACATAACAACTTTATCATTTCAGACTTCTGTGAATTAACGCAAGTTCTTTGCAGGTCTTTCTTCACCCATAGTGACTATGCAATATTTAGAACAACAGTTTATGAACAATAATGTAGTCAATCTTTAGTTTTTCTGATATAAAATTTAGATGCCTCCATGAAATTAGTCGTTTAACACCTCCTGTAGGGTCAAATGTACTGTGTAACTCCAGGTGCCTTAATAACTGTGCAACTTCATATGGCCTGAATATATTGTGTAATTTGGTAAGCAATTTGGATTCCTTTACATACCTATGCATCCTCGGATCAAGCTTGTATCTACAAAATAATTTTAGGCTGCTACTTTACACCTTCGAACTTCCTTAGAGCAGAATTAGATAAGCTACCTTCATAAGGATGGTCTTCAAATCAACCAACATTTTGAATTAGTGTTGCAATTTTAGACTGCCTTCACTAGCTTTAGGCTCTATGCAAATTGAGTTTGTTGTGCAACGTTCAAACCTTGAAATCATCCTTCAAGAACTTCAGTTATCAGAATCCATCCTTGCATGTTGATACACAAAGACTAAGCAACTTCAGCATGTTGGACTATGCATCTTTGGAGACCAAAACATTGACTTTAGGTCAACTAAAACAGTTTGGTGCTCTCACATGATGCTTCTATGACAAACCCAAATTCAAAGAGATAAGAAACTTGTGGCTGCCAAAAAAAATTAGAGATAAAGCTTGAAAAATTTACACTGGAGATAGTCCTGCGTCTACCTTTGAAGACCCCAAGACAAGTCACAAGATCGAACTATCATAAACCACCAATATCTCAGAGATAAAAATTAGACTTCAAAAATTGTTGTTGTGTTTTCCATAGTGGACTACTCCATTCGAATTTCCTCAGTCAAATACACCCGAAATTCCTCAGAGCTGTCCCGATTTCATCCAAAAATTACACTTCAAAAAATAAATTTACTACTGCTATATTTTTCTGTGTTTTTCTTCTGTTGATTGCTGCCACCCAAGTCTATGTTTTTTTCCTCAGTCAACCATCCAAAAAATCAGAGCTATTTTTCCACTTTTTCACACATTGAAAATGAGGGCGTTGGGTTGTTATTTATACACATTTTCTTAGCAATTTTTTATGGGGCCGACTTGCTTGGGGTTTAAAAAAAAATTATTTTAATTAAAAAAAAAACTCTTTTGTTTGGTTGGCTGCCATAAAAAAGTGGGGTACACCAAATTCAAAAATTCATATATCTTCAAACATAAGGAAACACGTGACATGCCACCTACCGTTGGAAACAACATGACGGGGGCTATCATCTTGTGAGGGTATTGCTTGAATTGACAAGGTCCTTCACTCATATTTTCTTCAATTTGTGCAAGATGTCATGAAATGACTTGAATCCTTCTTGATGGCTTCTTCACGTACTAAATAAGAGCTCCAACACCAAAAAAGGGATTCAATAATGCATCAAGGTCTTCATCAAGAAAGAGGCTTCATGGACTTCTTCACATAAGAGTACCCATGGGGCCACTGCAAGTCATGTTGGCATCAATGACAATTTCATCAACAGGGATATTGGTTGCTCAATTGGTGTAATATTGTTTCTATAAAGAATTACTAGGATGTTGTATGATTCCTTGTTAAAGCTAGTCTAAGGGTCCCCTGGTAGGGAATTCAATGGGCTCTATTGGGTTAAGGTGTTTTAATCTTGCACCCTAAGGGGTTCTTGATATACCTATTTTATAAGTATAGATGTGGTTGCTGGTAGTTATTGTTGCATGTTTAAGTCCCAGATCACAGATTGTGTCGTTTGAATTAAGAACTTGAGTATACACTCCGATGCGACCTTTCCAGTTTAGTGAATCCCCTGTATAATACCTTAAATTCCTAAGGGAGGGTAAAAAATGGGAAGGAGAGATTGGCTGCCGAAGATCTTAGGAAATTGGCCATTGTACATCACCCCAAAAATACCTAATCCTGAGCTTGTCTAGGTAACCCAATTGGCTTAAAGTCGTGAGTCCATTAAGGATTGGAAGCTCCTTAATATTTCCAAGAAAACACGGAGAAGATAGGTGGAAAACCCTGGGCCGGAAGGTATGTGGAAGCCTAAAATGTATAAATAATTCAAGGACTTCCACAACCCACAATCTATAATCCACGTTGCAGAAGCAGAAAGTAGAGTAAAAGTTATAAGGAATGGGAGCATTTCCGCAACCCCTAATTTGCATTGCGGAAGTGAAAACCAGGGTTAAGATGTAATGAATATAAGGACTTTCCGCAATCCGCATTACGGAATACAGAAAGTGGAAGTCAAGACTATAAAGTATTCACGAGGTTCCGTAATTCGCCATCCACATTGTGGAAAGCAGAAGGTGGAGGTTAAAACTGCGAAGGAGATATATGTTTCCGCAATCTACAATTGCAGAAAGCGGAAAGCAGAAGTTGGAAACTATAAAGTAATTATGTGTTTCCGCAATTCGCGTCACAGAAAGCGGAGGTTAAAACGATGAAGAATGTGAGAGTTTTTCGCAATATGCATTGTGGAAAGTAGAAAGAGGGGGTTAAAAATGTCATGAACTTAAGGTTTCCACAATCCGCAATTCACATTGTAAAATGCGGAAAATCGAAAGGAAATTGTTAATATATAAGAGTTTCTGCAGTTCGCAATCTGCATTGCGAAATGCGGAAAGCAAAAAGGATAAGTCATAAAAATATTAAGGTTTCCGCAATCTGCAATATGCATTGCAGAATTAAGAAAGTGGAAAGAAAAAATGTTAAAGTATAAAGGTTTCTGCAATCTGCAATCCGCATTGCAGAATGCAGAAGGCAGGAAAAGAGATTGAGTAAAATGAATGGGGTTCCGCAATCCACAATCCAAATTGTGGAAGCCAAAATGCAGAAGGGTAAGATGATAAAATAATTAGGCAGTTTCCGCAATCTACAATCCACATTGTAGAATGCAGAAAGTAGAAATGAGATTTTATTTGCGGAAGGGAATGTTTATATGCAGAAGCACTGTTGTAGAAACAATTAAGCTCAAGAATGAATGTTATAGGGAGATTCATGGCCCATGTTTTATGTGAAAGAACTTTTTTATTATATATATACAATTTAGCAGGTTATATGGGTATGTGACAGGTACCATGTCACTCTTATTTTTTGTTCTGAGGTCCAAATTACAACTTATTTGAAATTGTGGCCTTAACATCTAGTACCGATGCAACAAAAATGTCAAAATTAACCCCTCGATCGAATCTCAATCAAAACTTGTAGCATTTATACCGTGTAAATTTTATGAGCTTAGGTGGTTGTTGTCCTTATGTTCTCAATCAAATAAATTGATTTAATTGTAGAATTTAAGTAATGCAGAAATTTATTTATGAACATAACATCAATCACACAATAGTCGTAAACAGTAAATAGTAGAAGCATAAAAAAAGTTCATACATATATATTATTTCTCCTTCAATCAACTTTTCATTCCTTTTTCAAATCTTATTAGGTAACCTCCATAGTCTACTTAAAACCAGTAATTACATGGAAAAAAAATCACCTTGAACATGGATGTATGGCCTGCTTGAAAGAGCTACTACCTATTGAAAAACTAAGAAAAGAACAACAACTGAAAAACAACAAGGCCATTGGACAAACTGTAGGACTACTACTATATGACATTTACAACTGTTATTATACGACATGTATGGATTTATATGGATTAGCTATACGCCCTCCTCTTCTTGCTTGAACCAGTTTGCTCTCTGTCTCTTTCATTTGGTCACTTCCCTGTTCAACTGTGAATTGTGTTCGAACCTTTCTATCTTGTATGTATTTATGCTTTGTTCAAAAACCCAGTCTACCAAAACCCTAATTTGATTTTGAGATTGAAGGCTGAGATTATATCATAGTCCGAGTCATTAATGTATTAAATACACTTTATTAGACTCAATTGTAAAATATAAGACTTTTCACTTTTTCCCAAGGAAAATTACAAAATAGAATTAATTACCCACTTTTCCTAATTGGTTACTTTTGAAATGTCTAGAACCACTTCCTTCATGTTCATATTCAACATGTGCAATGTAAATTTTCCTTTAATATTCAACTAGGGCTAAACAGTGCATGCAAACTATCAACTGATAACCACACGTGAATATCTTTTACAGTATGCAGTAGAATATAAAACTGAGAAATAAATCACAACATCACATCACAATATTGACACTATTATTTTGGGTATGGAAACCCCCGGAAAAACCCAAGATGGGAAAATCGATGCAGCAGCCAGATATAGATTTTATTATGAGAAAATATGGAAATTTTACAATCACTGAAAATTCACCCAAACCTAGATAATGCAGTACCCGGCAGAATCACTGGGAAAATCCCATCTAAACCTCAACACCCTCCTATGTGAGTGTATGGCCCAGCTGTACGAAGCTCGATGATCCTGCTACTCGTTCCTCCGTCTTCTCGGCTAAATCCTCTGCCTGACTTTCTCTCCTTGTCTATATCCTGTCTCTGTCAGAATACAAGTGTGTGTTCTCTCCACCATTTGATCTCTCTTTTATAACTTTAGGTAAAGAAAAAACCCTAATTTCACTTTCACTTTAACTAGTGGTAAAGAAAAAACCCTAATTTCACTTTCACTTTAACAAGTGGTTCACTAAAGTTAATTTAGATCAATTTAATTTATTTTCCAAAGTAAACTTAGGAAAAATAAATTGAATACAACTGGTTTCCTATTTTAAGTCTTCTGCATGCAAGAACACATGCATGCAGGAAGACCTTCCTTGTTGCTACTAGTTTAACACTCCCTCTCAACGAGGAAGGGATTCGGTAGCAACCCCAACTTATCCCTGAACTTCACAAAACTCTATCTGCAAAGTGCCTTGGTGAAAATGTCCGCCACCTACTCATCTATCTGTATGTACTCCAACCGAATGGTTCCCCTTTGAACACAATTTCTCAGGAAGTGGTATCTGATGTCTATGTGTTTGCTTCGGTCATGGAACACTGGATTCTCAAATAGCCTAATGCCACTTCGATTGTCACAGTGAACTACTGTAGCCTCTAGTTCACACTCAAACAACCCTGCAAGTAACTTCGTCAGCCACACACCCTCAAAAGTAGCCATGCTGGATGCCATGTACTTAGCCTCTGCCGAGCTCAATGCAACTGACTTATACTTCCTGCTGTACCAAGAGACAACCCTTGATCTGATGTTGAAACAACAACCTGAAGTACTCTTCCAGTCCTCTACACATCCTACCCAGTCAGCATCTGTGAAATCTGCTAACTGTACACTCCCCCTGCACTCATAAACCAATCCATACTCCAATGTACCTCTGATGTAGCGAAGTATGTGCTTCACAACCGTCCAATGAACTCTCCGAGGGTCCACCATGAACTGACTCAAAGAGTTGACTGCAAAGCTAATGTTTGGTCGAGTGTTGACCAAATACATAAGTGATCCGATAAGCTGACGATACAAGGTAGGATCAACTCCATCTGACCCTGATGCATCAATCTTCCTCTAGTTGGAAACTAGAGGCATGGCCATAGGCTTACATCCCTCCATCCTGAATCTCTTCAGGATCTCTACTGCATACTTCCCCTATCCGATGAAGAAGCATCCGTCTCTTTGCCAAACCTCCAAGCCCAAAAATTAATGCATCAACCCAAGGTCTTTCACCTTAAACTCTACTGCAAGGTTGGACTTACAGTCTCCAATCAACCTCTCATCTCCTATCAAAAAGAGATCATCCACATATAAGACCAGTATGAAAGGCACCTCACCTGTCAAGAAGTCCAGGTTGTGGTCAGCCTCACTCTACTAAAATCCCATCTCCCGTAGATAGTTTCAATCCTTGAGTACCATGCTCGAGGTGCCTGCTTGATCCCGTAAAGAGCTCGATGTAGTCTGCATACATGCATCTCCTTGTTCTCCACATCAAACCCCTCTGGCTGCTCAATATACACCTCCTCTTCTATAACTCCATTGAGGAAGGCATTCTTGATGTCCATCTAATGGACATGCTAACCCATCTTAGCTGCTAGTGAGATAATGGTACGAATGGAAGAATACCTAGCAATAGGGGGGAAGGTCTCCTCATAATCAATACCCTCCTTCTGTGTTTCCATGAAGCGCACCTTGTACTTATCCACACTTTCATCTGATTCATGCTTCACCTTGTAGATCCATCTGGATCCCACCACCTTTTTCCTTTGTGGCCTCAGCACAACCTCCCATACTTGGTTTTTCATAATGGAGTCATACTCCTCAACCATAGCTTCTTGCCACACATCATGTTGTGTAGCCTCCCCAAATCTAGAAGGTCCAGAATTAATCAACTCTGTCATCAGTTCCATATAACTAAGCCTCTCTGGTGGTACACTCCGTCTAAAAGATGTCTGTGGAGGATCTACCTTCCCAGAATCTTGCACTGTGGATCTAAACCACGTAGGCCTTGGCCTAGTGTCAACCTATTGTGGTTGTTGAATATCCATCTCCTATTGCAGCTCATCCTTCAAGTCAATGACTGAAGGATCATGTCCACCTAACTCCCTCTGACCACTAGAACCTATGCATTGTGTCTGTACATGTACCTATACATTTGGTTCCTCCAACTTGATTCTTGACTCCTGTACTGGCTGCTGCTCTGCTGGTAAGTCCTGCAATCTTTACAAGGAACTGTCCTCATTGAACTGGACATCCCTGCTCACAATGATCCTCCTGCAAGCAGGAATGTAAACTCTATATGCCTTCGAAATATCGCTATAACCAACAAGTAACCCCTTCTCTCCAGAAGGGTCCAGCTTCTTCCTAATGTCAGCATGAACATGACAATAGCAAACACTGTCGAATATGCGAATGTGACTCACATCTAGCCTAGTGCCTGTGAAGACCTCCTCTGGTGTCTTCCTCCCCAAGGTTGTGTGGGGACACCTGTTCTGAATGTATAGTGCAATCATGTATGCTTCGGCCCAAAGGAGGTAATCCCTGATAAAATAGCATGGCCTTGGCTGCTCCACCCATAGTCCTATTCTTCCGCTCTGCAACTCCATTCTGTTGTGGGGTATGGGGCACAGCGTGCTCCTTCTTGATCCCCTTAGCCGAACAATACTCCATGAACTCATTGGAAGTGTACTCACCCCCGTTGTCTATCCTCAACACTCGAATCTTCTTTTCTGTTTGGTTCTCCACAAGAGTCTTGAAATCTTGGAACCTCTCAAAGACCTCTGTCTTGGCCTTCAGGAAATAGATCCAGGTTTTCCTGGAATAGTCGTCAATGAAGGTTACGCAGTAACTGTAACCACTGAACAAATGGACACTCATAGGTCCACATACATCCAAATGCACCAAGTCCAAGGGCTCCTTAGACTTGTGCTCACTCGGTGGGAAAGGATTCCTGATGTTCTTCCCCAAAGCACAACCCTTGCAATGGTTATGCTCTTCCTCCTGTACCCGAGGAACTCCAATGACTCCCTGTCTCAAATGATTCAGTGTTCCATGGTGTAAGTGTGCCATCCTCCTATGCCACAACTCACCCTGACTGCTGCTGACTAGAGCCTTTGTAGGCTCAAAGTGTAATATGTACACTTTCCCACTCCTTCTGCCAATCACCCGATCCAACCTCCTATATGACCCCTTCGGCCTGATATACACCCTATGGTCACGGAACCTCACCTGATATCCCTTGTCCTCCAGAGTGGAGACTGATATAAGGTTCTTGGTCAGTCCTGGAACATATAACACATCAGCAAAACTTAGGGTTTTGCTAGACTCCCTCTCAAATGAAACAGTGCCAACTCCCTGGGCTTGATACTGTGCATCATCACCCAGCTCAACGTGGATCCCTGTTCCACCCTCCTGCAAGTCTTTAAAGAATCTCTTATGTCCAGTCATGTGACTAGATGCTCCACTGTCAATGTACCATATGTTGCTCCCTATGGTGCTTGCCTTGCAAACTATCAAACAGAACTCCTCATCGAAGTTCCTGTTGAACTCATCCACCTCTGCAGATCTAGCCATTTGAGTGTTACTCTTCTTCTTCCTGTCTAGGCACTGGGAGGTAAAGTTTCCCTGCTTGTGGCAAATAAAACACTTGACCTTTGACATGTCAAGGTTCTTCTTACCATCCTTCTTCATATTTTCCTTCCCCTTGCTCTTCCCTATAAGGGCTAGAGCCTCCTCATCCAAAATTTGTGGGGCATTGATGGATGAGCTTGATCCTTGACCCATGCGGGTCTCCTCCTTCACAAAGTCATCCCATAGTCTCTGCCAATCAGGGAGCTTCTCCCTAGCCACAACACCTTTGAAAAATGTGTCCCATGGCTTAGAGAAGCCATTGTGGGCTATCTGAACTAGCTCCTCATCCACTGTCTTAGATCCAACAGCTCCAAGCTCGTCCCTGATATGTGTGAGCCTAGTGAGATAAGGCACCACTCCTTCTCCCTTGGCCATCTTGGTGCTACGCATCCCCTCTTGCAACACCATCTTCCAGTTCTCGTTCTTGCTTTGGTACAGACTCTCCAAAGCTGTTCACATCTCTACTGTGGTCTTTTTACTAGAAAGGTGAGGGACTATATGGTCCTTCACTCCATCCATGATAATCAACATGGCTCTGGAATCAATCTTCTTCCAAGCTGCTAAATCTGTCGGATCTGTGGGTGCAACCTTTATGGATTCAATGTGCTCCTTTGCATCACTGACATCTAGGATCCTTGTGATCCTTTCTTTCCATGTAGAAAAGTTATGAGCACCCTGGATTCTATCCTCAACTCTCAACTGCATGGCCATAGTGAAGTGTACCTGTCAAATGCTAGATATGGAAGTCTAGGTTTGTGTCTTCCTATAGATTTTCCCTTGATCTATCACTATTGCTACAAATCTCTCAGTTTTTAGCTCACCAGAGCTCTGATACCATGTAAATTTTCCTTTAATATTCAACTAGGGCATGCAAAATATCAATTGATAACCACACATGAATATCTTTTACAGTATGTAGCAGAATATAAAACTGAGAAATAAATCATAACATCACATCACAATATTGACACTATTATTTTGGGTATGGAAACCCTCGGAAAAACCCAAGATGGGAAAATCGGTGTAGCAGTCAGATATAGATTTTATTATGAGAAAATATGGAACTTTTACAATCACTGCAAATTCACCCAAACTTGGCGAATTTAGTACCCGGCAGAATCACTGGGAAAATCCCAGCTAAACCTCAACACCCTCATATGTGAGTGTACGGCCCAGCTGTACGAAGCTCGATGATCCTGCTGCTCGCTCCTCCGTCTTCTTGGCTAAATCCTCTGTCTGACTTTCTCTCATTATCTGTATCATGTCTTTGTCGGAATACAAGTGTGTGTTCTCTCCACCAATTGATCTCTCTTTTATAACTTTAGGTAAAGCAAAAACCCCAATTTCACTTTCACTTTAACTAGTGGTTCACTAAAGTTAATTTAGATCACTTTAATTTATTTTCCAAATTAAACTTAGGAAAAGTAAATTAAATACAACTGGTTTCCTATTTTAAATCTTCTGCAAGCAAGAACACATGCATGCAGGAAGACCTTCCTTGTTGCTACTAGTTTAACATGCAAGAAGTTCATGTCTAAGATACATTTCTCAATAGATCATACACTGTAATGAGGTAGTGTACTTGCTCTATGTGAGCATAATCAATCGGTAGCAAAATAATCCCCCAGATCTCAACCCTGTTTAGACCAATTAGCTTGATGATCGTGTTGAAGAGTTGCATCTTAACAATAATGTCTTTAAACTATGTATGGAAAAAGACTCATACTCCTTTGTAGGTTGGGGTAGGTCTCAAACATAATCTACAACTAGTTAATTGGATCCGCAACTAATTATAGGCAATGGCAATATCTATATTTGTTAATATTGATACAAAAATTAAAGTGAATTGAAGTGGGTCCATTCTTAAAAAAGAACACTCTAGAAGCGAAATCGAAGTTTGCCCCCATTTTATTAGGTAGCCGAGGGGACATTTTTTTTTAAAACAATAACTCAAGGTCATCCTCATTGAGGTAAACAAATAAGAAAAATGAGATAATAATGTTTAGCGAATACTAGAATGTTTGAAAAAATGGACTAGCTTCTTGTGTATCTAAAACTTAGAAAAGTTATTGAAAGTAGAAATCGATGTCCAAAACATATTCAAAGACTTATCAAATGCTGAAAAGATGGAACTCTAAGAGGAAATTATTTGAAGAGATGACTTTTGATGAGGAAAGTGATGATGAATGTACCTTTCAAAACTATAAATTAAAAAAAATATATGTTAAATAAAATAAAGTAGGCTCACAAAAAAATTGAGAAAATAGTTGATAACAAAGAGATGGAACAAAACATTCATAATGAAAATACCAAGATGCCAACTCACAATCTCAATTAAAAATCCCAGTCCAAGGGATAATTTAGCCAAGATATAATGAAAATACCAAGATTCCAATTCACAATCTCAGTTTAAGGAATAATTTAGTCAACAAATATTTTGCACAAATGTTTGGGAATCATAACTCCTTATCCACACTTTAGTAATTATCATACACAAGTCCAAATTGTATTCAAGGTGTATTAGTTTTTATATATTTTTGCGCAGTAGTACAAAGTGCAAATGATTGGGTATCATAACTCCTTATCCACACTCTATAAGATTTTGAAAGCAATACTACAATTCTCTAGTAATTATCATACACAAGTCCAAATTTTATTCAAGGTGCATTAATTTTTATATATTTTTGCGCAGCAGTACAAAACCTTGGAAACCAGAGATGAATTATAAAGGAAATTATTTCAAACACCTAGGGTTTAAATCCTTTAACAATAATCTCATACAAATATTCTAGGGTTTAAATCCTTTAACAATCATCTAATACAAATATTCTAGATGGGGACTCTAGCTCTCATTTTTCTCCAAATATTCTAGATGTGGACTCTAGCTGTCATTTTTCTCTAAATATAGAAGTTTGTTTCAAAACTCATATTCATTTACAAGTTGAAACCTTGGGTAATGAGACAACAAAACTACGTGTGCAATGAGGAAATTACAATGAATTGCCAACGACATTTCTTTTAAATATAAATTTCGGCCGACATCAATGACTCATGAAAAATATGAAGAAATTTATATGGAAAATCATGGCACCAACCTATGATAGCTTTAAAGTAAAAGATCTTTTATCCAGGAGAAAAATAACATTTCCTTGTTATTCATATGAATCAAAGGAAACCTTTGGTCATCAGCAAAAAAATACATATCAGCATACATCTTTCATCGTAGTCTTGGATTCAATCCATCCCAAAAAACTC
This sequence comes from Pseudotsuga menziesii, assembly GCA_001517045.1. Taxonomy (NCBI): domain Eukaryota; kingdom Viridiplantae; phylum Streptophyta; class Pinopsida; order Pinales; family Pinaceae; genus Pseudotsuga; species Pseudotsuga menziesii. Next base: position 113,054 of record LPNX011071151.1, read on the forward strand.
ACAGAGGGTATTAGTAGGTATGAGTACTAGTGTAAAGATCAAACTGGAACATTGTACAGTCATTCTCCAATCAAGAAACGGGAGAAGACATAAAAGTATCTTTCAGTCTCCCTCCCGAATCAGCATTCAACCCCAAACAAACCAATAATTCTAAAGAGGCACTCAGCTGGAATGAAGATTAGGAATGATAGCACTATCAAACAATCATCAAAGATGATTTTTCAGTAAATATAGTCCCATAATAGTATAAATATTCAAGCTCAAAAGAGTTGAGCTGAGCCATGCCAAATGCATGCTCCCTCTATAAATTCCATGAAATATAGTAGCCCCGTTGGAATATGGAGTGCCTCCTTAGAGAGAAGATCCACCTGAACATTGAATTCTATGAAGACATGAGCTGATTCAAGATGGATAAAGTAAGATTGGAGATTCGTGATCTCGGTACACCAGCTAGCCAGTTCCAGTGTCTCCAAGTTAGCCAGTCCATTGAACCAATTAATAATAGTCAAAGAGTCCCCTCTGATATGCAAGTAAGGGGGGCCAATGTGCTTGGAAAAGATAAGAAGCACCTAAAGTGCAAGTAGTTCTGACCGAGTGTTGGTGCTCTGACCGCATCCTAGTTTTACGAAGAAGTAATGGTCCATGCTTAAAGTAATGTGTACGCCTACACCACCCATACAAGAGGCTGAGGCTCCATAAAAAAAAACCCACAGGACAGTCAAATATCGGAGACAATCCAGCTAAATTTCTGGAAGTCTTAGTAAACACTTTCACTTTGTGTTTAGATAGCTGATCCATAATATAATGTATGGTGAGGTTCAATGAAGGGCAGAAATATTCAAATAGAACTATGTTACGCAAAATCCAAAGCTACCAAGTCATAAGGAGAGGAAGATACCTCAGCTCTCTTTCAGTCGCGGTCCACTTAACAACATTGTGTAAATATGTTGGCTCATTCCAATTGATGGCTTGATGGAGGATCGAACCGATGCCAACAATGACCTCCCTGGTAAATCTATAATCAACAAAAAAGTGGTTTACTGATTCAGCATCACTCCTACATAAACAACAACGACTTGGGCATGTGCAACCCTTTTTTAGCAGATTATCCCAGGTATTAATCCTGTTGTGCAAGCAAAGCTAGACAAAGCATATAACTTTCAGTGGTAAATTGAATTTCCACATGTTAACCAAGATCCTTTCAGGAGAATCCTAGCAGTGACAATGAGCAATACAATCATATGCTAGTTGAGCGGTCACTTGACCCAAATGTCTATTATACATCCAAACCAAGGAGTCTTGTTTGTCAGACAGTCGTATACAGCCATGCGAGAGTCCCCCGATATAGTTATTCCACATAACCTTCCAATCACCATCCAGTTCAAGTTCCTCTATAGAGAGCCAGTACTGATGGGAAATATAATTAGTACCATTGTAATGTGCATCAACAAGTGAGGAAATACCATAACCCTCCAGATAATCTCTGAGATCCTGAAGCAAAATATATGCAGAGTTGGAGCCAGCAATCGGATCCACCCTGAAAAGATATTAGGACAATAGAGCATTGAGCTTCTTCTTAAGTTTCCTCATGTGGCGATGATAGCTCCTCCCAACAGTTGGGGATTATAAAAATCTCCAAATTGAAAGGTGAGCTCCAATTAAATACCTACTTATGTGATAGATGAATGCAAAATTGAACTTTACCTACTTATGTGATGATGAATGGGTATGTATCAACTCCCATCACATTCAGTGGAAACTTCAACTTTTCAGAAGTTGTACCATGCTAATGGTCACATAAAACTTTAATTTTTTGTAAGTTTTCATGGTCTTCGCCATCATATGTTTAATTTTTCAATAAGGTTGATTTATTTCCAAGGTTATTGCAACTTCTAGGTGCATTAGGGGTTAAAAAAAGGTTGAGAGCGTTCAGTTAAATATCCAAATGCACTCGTTGGAAATTGAATTATTTTTCAATAATTATATAGAATTATCCAAGGGAAAATTAAAATTATCAATAACATTAATTTTGTTGTTGAGTATAAAGGTTTTTAATTATTGTAACAATATTTCTAGATTTTCAATACTTCAGAGTTTAGAAAGTCGATATTTTGTAAACATTGTAACTATCTTCACCATTTGGATTTTTATTTTGTTTGAGTTCAAAAAATTTATACTCAATCAATTTACTTTTTGGATTTTCATTATGTTAGAGTTTATCAACTCTATATTTCATATGGACTCTCAATTCATTCAATAGATTTACCTTTTTACTTTTTGGATTTTCATTAAGTTAAAGTTTATAAGTGTGAACACTCAATTCAATTAAAAAAATTACCTTTTGGATTTTCATTAGGTTAGATTTTACTAAGTTTATATTTCAAATGGACACTCAATTTAGTTTAGTTTAGAGATTTACCTTTGGATTTTCATTATGCTAGAATTTACCAGTCTACATTTCAAGTGAACACTTTTTAAAGACAGAAAAAAGTTCAATCATTTTCAATTAAAACAAAGGACCTGATACAAACCAAAATGTAGATATGCCATCCACTACATAATTGCTCATATATTGTTCTTCAGAGCATATATACTGACAATCAACAAAAAGTATTGAAACTAATAGAGTTCACAACACTGTCCATCAAAATAACATAAAGTTTTGCCAACCTGCTGTGTACAAAAATTCACATTCAACTTCACAGAGTTACCTAAAAAAGAGGTTTTTTTTTTCAGAAAAATCATGGCTCTGTACTCCATCCACAAATTCCTGAACAATGAGAAAACCGACATTAAGTTTTAAATCCTCCTTCGAGAGTTGATCTGCCAGCTGATTGTGCTCGTGGTATATGTGCTGGCAAGTGAAAGTAATGAAACCATCAACTAAAGTATCAACCCTATTGCACCAATGATCAAGGGTGAGCACTTTCAAATTGTTCTTCCCATTTACCCGATCAATGACCATCATTGAGTCACCATAAACCTGGATTTCAGGTAATCCCATAACACTTACAACATAAAGCAGACCACAGAGGGCCAATAACTCAGCTCTGGAATTTGTACTGAGTCCACAACCCAGCCTGATCAAGTAGTAGTGTTCTCTGTCAATGTACAAGACTGCTCCCGCGCCACCTTCGTTGTGGATAGTAGCACCATCAAAAAAACCCGTGGCATCGTAACGCTGAGGCCCGAGACCAATATTCCTGAGTTCGCTTTTTTTAGACCCGGTTGGAAAGCTCGCAACCAAATCTAGACAATGAAGAACAGAAGTCTAAACCGAAGGTTGTTTTCCAGAAAAACCCAAGCATTTCTACTCAGCCAAATAACCCAAATACAAAAGAACAACAGATAACTAGGATCCTCACTATTTTTAACCCAATCAGCTAATATATCCAACAAATTTGTTGCCCCACAATAATGAGCTAATCCCAAATGCTTGAAAACCAACCTACGGACTTCCTTTCCAAAGGTGCAAACCACAAAAAGGTGTTGTACCAACTCACTATCGCAGCGACAAAGATGACGAAAATTTGGGCCGGTCCATCCCTTCCTTAACAAATTGTCCTAGGTACTAATTTTATTTCTCAAGCACAGCCAAGAAAAACATTTTATTTTAACCAAGATCCGCCATTTCCATAAATCCTGCCAACGCCGACATCGATTAATGTCCCAAGAAGAAACAACAATAAAAAAATATGTTGAACAAGCCGTAACCTGTCCATCGGATTTATTGAAAGACCAATTCAAAGCATCGGGATCCTTTGAGAGATTTAAGCCAATATAACACAAATATGCTATATAAGAATCCCATTCCTCCTTCCATTGACTGCCCAAATCTAGATCTTCGTCAGACAACCACTGAGAATCAAAAGCCAAACCAAAGTTGGGAGCATAGATCTGATCCAAGGTCACAATGCCATAATCGTGCAAATAGTTGATAAGAGCTTGCAATAGTGAGGACAAGCCCTCCATCCCACCCAACGGATCAATTCCAATATTCACAAAATGTCCAAAACCAACCTTCCAACATAGCGATTTACAAATCCACCCAAGAACTCCAAGGAAACCATTCCAGATAATGGATGTGTTTTGAACAGAATGTGAACCCAACCTTAACCAATCCAAAAGAGAAAGCTTTTTCATATATTTTGCCTTCAAAACCCGATTCCATAAGAAATTGCCTATAACCACTGACCACCGACCACAAACTTTTAGCCCTCACAACATCATTAAACCCATCATTAAACACACAAGTGGACACTCATTTCAATCAAAAGTTCACTAATGGTAGATAGAAGATAGAGTATTCATTCAAAAAATTGAGTCTTTTTAAAAATCCTAAAAATATCGACTGAGTCATTTTTTAAATGTATGTATTATTGAGTGATAACTTGTACAATATTTTGCCATGTACTATTATGTTGACATTTTTAAATCTATGTATTATAGAGTGATAACTTATTTTATGGACCTTTGGGAAGTATACTGGGCCGATCTGTGCATCTATTGGCTATGACTGTATTTCAAGACACATAAATGTGGAGGCACCAAACCCGGTCTNGAACTTATCTGAATGATTATGGCATTAATACGTTGGATCAGGCATTTAATCATGCTACAGGCCGCTGGTTCTCTGCCGTGGAATTAGACTTATGTGAAGTCTGGAGTTATCAGTGGAATCTGTATATTAAGGGACTTGATTTCAATAGGATCTGGCTAAGAGAGGATGGTGATAAGCTATTATGGACCTTTGGGAAGTATACTGGGCCGATCTGTGCATCTATTGGCTATGACTGTATTTCAAGACACATAAATGTGGAGGCACCAAACCCGGTCTTGACTATTCTCTGGTCTTTGAAACTTCCACTGAAAATCATTTGCTTTACTTGGTTGCTGGTCCGTGATCGTATTCTCACTTGGAATCATCTGCTGTCCAGGGGCTACCTTGGTCCTAGTAGGTGTGTTTTTTGTGAAAATCATGTTGAGGACTGTGGTCATCTTTTCCTTATGTGTCCATTTGCTGTGAACATATTACAACACTTCTCTAGAGGTCTGGGCTTTAATTTCACCCCACAGGACTCTGTGTTGTCATTCCTGGAACTCTGGTTCAGCTGTCACGCATCTGATGTATCTTTTCAGTATCTTCCTATTATCTTCTTCTGGTCTCTGTGGATCCTTCGTAATCAATGCATCTTTGAAGAAAGGAAACCTGTAGCTTCACTTCTTATCTCTCGGATTGATAGCCTGTATGCCCTTTACCCTGTTCCTCCTCCTAAAACNCTCCGTAATCAATGCATCTTTGAAGAAGGGAAACCTGTAGCTTCTCTTCTTATCTCTCGGATTGATAGCCTGTATGCCCTTTACCCTGTTCCTCCTCCTAAAACTAGACATAGNCTCGGCCTATACATGTCTTCCCTGTGGCTTATTTTGATGGTGCAGCTCAGAATAATATGGGAGGTGCTGGGTTCGTGATCTATATAAGTGAAACCCATTACCTTTGTTTTTCTGTGGGCTGTGGTCTAAGCTCCAATACTCGCGCGGAACTGTTGGCACTATGGTCTGTACTCAGAGTTTGCATGCTGATGGGATTGCCCGTCCACATGATCTTTGGTGATTCAATGGTGGTTATATCATGGGTGAAAAAACTCTCCACCCTTAATATACCCTCATTGAAACATTGGTGTGATGACATCTCTTCGATGATGCTCTTGGCCCCTCCTGTGTCCTTCAATCATATATATCGGGAACTCAACTCGCTAGCTGATGCTCTCTCGAAGAAGGCACTTAAAATGAATCTGGGTCTTGGACATTATTCGGAATTCTTGGATGGTTTGGTTATTGGGGAGGGCCCTTTCTCCATTTTTTGATGGCTGTTTATTTATTTCGATGGCTGTATTATTGTTATTGCAGCATATGGTTATATGATTTAGTATTCCTTTTACTGCCATTTGTATGAGATCTTCAGCTGGATGATTTGATTTCTTGGGCGAATATGTTTAAAGGACACATTGATTGAAGGAATATCTGACCTGAATTTTTCAAGAATGATGAATAAGTCTGTAATCATACAGACTTAATCTTTCTTCTTCATGCATTTGATTGCTGCTGTATTGTCTATATGTTTTGTTGATTGTATGATGCTGCTATGTATTGCATGATGATTCAACAGGTTGATGTGGTGGATCTCACCTGTCTTGGTTGTAAGTGATGATGAATATCAGATGACCGGCGAATAGTTGTGGTCTGTCCGGGCTGTCAAAGCATGTATAATATGTCTTTTTGATTCTATGAATATCAAAGACTGGTATTTTTTCCTCTGAAAAAAGAGTGATAACTTATACAATATTTTGTCATGTGCTTTCGTTAACGTTGGTTTTGGAATATGTATTTATTTTTTAACCGTTTTTTTTAATATTATTTTTCATTCGTTTTATATATATATATATATATTTAAAAAAAAAAATTATTTGTTTTATTTTTGTGTTTTTATAGTGTTTTTTATCTTCTTTTTTTCATTTTGTTTATATTTGTTTTAAAGTCATTTTTCAAAAAAAAATTGTTTTTTGTTTTTTTGTTTTAAATTGGTTCATGTTTTAAAACGCTTATAATTTTAATCTCAAAGATAAAGGGATGTCACTTGTAACACCATTTTTCGATTTAAGGATTGGTTTTGATATTTTCATTACATTAGTACCATATGTTAAGGCCATGCTTTCAGATAAGTTGTAATATTGACATCAGAAATAAAAATGAGGGTCTCATGGTAGTGCTAGTTTTCGATTTAGTTGTTGATTTTAGGGTTTTGGTTATAACAATGTCAATTGCTAAGGCCATAGTTTCAAACAAGGCATAATTTTAATCTTGAAAAAAAGGGTGATTATGGAAGCAACACTTTTCAATTTGGGCGTTGATAAAGGGTTTTATTGCAATTGCACCAGCTGGGGTTTCAAAAGAGTTACAATTTTAGCCCTAGAAAAAATGGATGCTATCGATAACACCACTTTTTGTTTCGGGGGTAAAAGTAGCCGTTGAGTGTGACCTCCAAAAAAAGAGAACTTGTGTAGGTTCTCTTTCTATAGTATAACGTGTTAAGAGCCAAAAGCCACAAGAGCTCTCAAATTCTCTTTTCAAAAATGAAATATCATGAATGAATGAGAGAAAGGGTCGATTTTCCCGTTTAAGCTCTTTTTACCCTTTTGGGCCACTTTTACCTTTTTCGCCACTTTTACCATTTTTACGCTCAATTATTTAATTAAAGTGACTTTATAAAGTCAATGCCATTTTATGAACCCCTTTTTATTTAATTACCCAATGCCACCTTTTTATTGTTGTTTTTTAGCCCAATTGACATTAAACAATTATTAATTTCCTTTCTTCGTCGACTATATCCTACCAGAATTAAATATGCTATTAAGTTGCATGCCTAAAGTGACCATTCAGAAAGGGACGTTACATAATTCATTTTTCCTGAGGTGATTTATCAATGTCTGGGTTATTTTCTCATTGCTTGGGGGGATTTCTTTTGCCTGAGGGATATTTATTAGTATCTTAGTTATTTTCTCATTACCTAGGGAGAATTACTTATTCTTGAGGCGAGTTTATCAGTGTCTGGGTCATTCTCTTACTGCTTGGGTGAATTTATTTTGTCTGAGGCGAATTTAATTGTTAGGTGATTTTCCATTTGGTTGGGCAAGTTACTCTTTTGTTGGGTGCATTCATCACATCCTAAAGTATTTTTATCAATGCCTAGGCTTTGTATAGCATAGCTAGGTCAATTCCTCTCATTGTTGGGAGAATTTGTATTTCCTGGGGAGAATCTATCAGTGTCTGAGACATAATTTATCATTGCCTGGGTGAGTTTGTATTTCCTAGGATAAATCTATCATAGCTTGGCTTGTTCTTTCATTTAGGTCGTTTGTATGCATCATTGAGTTGTATTCTCTTTTCCTTCGTCATGCACTTCATTTCCTGGACCATAGGCTTCCATTCTTCATACTCCACAATCATCCAGTAGAGTTGGGGCTATGTGAAGTTGTACACAACCATTGAAGTGCTACTTTACCTTTATGAAGTAGTACAAGTCTATCTTACTAGGCATGTGAGAAAATAGCTAGATGTGCAAAGCTCATTTCTTAAATAAATAGAAAAAACATGATTGCATATGTTGAGGAGTTACTTAGGCATTCTCTACTAAGTGTGTTTTATGAGTGAGGAGATCATTAATGATTAATAAGATATTAAAGTGGAGTACTCATTGCATTGTCATCAAATGAAGACACTTGAAGCATAACAAAGTGAAGAGTTTCTTATTGGTCATCATGAAATCCCACAGAGTTCTCCTATTGAGTAAATAAAACTTTTGGGGTTTGGAATCCTTGTTTCATTTAGCAAAATGGTAATAGTACAATTATTGAAGCTTGAGTTCCATACGAAGGTATAAGAAATGAGACTTAGAGGAAGTACCAAGACAAAGTACATATGTTTGACAACCTTAGGAAGGAAGAAAAATCAACAACATACTCAATTAGAATCATGATGTTTAAATAGCACGTTGGAGGGGAATCGCTACAAGAAATCAGACTTCTGGTAAGGGAGATTGACGACACCAATAATACATGTTTCCTCATCTTCAAAATGAATTATCCCTGTGAAAATATAAATGAAAGCATCCACTCCCTACATGGAGGGGACTCACTGCAAGAAATAAGACTTCTAGAAAGGGAGATTGACAACACCAATAACACAGGTTTCCTCATCTTCAAAATGAATTATCCTTGTGAAAATCTAAATGAAAGCGTTCACTCCCTACATGGAGGGGACTCGTTGCAAGAAATCAGAATTCTAGAAAGGGAGAATGACAACACCAATAACACAGGTTTCCTCATCTTCAAAATGAATTATCCCTGTGAAAATCTAAATGAAAGCATTCGCTCCCTACATGGAGGGGAATCGCTGCAAGAAATCAGACTTCTGGAAAGGGAGATTGACAACACCAATAACACATGTTTCCTCATCTTCAAATTGAATTATCCCTGTGAAAATCTAAATGAAAGCATTCGCTCCCTACATGGAGGGGGCTCGTTGCAAGAAATCAAACTTCTGGAAAGGGAGATTGACAACACCAATAACAAATGTTTCCTCATCTTCAAAATGAATTATCCCTGTGAAAATCTAAATGAAAGCATTCGCTCCCTACATGGAGGGGACTCGCTGCAAGAAATCAGACTTCTGGAAAGGGAGATTGACAACACCAATAACACAAGTTTCCTCATATTCAAAATGAATTATCCTTATGAAAATCTAAATGAATCATTCCCTCCCTACATGGAGGGGATTCGCTGAAAGAAATCAGACTTTTGGAAAGGGAGATTGACAACACCAATAACACAGGTTTTCTCATCTTCAAAATAATAATACATTGTTATGTATTTTCTTGTGTGTAGGTTACATGGAGAGGAAGGATAAAGATTCTCGATCTTGAACATTGTAGCTTTTATGCAACACATTTTGAAGAATAATGACTTGGTAGGCATCTTTAAAGACAATTTAATTAATATGTGACAAAGCATTCCAAATGTTAAGAAATCATTATTTGTTCAAGGGAATCTACACTTGAGAACAAACCTTGAATCCTTTTTGAAGAACAGAGGCAGAAAACCCATTATGAGGGATAGAGAGCTCTGTATATCACAAAGAATAGAGATTAAGAATAATTTTCCTGCATAGGATCCATGTTGATGAGTTGAGTGAGATATATTTACAGATCAACCATGTACTCTTACTACATCTGGAATGAAAATGTAGGCTATATCACATGCTCGATGATTAGTCTTTACTAAAATTAAATGGTTTAGTCTTTACTAAAATTAAATGGTTTTTCTTCGTTAGTCAGTAGAATACCACCAATATTGAGTGGTTACCTCTAGAGGTTCTTGGTAACCCTGAGTGTTAGCTCGATTAATGGGTGAGTACAAGATTTCAATTCTAATGTGAAGGATATTCTGTACTTGAGTAAAATATTGTACTTGAATCTCAATTAGCTTTGCTCTCTACTCTTGATAAACTACTCAACAAACCTAATGTACTATTTAAATACGTCAACACATAACACTTGTTAAGATAACAAACCCTAAGTATCAAAATAATGTTGATCTAATTAAAACATGAAAATTTAGACTTCCTATTAAATTGCTTGCTACCAATCCAAAAGAGTTACTGCATATATGATACTTACACATGTTTAATACAATCTACTAAACATAATAATGATTTATCTATGATACCCATGCACCTAATATATGAACTTAAGTGAGCAACACTTCATGTCTATGACAAATGCTAATCAAGAAATCTAGACAACCATCAATATAAACTAGATCTCAACCTCAAATGTGTTTTATTGTAAATCTAGTACATCAGATATTACACATACAGATGGACATCTAAAAATAATAAAACAAAGTCCTCGACCTCCGTAGATCGTTACAAGAGAGGTATATGTGATTCAAGGAGTGAAATTGTCGAATTAAATACAACAAAATATGTTTGACTTTGAGCCTTACCCTCATGACACACAGTGCATGAGGATCATGCGATTAAAATCGTTGCACCGTTGGGAAATCCTATTCAGTTCAACTAAGCGTCATAGCGTTGGGCCAAATGTTGAGTACCAGTTACCACGCTCGCTTGATATGATCTGTCACGAACTAGGAGTAATAGATCCACGTTGGTGATGTCGTGTGCAATCTAAAGCAAACTGAACACCCATCATAAGTAAGATTATCCTAGAAATCAATTCAATATTCTAAAATCACAAGGAATAATCAAAATAATTAACAAATCACCAATAATGTTTGAAGGGACAGGATTAAGCTTGGGAAATTGGAGATATAGGATATAGAGAGACATAAACCGGTTGATCAAGGACAATTGGAAATATGTATGGTGACAAAATGGGAGGCCATCACAAGGGAGGGTTTAGATGATTGACCCGATAAGGAGTGATAACCTAGTCCAATTGGAGGTCATTGGCATTGAGGAGGCTCATGAGGCAGCCTCATCCCTACTCTATTCACATATTCATACTCAAGGCACCCATTAGTGGTCACCAAATCGATGCTATATGGCCTTCTAAGAGAACACAAGCCTTTAATTTTGATAGCTTAACTTTTTCTATCAAAAGGGAAAAGGAACCAATAATCTATTTTTAGATTAATCTTTGTAGATTATTGATTATGATTTCATAAATTTTATATGTCATTTTATAGTGGTTATTCAATGGTGTGCTCTTGCCTTGCATATTCTTTTATAAGGCATTCGATGCTCCATTTCTCATTTGGTGTCATGCATACTTTAGGTATTTTTTAATGTACTTTAATGTTTGGTAGGCCCCAAGGTCAAAGCCCACATGATTTTGGAAACTATTTAAGCTGTTTAGGTTGTTTTCCATTAGGTATTTATATATATTTGTTGTTGATGGCGGGTTTGAACAAGCACACTTAGCATACTTGACATTATTTTAGAGGAAGCCTTCAAGTTTATTAAAAAGCATTGTTGAACATCAATGGAAAAAATGTTTTTAATATATATATATATGGAGATTTAGAGGAGAGAATACACCACTCTCATGAGAATATAGAAAAGAGAGATGGCCAAAATTATAGAAGGAACAAGAGGAATGGGGAAAGAGAGTAAGAGACAAAAAAAAAAAGAGGAGAGAAAAGGGAAGTAGAGCCAGATGAAAACTTTGCAGTAGAAAAATACAAGAAACCCAAGGGATATAAAATTTTGATTTTAGATTCTTCTTAAAGGTATTCTAAGCCTCATTGAGAATTAGACCAACCACCCCTCCCAATTCAAAATTTGAATAAAGGAATATTTGGGCCTATAATTTTTGTAGTAGGTGAATCCCATTGAGGTATACATCATATAAATCTTCAATTTAATCAAAATGATGGATGTGGAAATTTGAGATTTTTCCCAGTGTGTTTGTGTCTTTAAAATTGCGTGCTTCCATTTATTAGTTGTGCTCTATATATATAAAGAAGAGTTTAATCCCTTGTTATTGTGGTCCTTTCCATCCATACCTGTACTACACCAATGTAGCATCAAAGAAGGTTTGAGACTTGCATGTGAGATTGAAGAACATTGTCGGCCAAGGATAGCTTGTTAGATAGAATTGTTGTGGGGGAGAAAAACAATTCTAGCGAAGAGATTTGTTGGGTAGCATTGTAATAGTGGGAATTGTACATGAGAGTAGCAGTATGATGAACATAAAGGGAGTAGGAATATCAACATGGGAAGAGGATAGTGTAGAGGACTTGCAAATGAGATTACCTAGATGTTGATGGCCATGTTAACATGGATTCCATGGAGGAAAATCAAAGAAAATGGGTTACAATATATATTCTTGATGTGAGTAATGAGGCACAATAAGTAGAACCTCCAAAGTTGGATGTTCAAATCCCAAAAAATAGGTTTATCAAGACATTAACATATTACATACGTAGGCCAACTATGGAAATATTTACTTCTTCAAGGAGCCTAAGCATAAAAGAATTAATTAATTGGATTGGGTCATGGAGAAATTCTTCAAATTTGAGAAAATTGAAGACCCCAATAAGGTAAAATTTTTGCATGCACATAGGACTAAAAGGGCATGCATCCTTGTGGTGGAATAATGTGTAGTTGGAGATGGAAAGAAGAGGGGAAGATAAGACTAAGTTTAGGACATAATGATTTCCTAGCTAAAGGGTAAATTTATGTATATGGATTACCCTTTGAATCTATTTAGGAAGCTACAAAACCTAAGACAAAAGGAGATGATGATGAATGCATAAACCAAATAATGTTAAAGTTTTCCATTAGAGACATACAAAGTGATGAAGGCGATGAGGCTATTGCTAGGTATGTTAATGGCCTCTGATATGTTATCCAAGATAAGTTAAGTATCATAAGTATTTAGTTAGTTGTAGAGGTGTAGAAACTTGCCTTGAAGGTCAGAGAGAAACTATGAAGAAAATGATAAAATTCCCATGGTAAATGAACAAGAGAAAGAGACAAAATCAATGTGTGGAAGAGGAGAAAGAAACATAAATAAAGGAATAGACAATCACAATAAAACTAATGCAAATCAAGAATCTAGAAGAAATTATGATTCCCTTAGAGGCCAAGGAATCTTTGGACATAAGGAAGAAATACTTGGAGGAGTGATGAGCCCCTAAAATTGCCCCTTTCTCAATTAATTTACACTATATTAGCATCATGTTTCACCACAATTTAATATATTAAAGAGTCTATTTTACTTTAATTTAATAACTAAAATCAATAAAAGCAAAATATGCCTAATTCATTATTTTTAATGTATTAAATATGATTTTTACAATGCTAATTTGGTCCTCACACCAGCAAGTATTTTATTTAGAATATTATCAGACATATGACCTAAGGTTTGTGGTCATCTACATTCTTTTTGCATAAATAAGACATAACCCTACATTTTCTTTTGGCGTCCAACACTTGTTTCAATACCTAGTTTGGTCCCTATAGTCATTGGGTTTTTTACGTGAATCATCATTTAAACAGCCTAGGCATTCATTCAAAATATTTAATCTAATAGGACTACTAACATAAGAGAATTAAGTTCATAATTAAGAAATTGTGGCCTTTACACTCGTCACCACAACATCATTTCTTCACTCTCATTGTCGATTCCACTTGATAGTATTTGATGGTTAGTATCTTGGAAATGATTACATAACACCCACAAACATAAAATAAATTGAAACTGTCCAAATAGATTTTAAAAACAAAATGAAATACATATATATGGAGTTTCTAATATAAAAATCGTCAATGTGATTTCTTAACAAGCATTTCATTTATGTTATAGTTGTGGTGGAATAAAATGTATTTGCATTATAGTTGTTATGTACAAGATTGAACACAAATGGTGCAACCTAAGGAAGAAACTATAAATCATATGTGTGTTGGCAATCAAACCCAGAATTTTGCATTTCTGGCACCCGTTCCAACACTCAATCCTACACTCTCGTCATTTGAGCCAGGAAGCATATTTTAGGCTCAATTTATGAGAAATCCGTGAAAACTCTAGCAAAACAGTCTGAAACCCACTTCCCAAACAGGGTGATTTCCCTCCACGGTAATTTTTAGTGGTGAAATTTCACCAATTGGCTTTTTTGGGTTTTTTTTCAAAAAATAAATTCGCTATTTAGTGTCTAATATCGCCTATAGTACATAAAATATGTTTTTTTTTATCATAATATTTGCCGAAATTTACACATTTCAGTGTTAATTTTATGTTTCATATATAATATTAGCCTACCTATTTATAAACATGTTTTTTTCAGTCCAAAACAATTGCCTAGAATACTATACTTAAGTATAATATTAGAATTCTTAAAAAATACCCTGACCTCCACTAGGACGGATTTTGAAATTTCTCAAAGGATTGGGTGGTTATTCGCATATGATCAGGACGAATTTTTCCAGATTTTGTGCATGGTCGGTTTTCCAAATTGAACAAATTGTTTAAAGCGACTCAGAGATTTGTGGATTGGATTGTATCCTTCTCCAAATGATTTTATGTATAAATAACTCATTGCAGATCAAGAGAGACTACTACTACTATGAATGTATCAGAAGTTTGATATTGTAATTCTGTGAAGAAAGATGAGCTTGGATTCAAATAAATGGAAGATGTTCATTGCTGAATTCTGGTGAATTGCTACAACTTGATCTAATTATTCCCAAGCGGGGTTAACTACTATGGGAAGACCCCCCCATTTTGGTAACATCCAACTTATTTTCTTTTGTAGATTATATTGTAGGCGTGTTGCAATTTTGATTAAATTCCTATATTCATAGTTTGCTTCAGGTATTTTTTTACTGCACTGTTCGTTATTCTTGTACTCATTAATTTGTGAAGTTTTCTATTGCTGGTTGGGATTGTGAGATCTTTCTTTATGTATTCGGTAGTTAGGTTACATTGAATATAAGTCTAGATTTGCATTTATAATTTAATTCCAGTAATTTTTCTTGCACTTGCTCAGATTTTTTGTTCTTTCCTTTAGATTTTATTCGTAATTGGTTGATTAGAAATACTCAGAGCCTTCCTGCATTCTATTTAGTTTGAGTTTCAGTTTCGGATTTCCAATGACTGCAATTTGATTTAGTTTACAACGCTCAGAATCCAATCTCTGTACATATGTAAATCTGGTTTAACAGTGAGATATTTTCTGTTGTGTAAAGTTACCTTCTTGTTTCGCAATTCCTTCCCAGTTCATTCCATTACAATTTTGTTAATAGTTCATTATTCTTGCCATTCACCGCTCCTCCTTCCTTGTAAATCCACCATTTTATAAATTGTTTTCACTGAGCTATCTCATTAATTCATCCAAACCGTCTCCTATTTCCAAGCTGGAATGAAGCATTGATAATTAACAGAAGTAGTTATGATGACGAGCATTTATATCTCTGTAAAGAGTTGAGAATATATACTTTATCATTTTTAAACTCTTAATGTAGTAATTTTAATAAGCATTTACATTGTGAGATATTATGTATTGCTCCATGAAAATTTATAATCTAGTTAAGGTATGGGTGGAATATGTTATTTTTAATTAAAACATTTCATATGTTACATGTATATATTTCTGATATGTTTTTTTTTTTTCAGCAAAAAAAATACCAGAACCTGTTATTCATTAGAATAAAAAATCATCATATACATTTAGACATAGACTGTCTCTATAGATAGGATCAGCATGTGATCCTCTTGACTCAGTGAGTCTCTGACATCATATCATGTGCATGGGAACACAGCCTGTTGAGTAGCAGGTTTTTTTCATCATTCCTGTATAGACAGGTCAGATTTTTATTAGTTTCCTAATAAGAGCAGAAATAACATAAATCATGAGCATACGAAGATGACAGAACGTCTCTACATGGGATTGCTTAGATACCAGCTAATAACCTCAATATAGTGCTTAAAGGGACATCACATACTAATATAACTGAAAATTACCATGATCAGTAATCTTGCCAAACAGATATTCCTGGAAATTCCCAAAGCTCGAAACAAGAGAGAGTACAGATTTTGAGAGACTATCTGCAATCTGGTTATGCTCACGATATATTTGTTTCATGATCATATCCGGAAATTTATGAAGTAAATCTCTAATATCATCACACCAATGGATCAGATGTGGTAAGTTTAGTGTGCCTTTTCCGGAAGCCCATGATATGATGATAAGGGAGTCTCCAAAAAGAGAGTGAAGAGGGATTCCCATAAGCTTTGAGACAGAGAGAAGAGCCCAAAGAGCCATCAGCTCTGATTTTGTGTTTGTACTCCTTCCACAACCCATGGAGAAATGAATACTGTGGGAACTACTAAAATACAAAATAAAGCGTGCCCCCCCATGTTCTTGGCGGCTGCACCATCAAAAAACCTACAGGGAAACTCCATCTTTGGAGTCAGCCCTATCATTCTGTGTTTAATATTTTTGACATGCAAAAAGTATGTATGGTAGAGCATATCAATATGGTGAAGGACTGGATAGACAGCTGGAGTTTTCCCCTCAAAGATACAAATATTTATGTGCTTCCAAATAGACCAAAAAGTGAAGAACGGCAAATATAACTTTGGGTAGTCCGGAGGATGTTTTCTAACCCAATGTTCCAGAAACAAACGAACTGTAGTTTCAGAGAAAGCTCTATTAAAGGAGCCGAAGTTAAAATGTTCATATATAACAGCGCAGGTATTCTTTGTAAAATGAAAATCCAGGAATAGATGCTGGGCCATTTCTTCCTCTTTTTTGCATAGCTGACAGCAGCTAGGACCCTGTAGTCCTCGTTTAATGAGCTGATCCCATGTTAATACTTTATTTTTAATGAAGAGCCAAATAAAGCATCGTATTTTTTCCGGTATATTGTATTTCCATAGAGCCCGAAAAACATCAGATGTATCTATGTCAGGCTCTTTTAAGTGATCCACCATACAATCATATACCAATGCCGCGGAGATAGATCCTGTTAAATTCTTGTAAGTCCAAAGAATGTGATCAGGCGAGGACTTGAGACGTATCCTCCCAAGTTCCAAACCCCTAACATAATCGTCCCAGAGAGAATGCCATTCGCCACCGAGATCCAAGTCCGCGGCAGTGAGCCAATAGTTCCTGGCTTCTTTTGTGTAATTCTTGGCTTGTGCAAGAGTTGTAATGCCATAATCTTCCAGATAAATGCGGAGATCCTGAGGCAGGACATAACAAGTGCCCATACCTGAGATCGGGTCCACACCTACTTTAATGCTTTCACCATTACTTGCCATCCATATTAGCTCCTTTCCAAGCCAATAAATAGTATCTATGAAGCCTTTCTAGATAACAGAAGCACCCGAAGCAGTGAAAGCTTTTTATCGAATCCATGACAGGACATTGTCCTTCTTTAAATATTTCACAGAGATTATTTTATACCAGAGACCATTTCCGCATAGAGAAAGCCAAAATGATTTAAGTCTTAAGGAAGTAATGGACCACTCTAAATTCTTTATACCCCATCCACCTTGAGAAGTAGGCTTGGAGAGAGAGGACCAATCAGCAAGGTGGTATCTTTTCTTTTTCCCTGTGGAGCCCCAAAGGAAGTCAAAGATTAAACTTTTCAGTTTCCTCAAGATGGATTTCGGTAAGGGGACTAAAGACAGCCAGTACACCGGTAAGCTAGTCAGAACAACCCTTATAAGGACCAGCCTCCCTCCCATAGACAAGAGCTTGAGGGACCAATGATGTATCATTTTCTCAAACTTCTTAATGAGCCAAAACCAGTCTTTTACTAAATAACCCGAGGGTTTTATAAAATATCCAAGGTAATTTAAACCCAAAGAGATATCCTGGACTTTGAAAGGAAAAGAGTGAGAGATTCTATTTAGAAGCTCGTCATCAGCATTGTTGTACAGAAAACATGACTTCTCAGCATTTATGAGCATTCCTGATGCTTCGCAGAAAGTATCCAATATTACTTTGAAAGCAATCCATTCTTCGCAAGAACCAAAACCAAAAAGAATCACATCATCAACATATAGGAGATGATTAAGGGATAGGTATTTCGAAATTTTTATCCCTTTTATTAGTCCTCGCTTGCGAGCATCATCAATAAGAAGGCTGAGTCCTTCTATCACAAGGATAAAAAGAAGAGGAGAAAGTGGACAACCCTGTCTGATTCCACCCGATGCCGTAAAAAAAAGGGAGGGGGAGCCATTGATGAGAAGAGCAAAATTGACTGAGGTTAGGCAACCCATATTCCAGTTGACTCCTTCCAAAGGCATACCAATTTGAAGAAGAATGAGCCTCATATAAGACCAATTGACTCTGTCAAAGGCTTTGGATAGGTCAAGTTTGAGGACAAGGGCACTTTTGTTCCTGGTTTTGACAGTGTGGAGAACTTCTTGGGTAATGGCCAGAGGCTCTGAGATCTGACGGTTTTTTAGGAACCCAAATTGTTGCAGAGAGATGAAAATGTCAAGAAGGGGTTTAGGATGACTCGCAGCTACCTTAGCTATCAGCTTATAGATCAAACTGCAAAGTGAGATAGGGCGAAAGTCAGCGAAGGTAGTAGGATTGTCTTTTTTAGGAATGAGAGTGATAAAAGTCGAATTGATAGAGGGAAGAACCTTCCCAGTCAGCCGAGAGTCTTCCACTAGATGTAAGAGATCATTCCCTAAAAGATCAAAAAAAGATAGAAAAAACTCTACAGGGAACCCATCAGGCCCAGAAGATTTGTCTTTCTTGAAAGACTTGAGGGCCCTTTCAATTTCTAAAAGGGTCACCTTGGAGGTAAAGATAGACCGCTCTTCAGGGGAAAAGTAGGATGGGTAGAGTTTTATAACATTCAACTGAGATGAAATAGTAGTGAGATTATCATCACTAAAAATTCTTTTGAAATGCCTGACACCCAGATCTTTTAACTCCTGGTCACTTTCAACCACCGTTCCCTCCTCATTTTCCAGACCCCAAATCGCATTATGATTTTTTCGAGCAGAGGCTACAAAATGGAAAAATTTAGTATTGGAGTCGCCCAAAGTTGCCCAGATCATCCTGCTTTTTAGCTTGGCAGATAGGATCTCATGATCCTTTATCTTTTTCAAATCCTGTTGAAGAGCCTTTAGTGAGGAGAGAGTCTCTGAGGAGAAGATACCTGTTTGTGATGAGGAAATTAAATTATGAATCTCTTTCTCAATAAAAATACTCGTCTTTCAACTCGAGAGACTTATGATGAGTCCAATCTTTGATCTTTGCTTTTAAAAGCCTGAGCTTCAATGAAAGAGAATCCATTGAAACAGTAGAATCCATGGAGAGGAGAGACCACTCTTTTTTTATCATATTAATAAAATCGTCGAAAGCAAGCCAAGAGTAGTTAAATTTGAAAGGGAAGACTCAAGGAGAAGTGGACTCCCTCCATTCCAAGATAACCGGATAGTGGTCCGAGATGGCCGTAGGATAAGCCCAAACCCTGTGCTGAGGAAGATGGTCAATGAGGCTGGAGGATAGCAAGAATCTATCCAATATTTTGTTGATCCCATCATCACCCGAGCAACCATTTCTCCAGGTTGGACCAGCAGAGTCAGGAGCTATGTCTACAAGCTAATGAGAAGAGAAGAGGTGAGTAAAAAAAGGGCTGAGAGGGTCAGGGTGTGCTTTTTTCCCCCAGACTTCAGAGCAGTTTAAGGTGAGATTGAGATCACCAGCTAAGACCAGATTAGGTTGACTGAGGAGACCACCTTGATCAGCCAAATCCCAGAAAGTTTCCCGATTGCTATAAGGTCCATAACAGTTGAGCAGAGAGAGGTTCAATGAGGAACCCCAAACCTGAGCTTTGAGGAGAATCCCATCCACAGTTCTGAAGGCTTTTATTTTGAAACAGCGAGGGTTCCATGCCGCAAGTAACCCCCTTGAGAGACCTGAGGAGCTAAGGGCACAGTATTCCCACCTAGGACGCAGTTTAGAGAAAGCTAGAAGTGCGGGATGCGAGCTGGTCATGGTTTCTTGAAGGATGATAAGATCAGAAGAGAGAGTGACAAAAAGGTTCTGGAGGCTTTTGTGTTTGGCCAAGCCTCCAAAGCCATGGACATTAAAGGTTAGGATTTTCATTAAGATCCTGAAAGATCGGGCTTCTTTGCTCTAAGGGCCCGAGAGGGGGAAGGATGGATATTACGAGCAGCTTCCTTCAGCCTGGCTGATAGAGGAGTGTAATGGAGTTGTGGAGGAGGGGATTCCAAGGAGGAGGGAGGGGCTTTCTTTGTTTTCCTCCGGATAGTCACATTCTGAAAGCGGATAGAGTCCAAAGGGAGGACCGAGGGAAATTGAGGTGTTTTGTCAGTGAAAATATCCAAAGAGGTTTGAAGGGAGGATGTTTTATATCTTAGTGTGTCTTATATTTTTAATTTAACTTTTTACGTGTTATAAATTATATGTATATTTCTCATATATTTTACATTGTAGTATTATGTTCTGTATTTTGTAAATCTTCAAGATATGTTGTACATTTATGGCATTGCTTAAAATATTTATACTATTGTATGAGTGAATTATGAGCATAGGAAAAAGTATCTCTAAGATTACTTATATCATTTTAATTAATTTAGTTTATTATTGTTCTTGAGTTTAGTTTAGCTTATTTAATATTTAGTTTAGTTTACTTTATCTTTAGTTTTTTTCTTGCATTTTGGATTCTTGTATTATTTCTTGCACTTTAGCTTTCCATAGCTTCTATCACCAACAGAGAGATTTAAGGTCTAACTCATAAGATATGGCCTCTCCATAATGGGCTTCTTCCCAAGGTGTTGAGCTATCTTCATTTGCTTGTTTTGTTTATTGCATTTAAGTGTGTTGTCGGCTTTAGATTAAGCTAGTTCATGCTTCAATCATGTACATACAGTGTCAACACCTCTAAGTCTACGGAACATGTCGGCTTTTTTGGATACTCATAAGCCGCATGCCCATGTGCTCCATAGTTGAAGCATGCTCCTTATCCGCAAAAATATATGATAGTATTTACGACATTAAATACTATCATAAATGCCAAAATACAGTACGAAGGAAAAAAACATATTTCTCAAGGAGTTCAAAGCATAGCTGGATCAATGATTGGAGATAACATTAA
The DNA here is from genome assembly GCA_001517045.1 of Pseudotsuga menziesii. Taxonomy (NCBI): domain Eukaryota; kingdom Viridiplantae; phylum Streptophyta; class Pinopsida; order Pinales; family Pinaceae; genus Pseudotsuga; species Pseudotsuga menziesii. The sequence continues at coordinate 134,228 of LPNX011071151.1, forward strand.
TGAGGTGTAACAAAAGTGGAGAGAATCTTATGTTCCATATAGTGTTTTTGAAGCTAGATATTTATGTTGAAGAGAAAGTATTGAAACAATGGAAAATCATTTTTAAAACCAAATACAAGATTGGAGGTAAGTGTTGTTCACTTATTGTAGATGACGGTAGCACCAAGAACTTGGTGTCTATGGAAATGATTGAGAAGTTGAAGTTGAAATGCACCTAACATCCAAATGTCTATCAATTGGTTGCAAAAATGACACCATGTCATTGGTTCAAAGTAGTGCTTGATAAGTTTCCATCTTTTGGATTACCATGACAAAGTCTTATGTGATGTAGTGCCAATGGATGCTTGCCATTTGTGGTTGGGAGGACTTGTCAACTTGACCGAAAAGTTGTTCATGATGGAATAAATATATTTTTTCCATTGGAGAAGGGTGGAAAGAAATTTAGGTCGCTACCCACGAAGGAGGAAACACGAGACAACGACAACAACAATGATTATTGTTAGTGGTATTAGAGTGATGCTATCCATAGAATAAGAGTTCTTGAAAAAATAAAGGAGGGTCAAATGTTGTTTTACCATTTTGACAAAGAATATAAAAGATAAGTGACATAACAACATTGTTACTGGATTGTTTTGTTTGCAGAGTTTAAGGAGGTTAATTTTGATGAGCTATGAAATGAATTGTTTCCTACGAGAAACTGCACTTCCTACGAGAAGCAATTTCCACTAAATTGATTCTATTCTAGTTTCAAGTCTACCAAACAAAGGACCACATAAATTGGCACCAATGAAAAGGAAGGAAATGAAAAGGCAAGTCCATGAGTTATTGGCCCAAGGATTAATAAGAGAGAGCTTGAGCTCGTGTGTGGTACGTGATATACTAGCATCAAAGAAAGGAGAATGGTGGATGTGGACTGATTCAAGGGCCTTCAACAGGGTTACCCTCAAGTATTGGTTTCCATTATTGAGAATGGATGGTTTAGTGCATTGTTTGAGTGGAGTGAAGTACTTCATGAAGATTGATCTAAAAAGTGAATATCACCAAATTCAAATCCATGAAGGAGAGGAGTGGAAGACAACCCTCAAGACAAAAGAATGACTGTATGAATGGTTAGTCATGCCATTTGGGTTGACAAATGCGTTTAATGGTTAGTCATGCCATTTGGGTTGATGAATGCACCCAATGCTTTTACATGGCAAATGAATGAAGTGTTAAAAATTTGCTAGGGTGAGTTTGTAATTGTTTATTTGAACGACATACTAATTTTCAACGAGACAAAAGAAGAACACATGACTCACTCCTTTGAGGCAAGTGTTGGAGTGGTTGAAGCATGAGAAGCTACTCATAAATTTACAGAAATGTTCTTTCATGAAGGCATAATTGGTCTACTTGGGATTTATGACATCTCAAGATGGGTTGAAGATCAAGATCTGGAGAAAGTAAGAGCCATTGTGGATGATGATCATGTTGATAATGATGATGAAGGTAATGATGATGATGACAATGATGAGGATGATGATGATGATGACGACGATGATGACGACGCTGGTGATGATGATGTTGATGGTGATGTTGATGATCATGTTGATGATGTGGATAGTGATGTTGATGTTGATGATGATGATGATGATGATCATGATGATGTTAATGATGATGATTGATGATCAATGATCATGGTAATGATGAGGATGAGGATGGTGATGATGATCGATGATCAATGATCATGGTGATGATGAGGATGAGGATGGTGATGATGATGATGATGAAGGTGATGATGATGATAGTGATGATGATGATGATGATGATGATGACAACGATGGTGATGATGATGTTCATGATGTTGATGGTGATGATGATGATGAGGAGGAGGAGGAGGAGGAGGAGGAGGATGAAGAAGATGATGATGATGATGATGATGATGATGTTGATCATGATGACGACGATGGTGACGATGATGTTCGTGATGATGATGATGATGATGAGGAAGGTGATGCTGATGATGAGGATGAGGATGGTGATGATGATCGATGATCAATGATCATGGTGATGATGAGGATGAGGATGGTGATGATGATCGATGACCAATGATCATGGTGATGATGAGGGTGAGGATGGTGATGATGATGACGAGGATGAGGATGATGATGATGATGATGTTGATGTTGATGATGATGACGACGATGGTGATGATGATGTTCATGGTGTTGATGGTGATGATGATGATCATGTTGATGAGGAGGAGGAGGAGGAGGAGGAGGGATGATGATGATGAAGACGATGGTGATGTTGATGTTGATCATGATGACGATGATGTTCATGATGATGAGGAGGAGGAGGAGGAAGGTGATGCTGATGATGAGGATGAGGATGGTGATGATGATCAATGATCAATGATCATGGTGATGATGAGGATGAGGATGGTGATGATGATCGATGACCAATGATCATGGTGATGATGAGGATGAGGATTGTGATGATGATGATGATGAAGGTGATGATGATGATGATGATGATGATGACGACGGCGATGGTGATGATGATGTTCATGATGTTGATGGTGATGATGATGATCATGTTGATGATGATGAGGAGGAGGAGGAGGAGGATGACGATGATGAAGATGATGATGATGACGACGATGGTGATGATGATGTTGATCATGATGACGACGATGGTGACGATGATGTTCATGATGATGATGATGATGATGAGGAAGGTGATGCTGATGATGAGGATGAGGATGGTGATGATGATGTTGATCATGATGACGACGATGGTGACGATGATGTTTGGCTAGATGATGATGATGATGAGGAAGGTGATGCTGATGATGAGGATGAGGATGGTGATGATGATCGATGATCAATGATCATGGTGATGGTGATAATGATCGATGACCAATGATCATGGTGATGATGAGGATGAGGATGGTGATGATGATGATGATGATGAAGGTGATGATGATGATGATGATGACGATGGTGTTGATGATAATGATGGAAATGATGTTAACTACAACGCGCACGCGTTTAGCTTTTATAAATCGTGTGCGTGCTTGGATTCACTAAAGCGCGCACATGTTTGGCTTTACTAAAGTGCGCTCACGTATTGGTTAAATTCAAAAAAAAATTCCCACCAAATGACGAGGCCAAGCCTCCACCCATGCTTTCATGGAATTCCTATGCCTATGTGTCTACTTTGTACTTTGCTTCAGATTCAACATGCCTATGCCTTGGAGTATGATAAACCATGGCTAATTCAGCATTATATCCAAATTTCCAATATGCTCGTGTTTAGCGGTTCGTCTAATTATGCTGCACACCTCCATTTTTTATGAGATTTTAGAAACAAATATGTTTTTTTTTGCAGATTCTAAATATGTAAATTTTAACAAGAATACATAATTTTTTCTATTTTTTTCTTATTTATCTTCTGTCATCACTCCTCAACTCAAGAAACACACTGTTAGTGTTTTGTCCATATCTCTTTCGTTTCTCAACCATTAAAAAAAAATTGTATGGTACACTAAAGAACACCAACCTCTACATGCTATACAAAACCCACTTCCAAATAATTGCATTAAGACATTCAAACGCTGCACCCACAATTGGCGTACCATTTTCAAGGTTTGATCTCTTAGATAATTAAAACAAATTTAAAAATATTATTTTTATTATTGGAAAAATAGTCGTGCACTAGTCCTATATGTTCTCTATATGTATACCAGTTTTTGTAAGTTTATTCCATCATTTAGACACTCATAAGCTGCACCCACAAAAACATATACCTTATAATTTGTCCCAAAAATAAAAAGTGCCCGTTAAAAAAATCTAACTTTATATAGTTAACAACATTTTCAATAGAAAAAAATTATATATTTGGAAAGGTTATTCAATTTCCTACATTTCTTGTTTTTAACTGATCGCAAGATTCATTGTGTAAGTGTCTCAAAATATCCATGCAAGTTGATGGATGTCTGTTTTTTCAGTTTTGTATTGCATCTAACGCCCCAAAAGAGACCCTCAACTTCTTGCACACACCTTGGCCAATTCCAAGAAGTGTATCTAAGGTAAGGAGCTTGACATGGCTTATCTAGTTTCTATCAAAATTTGAATAAAGGAATATTTGGTCCTATAAATTTTGTAGTAGGTGAATCCCATTGAGGTATACATCATAAATCTTCAATTTAATCGAAATGATGGATGTGGAAATTTGAGATTTTTCCCTAGTGTCTTTGTGTCTTTAAAATTGTGTGCTTCCATTTATTAGTTGTGCTCTCTATATATAAAGAAGAGTTTAATCCCTTATTATTGTGGTCCTTTCCATCCATACTTGTACTACACCAATGTAGTATCAAAGAAGGTTTGAGACTTGCATGTGAGATTGAAGAACATTGTTGGCCAAGGATAGCTTGTTAGATAGAATTGTTGTGGGGGAGAAAAACAATTCTAATGAAGAGATTTGTTGGGTAGCATCGTAATAGTGGGAATTGTACATGAGAGTAGCAGTATGATGAACATAAAGGGAGTAGGAATATCAACATGGGAAGAGGATAGTGTAGAGGACATGAAAATGAGATTACCTAGATGTTGATGGTCATGTTAACATGGATGCCATGGAGGAAAATCAAAGAAAATGGGTTACAATATATATTCTTGATGTGAGTAATGAGGCACAATAAGTAGAACCTCCAAAATTGGATGTTAAAATCCCAAAAAATAGGTTTATCAAGACATTAACATATTACACATGTAAACCAAATATGGAAATATCTACTTGTTCAAGGAGCCTAAGCATAAAAGAATTGATTAATTGGATTGGGTCATGGAGAAATTCTTCAAATTTGAGAAAATTGAAGACCCCAAAAAGGTAAAATTTTGCATGCACATAGAACTGAAAGGGCATGCATCCTTGTGGTGGAATAATGTGCAGTTGGAGATGGAAAGAATAGGGGAAGATAAAACTAAGGTTTAGGACATAATGATTTCCTAGCTAAAGGGTAAATTTATGTATATGGATTACCCTTTGAATCTATTTAGGAAGCTACAAAACCTAAGAAAAAAGGAGATGATGATGAATGCATACACCAAATAATGTTATAAGTTTTCCATTAGATACAGACAAAGTGAAAGTGATGAGGCTATGGCTAGGTATGTTAATGGCCTCTGATATGTTATTCAAGATAAGTTAAGTATCATACGTATTTAGTTAGTTGTAGAGGTGTAGAAACTTGCCTTGAAGGTCAAAGAGAAGCTATGAAGAAAATGATAAAGTTCCCATGGTAAATGAACAAGAGAAAGAGACAAAATCAATGTGTGGAAGAGGAGAAAGAAACATAAATAAAGGAATAGACAATCACAATAAAACTGATGCAAATCAAGAATCTAGAAGAAATTATGATTCCCTTAGAGGCCAAGGAATCTTTGGACATAGGGAAAAAATACTTGGAGGAGTGACGGGCCCCTAAAATTGCCCCTTTCTCAATTAATTTACACTATATTAGCATCATGTTTCACTACAATTTAATATATTAAAAAGTCTATTTTACTTTAATTTAATAACTAAACTCAATAAAAGTAAACTATGCCTAATTCATTATTTTTAATGTATTAAATATGGTTTTTAAGATGCTAATTTGGTCCTCACACTAGCAAGTATTTTATTTAGAATATTATTAGACATGTGACCTAAGGTTTGTGGTCATCTATATTCTTTTTGCATAAATAAGACGTAACGCTACATTTGCTTCTGGCATCCAACACTTGTTTCAATACCTAGTTTGGTCCCCATCGTCATTGGGTTTTTTAAGTGAATTGTCATTTAAACAGCCTAGGCATTCATTCAAAATATTTAATTTAATAGGACTGCTAACTTAAGAGAATTAAGTTCATAATTAAGAAATTGTGGCCTTTACACTCGTCACCACAACATCATTTCTTCACTCTCATTGTCGAATCAACTTGACAGTATTTGATGGTTAGTATCTTGGAAATGATTACATAACACCCACAAACATAAACTAAATTGAATCTGTCCAAATAAATTTTAAAAACAAAATGAAATACATACATCTGGAGTTTCTAATATAAAAATCGTCAATGTGATTTCTTAACGAGCATTTCATTTATGTTACAGTTGTGGTGGAATAAAATGTATTTGCATTATAGTTGTTATGTACAGGATTGAAGACAGATGGTGCAACCTAAGGAAGAAACTATAAATTATAAATCATGTGTGTTGGCAATCAAACCCAGAATTTTGCATTTCCGGCACCCGTTCCAACACTCAATCCGACACTCTCGTCCAGTGTCGTCATTTAAGCCAGGTCGTCATTTAAGCCAGGAAGCATATTTCAGGCTCAATTTATGAGAAATCCGAAATCCGTGAAAACTCTAGCGAAACAATTTATGAGAAATCCGTGAAAACTCTAGCGAAACAGTCTGAAACCTACTTCCCAAACAGGGTGATTTACCTGACCACTTGCACTGATTTTGAAATTTCTCAACGGATTGGGTGGAATTCGCATATGATCAGGACGAATTTTTCCAGATTCTGTGCATGGTCGGTTTTCCAAATTGAACGAATTGTTTGAAGCGACCCAGAGATTTGTGGATTGGATTGTATCCTTCTCCAAATGATTTTATGTATAAATAACTCATTGTAGATCAAGCGAGACTACTACTACGAATGTATCAGAAGTTTGATATTGTAATTCTGTGAAGAAAGATGAGCTTGAATTCAAATAAATGGAAGAGGTTCATTGCTGAATTCTGGTGAATTGTTACAACTTGATCTGATTATTCCCAAGCGGGGTTAACTACTTTGGGAAGGGCCCCCCATTTTGGTAACATCCAACTTCTTTTCTTTTGTAGATTATATTGTAGGCGTGTTGCAATTTTGATTAAATTCCTATATTCATAGTTTGCTTCAGGTATTTTTTACTGCACTGTTTGTTATTCCTGTACTCATTAATTTGTGAAGTTTTCTGTTGCTTGCTGGTATTGTGAGATCTTTCTTTATGTATTCGGTAGTTAGGTTCCATTGAATATAAGTTTAGATTTGCATTTATAATTTAATTCCAGTAATTTTTCTTGCACTTGATCAGATTTTTTGTTCTTTCCTTTAGATTTTATTCGTAATTGGTTGATTAGAAATACTCAGCGCCTTCCTGTATTCTATTTAGTTTCAGTTTCAGTTTCGGATTTCCAATGACTGCAATTTGATTTAGTTTACAATGCTCAGAATCCAATATCTGTACATATGTAAATCTAGTTTAACAGTGAGATCTTTTCTGTTGTGTAAAGTTACCTTCTTGTTTTGCAATTCCTTCCATCACAATTTTGTTAATAGTTCATTATTCTTGCCATTCACCGCTCCTCCTTCCTTGTAAATCCACCATTTTATAAATTGTTTTCACTGAGCTATCTCACTAATTCATCCAAACCGTCTCCTATTTCCAAGCTGGAATGAAGCATTGATAATTAACAGAAGTAGTTACGTCCTAGGTATTCATTTCACATATTATGATGACGAGCATTTATATCTCTGTAAAGAGTTGAGAATATATACTTTATCATTTTTAAGCTCTTAATGTAGTAATTTTAATAAGCATTTACATTGTGAGATATTATGTATTGCTCTATGAAAATTAATAATCTAGTTAAGGTATGGGTGGAATATGTTATTTTTAATTAAAACATTTCATGGGTTACATGTATATATTTCTGATATGTTTTGTATCTTAGTGTGTCTTATGTTTTTAATTTAACTTTTTACATGTTATAAATTATATGTATATTTCTCATATATTTTGCATAGTATTATGTTCTATATTTTGTAAATCTTCAAGATATGTTGTACATATTATCTAGCATTGCTTAAAATATTTATACTGCTGTATGAGTGAATTCTGAGCATAGGAAAAAGTAGCTCTAAGATTACTTATATCATTTTAATTAATTTAGTTTATTATTGTTCTTGAGTTTAGTTTAGTTTCTTGCATTTTAGTTTAGTTTATTTAATCTTTAGTTTAGTTTACTTTATCTTTAGATTTTTTCTTGCATTTTGGATTCTTGTACTATTTCTTGCACTTTAGCTTTCCATAGCTTCTATCACCAACGGAGAGATTTAAGGTCTAACTCATAAGATATGGCCTCTCCATAATGGGCTTCTTCCCAAGGTGTTGAGCTATCTTCATTTGCTTGTTTTGTTTATTGCATTTAAGTGTGTTGTCGGCTTTAGATTAGGCTAGTTCATGCTTCAATCATGTACATATAGTGCCAACACCTCTAAGTCTACGGATCCTGGTCGATAATTTAATATCGTAAATACTATCATATATTTTTACCGATAAGGAGCATTCTTCAATTGTGGAGCACATGGGCATGGGGCTTATGAGTATCCAAAAAATTTAAAAGCCAAAACACAGTACGAAGGAAAAAAACATATTTCTCAAGGAGTTCAAAGCATAGCTGGATCAATGTTTGGAGATAACATTAATGAGGTGCAACAAAAGTGTGGAGAGAGCCTTATGTTCCATATAGTGTTTTTGAAGCTAGAGATTTATGTTGAAGAGAAAGTATTGAAATAATGGAAAATCATTTTTAAAACCAAATACAAGATTGGAGGAAGTGTTGTTCACTTATTGAGAAAGTATTGAAACAATGGAAAATCATTTTTAAAACCAAATACAAGATTGGAGGCAAGTGTTGTTCACTTATTGTAGACGACGGTAGCACGAAGAACTTGGTGTCTATGGAAATGATTGAGAAGTTGAAGTTGAGATGCACCCAACATCCAAATGTCTATCAATTGGTTGCAAAAGGGACACCATGTCATTGGTTCAAAGTAGTGCTTGATAAGTTTCCATCTTTTGGATTACCATGACAAAGTCTTATGTGATGTAGTGCCAATGGATGCTTGCCATTTGTGGTTGGGAGGACTTGGCAACTTGACTGAAAAGTTGTTCATGATGGAATAAATATATTTTTTCCATTGGAGAAGGGTGGATAGAAATTTAGGTCGCTACCCACGAAGGAGGAAACACAAGACAACGACAACAACAATGATTATTGTTAGTGGTATTAGAGTGATGCTATCCATAAAATAAGAGTTCTTGAAAAAATAAAGGAAGGTCAAATGTTGCTTTACCATTTTGACAAAGAATATAAAAGATAAGTGACATAACAACATTGTTACTGCATTGTTTTGTTTGCAGAGTTTAAGGAGGTTAATTTTGATGAGCTATGAAATGAACTGCTTCCTACGAGAAACTGCACTTCCTACGAGAAGCAGTTTCCACTAAATTGATTCTATTCCAGTTTCAAGTCTACCAAACAAAGGATCACATAAATTGGCACCAATGAAAAGGAAGGAAATGAAAAGGCAAGTCCATGAGTTATTGGACCAAGGATTAATAAGAGAGAGCTTGAGCCCGTGTATGGTACGTGGTATACTAGCATCAAAGAAAGGAGAATGGTGGATGTGGACTGATTCAAGGGCCTTCAACAGGGTTACCCTCAAGTATTGGTTTCCATTATTGAGAATGGATGGTTTAGTGCATTGTTTGAGTGGAGCGAAGTACTTCATGAAGATTGATCTAAAAAGTGAATATCACCAAATTCAAATCCAGGAAGGAGAGGAGTGGAAGACAACCCTCAAGACAAAGGAATGACTGTATGAATGGTTAGTCATGCCATTTGTCATTTGGGTTGACAAATGCGTTGAATGGTTAGTCATGCCATTTGGGTTGAGAATGCACGCAATGCTTTTACGTGGCTAATGAATGAAGTGTTAAAACTTTGCTAGGGTGAGTTTGTAATTGTTTATTTGAACGACATACCAATTTTCATCGAGACAAAAGAGGAACACGACTCACTCCTTTGAGGCAAGTGTTGGAGTGGTTGAAGCATGAGAAGCTACATATAAATTCACAGAAATGTTCTTTCATGAAGGCATAATTGGTCTACATGGGATTTATGACATCTCAGGATGGGTTGAAGATCAAGATCTGGAAAGAGTAAGAGCCATTGTGAAGTGGCCAATTCCAAGAAGTGTATCTAAGGTAAGGAGCTTTACATGGCTTATCTAGTTTCTATCAAAAGTTTATGGAACAAATTTGTGGCATATGAGTACATCAACAACGTGCATGAGAAAATGTGAGTTTCAAAAGAATGCACCAGACAGAAAGCTTTGATTTGTTGAAAAAGAAAGTCACTGAGAAGTCAGTGTTGGCTTCGTTGATTTTCAAGAAAGTGTTTCAAGTGGATTTTGATGCCAATGGGACAATAATTGGGGTGGTGCTTAGCTAAGTGGGCAAGCCAATTGCATTCTTCACTGATAAGTTGAACTATACAGATAAAAAGTCCTGTGTATTATGAAAGATTTTATGCCATCATTTAAGCATTGAAGAAGTGGAGACATTACTTGCTAGCCAAAGAATTTATCCTTTATATTTATCATCAAGCACTACAATATATAAACAACCAAGAAAAAATAAAACGACATAGACGAAGTGGGTGGATTCTTGCAAAGCTACACATTTACGCCAAAACATAGATCTGAGAGATCCAATAGAATCATTGATGCAATGAGCAGGACAACCTTATTGACTATTATAACAATGGAGATGGTAGTGCTGGAAGAAATGAAGAAATTGTATGACACAAATGCAGATTTTAATGAAGCTTGGAAGACCAAGAAAGAACCATGGAATGGTGACAAAGTTCTGTTCTCATATTACTTTATCCGAGGGGATTTATGTTTAGAAATCAGCAGCTATGCATTCCAAGAGGGTCAATGAGAGAAAATCTCGTTCAAGAGTTGCACAATGGTGACCTGAGTTGGGCACTTTGGCATGGAGAATACCCATGCAGTAGTTGAAGAGTGCCACTATTGTCTTGGGATTGCCAAGAATGTAAAGAAGAGGGTTGAGAATTGTAGGATTTGTCAACATGCCAAGGGAACAAGTCATAATACTGGATTATACACACCATTGCCAGTATCAGAAGCGTCATGGGAAGATATAAACATGGACTTCGTGTTGGGATTGCCAAGAATCCAAAGAGGTAATGATTCTATCTTCATAGTTTTTGATAGATTTTTGAAAATGGCACATTTGTTTCATGTAAGAAAACTAGTAATGCAATTAACATAGCTATTTTATTCTTTAGATAGAATGTTTATTTACATGGTTTGCCAAGATGCATAATCTTGAACAAGGATATTTATTGGTCATTTCTGGAGGACCTTGTGGAAGAAAATCGACGTAAAATTGCAATTTAGTTATGTATATCATTTACACACAAATGGGAAGATCGAAGTAATTAATAGAGGCCTTGTAAATCTGGTGAGATGTTTGGTTGGAGAAAAAATGGGACAATGGGAATTGTGTTGGTGCAATTTGCATACAACTATTCAGTGAAAATATCTACAGGAAAGAGACCCTTCCATATTGTGAAATGGGAGATCACCATGAGTGACTGAATTGGCAAGCTTCCCTGGAGCAATGAAGAGGAGTGTAAATGCAGTCATTTGCCAAGCATATGAAAGATGTGCATGGGCAGGTGTAGCAGCAACTACAGTGGAGTGGCCAAGGTTATAAGCAAAGGGATGATGTAAAACTGCGAGTAAAGAAGTTTGAGGAAGAAGACTTCGTGTTGGCACATCTAAGGGAAGGAAGGTTTACAAAGGGCACCTATAACATGCTGAAAATGAAGAAGATAGGTATTTGCTAGATCATGGAAAAAACTTCAGATAATGTTTATGTGCCTGAGTTGCCTGAGGGTTTGGATATCTTGCCAACCTTCAACACGGCTGATTTGTATGAGTTCCATGAAGGCATGGTGGATGAGGATGAGTATATCACCGATTAGAAAGAAAAGATCTCGAAGCATCAGAGGAATGAGATCGTAGAAATCTTGGAAGACAGGTTTGTGGGAAAACTAGAAACTAAAGAACGAAGGAATATTTGTTATGATGAGAATACAAAGGCTTGGAAGAAGCCACTTGGATCTCAGAAGCAAATTTGGAAAGAATCACTCAGACATCAGGTGATCGTTCTACCAAATCTTGTGAGCAAGGGCTCACTTTTCTTTGTACCTGGGGAGTCTGATGTAGGGGCATTGAACTATTCTCAATCCCACTGACTCCCATAACAAGAAAATTGTGGCAAATGGAGGTCCGAGCCACCACTAAAGCTTGAACCATCTAATCTCACTCCATCTGATGGCTGCTTTTCTTCCTCGCAATTTTGGAACCATCAGGTCCGTTGCCCCTATGCCTTGCGTGATTCTTTCCAAGCCATTGGATCCTCCAACTTTCATCTGACGACGTGCGCATTAGCTCAGGGATATTTCAATGCACTTTAATGTTTGATGAGGCACCAAGGTCAAAGCCCACATGATTTTGGCAGCAACTTAAGATGGCTAAGCTGTTTTCCACCAGGCCTTTAATTTTTGTTGGTGGTAGGCTTGAACAAGCACACTTGGCATTATTTTAGAGGAAGCCTTTAAGTTTATTTAAAACTTAAAAGGGTTGTTCAAGTTTAGTGGAAAAGGGGCTTTTGGAGGAGAGGAGAGGAGAGGAGAGAAGATAGAATGGTGAAGTGGAGAGAAAAAGAGAAGGAACAGGATAATAGAACAGAAGAAAAATGAGAGGAGAAGAAAGGGAAGTGGAGCAAGATGAAAACCTGGCAACAGCAAAATACAAGCAACCCAGGTGAATTAAAATTATGTTTCTAGATTCTTCTTGAAGGTATTGTAAGCTCGCTGAGACTAAGACCAGCAGGCCTTCCCAATTCAGCATTTGAAGAAAAGAATATCTGGTCTTGTAATTTTTATAGTAGGCGAAGCCCATGAAAGCACACACATGTAAATTCATAAATCTGAAATTTAATAAAGTGCTGGTTGAGCAAATTTGAGTTTTCCTCCTGTGTGCTTGTGCCTTTAAATTTGTGTGTGCTTCCATTTATTAGCTTTGTACTTTGTTTGAAGAAGATTTGCAGACCTGGTTGTTGTGGTTGTTTCCATACCTACCTCGGCTGCACCACATCCAACATGACATTAACTTTAAAAGTGATAATAGCCTTGGGCTTTAGCTTCCAACGACAACATTTGGAAAATAATCCATGATAGCAAGAGTGAAGGGCAGGTTCATTTGAACTTTGAGGGGAGAAAAGCATGCCAAAACCTAATGATCGTCTGTTGATGAGCTAAACACCATCAGACAAAGAATAGTATTAGACAGAAATACAAAAATGAAGATAATAGTAAATACTAATAGAGAACCAAAAGCATACCTGGTGAACCGTAAAATGCAGCCCAGAAATGCAACCCAGAACGGCAGAGAAAAAAAAGCACAGACGGAACGACAGATTATAGTCTCAGAAATACACGACAGAACAAAGAAAATGAATGCCATACTTGTAGTCGCAAATTTTGAGGGTATTTATAGTTTTTTTGTGTGATTTTAGTTTTTGGGTGTTTCTTGGATTTATTGGTCTGTTTCTTGGATATATTGGTGCATTTTTTGGAGTTTTTTGGTCAGAAATACAGTATGGCATACCTTGCCTTGCCACACAAATACATATATGGTATTGTACAATCAACAGTATGTCGACTGTACCATATTTATACCATACAGAAAATTCGGCATTACCGTTACAGGAACCTCCACTACGACCAATTTCTGAAACTACGCTCCATTAATGTAATCTTATAACATTCATTTACGGAAGAGCAGTTATTTCAGAAGAATAGTGGATGGTGTTCTGAACATTATAAACTCCTAACATAAAGACTACAGAACACTGAAAAATAACATTGGCTTATGCTGATCACATTATACAGTGGTTCTTAAAGTCGTAGACAAGGTATATCCTTTCTTTGACAACTGAATTATAACAGGATCAAAAAAATATTTGTATCACAGTTGCCATTCCCTGGAGAGTATGCAAAAAAACTGTAGCTATGAACACTTACGCTTGTGCCTTCTCTAAAATAGCTATAACCAGCAATCCTCACAAATACATAATCCAAGTCCTGAAATGATGGACGTCATTTACATCACTGACAACAATCTCGTGGCTGGCAATATTAGAGATGAACTTCATGTCACTGTGACGATAACCACAGAGATGGAGATTCTTCATGATTCGATCACTAACCATTACTAGCAGCCATTCCAAGGCAAGTAAGCAAAACAATTGCATCTATGAACACTTGTGCCTTTTCTAAACTAGCAATTAACAGTAATCCAGATTCCAAACAAGGACATAATCTGTGCTTGAAATGATTGAGATGATTTATATCCTTCACAATAATCTCATGGTTCACAATCTTGGAGATGAACTTCGTGGCACTATGCCAGTCACCACATACAAGGAGATTTTTTGTGATGCAGTCACTAGCCATTTCTAGCTACCAGTTCAAGGCAAGTATGTCTCTGTATCTATGAAAATTTATGCTTGTGCCTCTTCTAAACTAACCATTACCAGTAATCCCTACAAGAACATACTCCATTCTTGAAATGATGGAATCGATTTACATCCCTCACAATAATCTCGCGACTGACAATCTTGGAGATGAACTTTGTGGCACTGTGGCAGTCACCACACACACGGAGATTCTTTGTGATCCAGATAGGAGTGCCAGGTCTTGTGTTAATTATCCCAAAAGCAATTGCTAGCTTCTCGCTATGACTATGAAGCATATTTTCTTTCACCTCCTCCTCCACATCGTGTAACACAAAATCTGTCATAGGTACATATCCTGCCTCCTTCATCTGTTTACCCAGGCTCTCTAACATAGCATAAATTTTGTCTGATTGAGGATGTGATATGTCACCAACCAGGAATCTGTGTATCCTGTTATTTAATTCAATCAGGCTGCATCCTGGTGTTTTTTTCAAACCCTTCTCTTTCATTGCCGTTCTGAGCTTTGCTACTTCATCCCACCTGCCAGCAGCAGCGTAAATGTTTGATAATAGTACATAACATCCAGCATTCTCAGGCTCTAAGTCAAAAAGTATTTTTGCCACCTGTTCACCTAGTTCAATATTGCAATGAATACGACATGCACTAAGTAAAGCTCCCCACACCCCAACACCAGGCTGAAATGGCATCTTCTGAATAAAGTCCTGTGCTTCATCTAAACGCCCAGCACGGCCAAGAAGGTCAACCATGCATGCAGAATGTTCCTCAGTGGGTGTAATGCAATAATCTCGAAGCATACAATGAAAGTATTTCCAGCCCTCGTTGACCAGGCCTGCATGACTGCATGCATATAAAATAGAAACAAAGGTGATGTGGTTTGGCTTCATGCCTGCCTCTTGCATTTGTTGAAAAATAGAAATGGCGTCCTCACCATACCCATGCATTCCGTAACCAGAAATCATTACACTCCATGAGACCACGTTTCTTTCAGTCATTTTATCAAAAACACTCCGTGCAATCTCCACACACCCACATTTGGCATACATGTCTATCAAAGCAGTCCCCACTATAACATTAGATTCGAGTCCAGTTTTAACAATGTAAGAATGCATCCACTTACCTTGTTGCAAAGCTGCTACATGGGTGCATGCCAAGAGCACATTTACCATGGTTATTGAGTTGGGCATCACATCTGCCAATTGCATATCATGAAACAGTGTTAGGGCTTCAGCAGCATGCCCAGTTTGGGCATAAGCAGCAATCATCGCGCTCCAAGATACCACATCTTTTTCAGAGATTTTGCCGAACAATTGTTGTGCAATTTCAATATGACCGCATTTGGCATACATATCTAGTAGGGAATTCAGCACAAATGCATCTGAGTCAAGTCCTCTTCCAAGAACGTATTCATGAATCCACTTACCCTGTTGCAGAGATCCTGAATGTGCACATGCCTGGAGAGCACTTACTAAGGTGAAAGAGTTCAGCTTCATGCCTGCTAATTGCATTTCAGTGAAGAGATTCAAGGCATCGTTATCATGCCCACTTTGGGCATATCCGGCAATCATTGCATTCCAAGAGACCTCATTTCTATGAGACATGTTATTGAACAATTCTCTTGCAATATCTATACTCCCACATTTGGCATACATGGTTACAAGAGAATTCTGCACAAAAACATCAGCCTCAAATCCGCTTCTAATTATGCAACTGTGTATCCACATTCCTTCGCACAGACCTGCTACTTTGATACAAGCCGAAAGCACATTCACAATAGTTACAGGATCAGGTTTCAATCCTGCCATTTTCATTTGATGAAAAAGCATCAAGGCCTGATCACCATGTTCATTCTGGGCATACCCATCAATCATTGCATTCCACGAAACCAAATCCCTCTCAGGCATTTTGTCAAACACTTGGCGAGCAACATCTACACTCCCACACTGGGCATATAAAGTTATAAGGGAGTTTGCCACAAAAACATCCCACTGAAAACCGGTCCTAACAATATGGTCATGTATTGATTTTCCCTCTTGCAGAGCCGATAGGCCGGCACACGCCTTGAGTACGAAGGGAAATGTGAAATTGTCTGGTTCTGGGCCTTCTTTCTGCATTTGGCAATAGAATTCAAGCGCCTCTCTGCAACACCCAATGCTGACATGGCTTCTGATCATCACATTCCATAAGAAAACATTGTGTTTCTTTATCTTCTGAAAAACCAGGCGGGCGTCCTCCATGCTTCCCCACATGGAATACTTGCTCACAAGCTTTGTTCCGAGGAAAGTGTTGTGCTCTAATCCTCCCATGACGATGTGGGCATGAACTTGAGTGAGTACTTTTACGTGGGTACATGAATTCAAAAGACAGGCATATGCATTTGTATCGTTTGAAGTACCTGAATCCCGCCATTGAGCATTCGCTTGAGACGTCTGAGCTTCAATGGCAGCAGCAGTGACAGTGAAGGTCTTGTGGTGGATGTGCCAAGCTGAGTCGCGCCAAATGCCTGCCAAACTAATTTGGAGTTTGTATGAAGTGTTGTGAGTGAAGAGACACATAGGAAAATGATACGGAGTCATGCATTACAAGGGGTTCTCCATGGTGAAATGTTCTCATCCGTTGTTTATTGTCTATTAGATAGTTTTTTGGACAGAAAAATGCTAGACTTGATATTCAAGAGTGAATCAAACAATATATGGGTTTTATAAAACGAAGATTTCTCTCTTTTTGACGAGAGTCAACTGATCAATTTATGTGGATTAAGGGCACTTTACATTGTTTTTTAATCCATAACTTCAACGGGATTTCTAAAACCTTTACTTGACCATGAACAACATCTCTCTAAGACACAACCAATCCAAACCAATAATTACAAGGAATAACATACTATGGCAAAAGCATCCCATCAACTAAAACAAAGTTGTTTTATGCCTAACTCTCAGAACCAAAAAGAAACTTTACACATTATATAGCGGAACGAATCTATTTGAGATTAAGGAACCGTCGATTCTTTTTTCAAATTGCATAATACATTCGGGAGAATATAGACTTTTTTTTGACACCGTTTGTAGTGAAATTGTATTTTCTAAAAACATGATGAAAATTGATAGAGTGGAAAGTTTCTACTATTTCAGCAAAACAACTTATAAACCACCCAAGTAAAGAGCCCAATTCACAATAATTCTCGAGTTTCCAATAACTTGTAAGGATTCAGTGTCTCTATTTTGTGCAAAGAAAAAGAACCCAACTAAAGCAAGAATCCCACTGGGGGTATTTGTCCCATGGCCACACCCCATCCATGTATCGAATATATGAGAAGGAGAAATAGACATCACCATGCCTACGCCTGAAATGGATCCAGAAAGCTATGGTGCACCATCAAAGTGATCGGTTGGATAAACCAAATAAAAAAGGGTGGTTTGATGTTTCCTACCTGGGAAACCTGAACCTGCTGCGTAATCATGGAATCATAAAAAATAGCTTGTACAATTTGAGAGGAGTTGACAGGTCTATTTTCAAAGACAACAAGATTCTTATGTCTCCACATGGCCCAGCTAATAAAAATGGGCATAGTAGGCGAATCATTATGTTCAGAAAACTAGTCGGATATACTCTGTTCAAAGGTGAGTGCACCCCAAGATACATTAATATCAAGCACCTTACCAACCTCTCGCCAAACCTGTTTTGTTATAACGCATGAACATAAAATATGGCATGTAGATTCTTTAACCTTTCTACAAAGATTGCAAAAACTGGGTCTTTGCCAACCTTTTTTCCTCATATTCTCCTATGTGAGAATTTTATTCATAAGAGTCGACCAACAGAAACAAATTATTTTTAAGGGCCATTTCCAAGTCCATAATTTAGAGTGCCACCAAGTATTCTAATATGTATGAGAAAAAAAAAAGTATTTAAGATAATTATTTGTGCTGCTTTTCACAAAGGTACTGATATTTTTGGTTTTTTAAGTTGTTTAACATGATGAAGGAAATTAACATTTTGAGTCTAAATTTAACGAGAAAGGAAATTTACATTTTTAGTTTCAAATGCAGTGAGAAAATTTACATTTTTAGTTTCAAATGTAATGTGAATCATTTTTTATTTTTGTTTTGATGAAATTATAAATATCAAATATTAATATTACATAATCTAATGCAATATGGTATTTGGGGGAGTGAATTTTTTTTTCATTGAAAATAATAATTACATTTAATTCAAAATTGTAATTTTGGAAAAAAATATTTACATAATAAATTGAAAAAAGTGGAAAGCATAAAATATTTAATGTTCTTCTCTCTCATTAAATGTTATATCATTAACTTTTTGGCAAGTTAAATCAAAGTAACACTATGTGATATTAATTTCCTCTTAGAACCTTGATATGACAATAGGGCAGGTGAAACTATAAATATTTAGTCATGATTTTGCCCATCATATTTAATGTTCATCTTTGTCATTAGGTGTTATATCATTAACTTTTTGGCAAGTTATGTGATATTAATTTCCTCTTAGAACCTTGACATGACAAGAAGGGCAGGTGAAACTATACATATTTAGCCATGACTTCGCACATCATGGTACTTATCACTAGGTTTTTCACTTTGCTAAAATATTTGCCAATATTGAAGTTGACTTTAACATGCAAGTTAGCTTGAAGTCATACTATCCTCCCTCAATGTAGTACAAACATTACAAGGTGTTATAAATTATGATACCATTTTCAACGTGGTTATTATCTATGTGATGTATTATAAATCATTATTCCAATGGCATATATTCCACTCCACTTTAATAATTTCTCTATTCTTCACCATGTGTGCTAGGTATGTGTTGTGAACAATTGATGCATAACATTTGTGGGACAAGGGGTCTATGAGGCATGGTCCATGACAAAGGATTTTTCAATATGGATGATAGATTTGGAATGCAAGTCACTAAGTTGATGTGATAACATCAATCTTCATTGTAGTACTTGTGTTTCTTATCTATATGGTGTATCACACGCTATTCCACTTCACTAGTATTTTTTGTCTGTGCTGGTATAGAATTTGGCTTTAAGGTCTCCAACAGTAGGGGTTATCCTTGGTAAAAGGTCCCAATCAGATCTCAAACTGTTTGGAATAGGAAACCTATCTGGATTCTATCATGGAAACTATTAATTATTTTGGATTTTACCGGTTACAGCCTGGTCGACCATTTATGATTTTCTAACTAAAGGATGAAATGCAACTACTGTAAAATGAAAACTGCAAGCGCCTAGACATAATAAGTTACAAGAAATAAGCACAAAACCATACATGCACCTCTCAATGCCCATGAAATAGTTCTTTGGGGATAAAGACATGAATATGGAGAAAATGATTGTAGAATCATTAACTGTTCTGCACCCACGACTTTAGAAAAATATTTCCATAAAATAGAAATAAGAATGCATCAGCTAAATGTAAGAACAATCCACAATGTGTGATACATTCCTACACAAATCCGATGGATAATAAATGCAGCATAATGGTCCACAGCAAAGAACATACAAGAACAAAATCTTCTCAGAAAGTGAATTGGCCAAAAACGACTTCTCATCTTTAATAGTTCTATAATATTACATCAAAAGGTTAATGTCACGCCCCCTCCCATCAATCTGAACCATGAAGGGAGACATGAACGATATGCAAGGTGATAAATTGTGTCCCTGTGACTATATTACGAAATTCATTAACAACTAAATGTGTGTGCAGATGCATGAATGCAAACACATCATAATTAAGCCTTATTAATGAACACACAACATGCAATTAGCAACATTTTTATCACATGCATAATAATAAAACAATCACACACATAATTAATCTCATTCTCATGATATGCACATGCCTCTTACTAAATAATTCAAGTTGGCCATTTAATTCAAATTGACATAGATAAATAAACATTCATAACTCAAAAATTGGGCATAATAAAAAACACAGCAAGCACTTATCTTTTAATTGAAGTTGTCCAAGCAACTGTTGGGCAACCTATATGCAAGATAATTAAAGCTAACATATAGAGTGTTCAATATTTATTGTCAACCTAGGGAAATCTTTTATTTCAAGGATAATATGCACTATATATGCTTTAAACACTAAGTTGTTGTAAGTAAATGATCCTACTTTCCTGTTCAACCACGCTCGTCCCATAATCCACTTAATCTGATTTACTTTCTCAAGAATACAGCCACAAATACCTTTTACGATTCTTAATATAGAATTGGAAGATTCTGGAAATAACATCTAGATTACTCTTGCAAAAAATGAAATCCTGATTGCCAAACCATCTAATGATTCACCCAATTATCTTGATTTAGTTATTCTAGAAATCCAAAGGACATGAATTGAATTCAGCTATTCTAGAAATTCAAAGTACAGGAATGAAATTCTGCAACTATAAAAGCAAACGAATGAACTGCAAAGATCTACGGAAACAACAATTGAAAGAACTAGGGATGAACAGGGTTGTTACAGCTATCACATAGTTGCATAAAAGACAATTAACCTATATAGTCGACTGACACACCATACCACTGCAGTTTTCCAAGAAATGCAATTAATGACACATTGTAAATCGATAACTGTTGCAGCTTACTATGAAGAAAGGAAATCATCACAAAATCACACAACATAATAAATATAATACCTAATTAACTCAGCAATCCCTGTGGGAAGGCGGGCCTAGCCTTCACACAGAGATGCTGGAAGTAACACATGTTAAAACACTGAGATCTGAATCAAACTCCTTGTATTAGAGATGGCAAATGAATCACGCAACCTCAATCACAGCTGATACAATAATTTAGTTAAATGTTCAACCCCTGGCTCATAATAGTTCCCCATATTTATACAATTACAGTCATAACATCCTCTTCCTATTATTGGGCAGCCATGAAGATCTCTGATCTTCAGGCTGCCCCAATTACAATAAACTGTTACAGTCGTGGCAGGATGAGAGTAGAAGATATATGGAAGCTGTTATTCGACCCAAAAATAATGATCCTGATTGATTGAGAAGATATCCCGCAGATTACAGCTACTTTTGAGCAACGACGCACTGTTGCCTCCAAATCTGTCGCAATATGTTGCATCCACCCTTGTACAACTCGCATGGACTAATACACTGGGACCGCATTCTTTGGGCAACGATGGAATGGATGGCGATCAGCTTTAGCAATGAATGTCCATCCCTCCTTTGGCATGTTCGGCCCGCTACACTTGTATTCTCTTTATCTCAAAATATCTTTATAAAACCATCATATGTTAGCATAATTTAAGATGTAGAGCCTTGATCACCACAATCCTAAGCATTAATAAAATAAGACAATGATTAACCATACCTTTATGACTTGAGGGCCAAGTGAGGGAAAAACATCTATTTAGCATGCACAACAGGGTAGGATGAGGCAAAAAGAGGTGGATAAGGGTGGTAAAAAAGGGGCCATTTCTAGGCCCAACATCTCCCCCCAACTGTCATGTTGCATGTCCTTGTGCAACAACCTCCATTATTCTGAATCTGAATTTGGCATTATACTTCGTTCATGGAGAGAAGAAAAGTTGTATGGGAATTCAGATGTTCCTTCTTTTTCTATAAATCCCTTATGGACAACCCAATATCTCCAACACTTCTGTTCTTCTTCCCTGGTTAATGAGAAATCTTCTCTGTACGGTTTTGTTGGCCACCAAATGAGAGGAAATTTAAATTTTAGTCCCAGCCAATTAACCCCACATTTCCTCATGCATCCAACATATCCCTCAATCTTGGAAAGTGCTTGTTCAAAATTCCTATAACAGTAGGGGTCCCTATTTCTAAGGGTTGGAGAGGCAACCTGCCATCTGTGATGATTACCTTCCAAAGCCATTTTTTGATGTATGGAAATATGGATGGTACAAGTAGAAATAACCCTTTCTTGTAGTTCCATTATATGCCGAGTTTGGATGGGACATGAGAGTAGACTCTGATGTCGAGTAAGGAGAAGACGAGGATTCTGAGATTCGCTTCGAATCCAAAGATTAGAATGGGCTTCATTGTGAGAGAAAGTTTGGAAAGACCTTTCCCATTGAACATGATTGCTCACAAAGGAGGCAAAAGCCCTTAGTTGAATATCGCCTAAGAAAGGAACATGATTCGAATGGCGGTCCAAAGGACAAGCCATCTCATGCAAATAAATCTCACACAGTAAATTCTGGCCCTCAAAATCACTTCCCAGAAATGTTTCCAAGAATTTCGCTGAGGTTGCTATTTCATATGATCTCCCTTCTTTCACAGCCCTTAGTTTAAACCAAATAAACTGCTCGAATAAAAAAATAGGGTAAGAGGAGGATGGTACTCTAATGCCCAATCATTCCTGAGAAAGAGCATACAGCTGGTATTTTTCCACCTGCATAGACTTGAACGTTTTCAGCTCCCTTAGCTCCTTCTGTAGTTCTTCGTCACAGAGTTTCTGGGTCATGAGTTCTTCTGCCCATTTTTTCTTCAGTTCCCTGATGGTCTTTCCATGTTCGACGAGGGAAACCATCCCTTCTTGATATCTCTCCACCTGGCTCCTCCACTTCCTTACTTCTATTCTCAGGATCGAGAGTTCTTCTGTAAGCTTCAGGATTTCTTCTTCTTCAAGATGTTCTTCCTTATCAGAATCCAAATTGATAAAATTTTGAGGAAATTCGGTCCATACCTTATCACCTGATGTGCCACATTAAACATCCTTCACTTCTGAGATCACTTCTAGGGGTGTTGGTTCTTTTGTAACAGCATCCCTTCCTGGAATTTCTTCTGCAACAACTTCAACCATAGGTAGTCCTGAAACAACTTCTAGGGATGCTGCTTCTTATGTAACCGCCTCCTCTTTTTGAGGTTCTCCTATAGCAACTTCAGTAGCTGATTGCGAGGATGTTGGTTCTTGTGGGACAACTTCCTCTTGAATTTTAATCTCCTTATCTACCTGATTATCAGCTGCAATTTCAACAGGGGGATGCAAGGCTGTTGGTTCTTGTGTAACAGAGCCCTGCCCTTCTCTTTCTTCATGCTGCTGGGATTGTAGAGTTGCTTTCATGTCTTTTTCCATATGGAGCTATTCCTCAAGGATTTCAATATCACCTGAAGATTGTGATTGCGTTTGTTCATCCTCTCCTAAATCCAAATCAAGAATGATATCCATTTCAGGGTTGGCTTCTTGTTTCATCCCGAGAGTCTCCACTGAAATTTCCAAGGATGTTGGTTCTTGTGTAGCAACATCTTGGTTTACTTCCTCATCTTCTTGCTATTGGGATTCCATTTCTATTATCTTGTGTCATGAGACAGTTCAGGAGTCATAGTGCAAATTTCTTCATTGAATTCCATAATGTTTTCAATCCCTGGTTCTTCTTCCCCCATTTGGGTGGCCACTTGAACAAGAACATTCAAGGATGTTGGTTCTTGTGTATCAGCGTCCTGTTCGACCTCATCATTGTTCTATTGTTGGGGTTCCATCCCTATTGGTTCTGTGCCCTGAGAAGGTTCAGGGGTCACAGTGCAAAATTCCTCAACAAAATCAGGAATAACCTCATCCTCTGGTTCCTCTGTCCCAATTTGGGTGGCAATTTCAACAGGAATATTCAAAGATGCTGGTTCTTGTGTATCAGCATCCTGTTCATCTGCTACTTCCTCTTGCTGGAGTTTCTATTAGGGAGCCTCACCATCTTTCAAATCAGTTTGTCCCTATTCTTCCATAGCTATAGGTACGGGCTGTTGTGTTACAAAGGCACGAACTATAACATTGTAACCTGACTAGTTAAAGATTTCTCCACACACAGGACAAACCACTCTTTCTTCCTCATCACTAGCCTCAGCAGGAGTTGATCCTTCTAGTTGGTCTGTAGCTTCAACCAATGTGTGCAGCTTCCTTTCACTCTGTTTCCTGCACGCTTCCTTCCAATTTTCTAATTCCTTTCGGAGTGATTGTACTTCCTCCTTTAATAGCCCATTTTCATACAAAATTCCTTCAATTTGAGGTTCTTCTGCAGCCGGTTCTTGTGGGGCATCAATTGCTTTGGGTCTAAGAATGGGGAACTCAATTTGTGCTTCTATGGTTGCCCATCTTGCCCGTGCTGCTTATGCTGTTGTAACTGACCTACTTATTTTTCATCTTATTGTTGGTGATGCCCTTATTTCATCTTTTGATCTCCTCCTTTTTCTTCGTGGTGCTGGAATTTCCATATTTGCGGCTGATGTGGAAGGGATATCCTCTGTTTCAACATTTTCTTGTTCTTCCTCAATCAGGGTTCCTCCCCATTCAGGGGAAGATTCAATGGTCAACACCTCCGTGTTTTCTTCTATTATCATAGCTCTAACATCTTCAGTTTCAATTGTCGCAACATCTAATGTTGCTCCAGTTTCAGCCTCTGTTGTCAGAGCTGCCCTATTATTTAGTCTTTCTACAGTGTTTTCTTGTACATTCTCCCCCAATTGTTCTGCTTGCTCTCCTGACTGATCCTCCGATCCAGTCTCATTCCCCCCCCCCCAACTAAATTGGAGGGACTCCGAACCTCCTATTGCTCTGCATTTCCCCCCAACTGTTGATTTGCAGTCTCTTCTTGGTTTTGAACATGCCCCATGAGTACAGGTACTTCTATTTCCTCTTCTATTGGAACACCGGGCAAAAGAACGGGTTCCTGAACTTGACCTGTAAATTGCTCCTAGGTTTAGTTTTGTTGAGAAAGGGCCCGTAAAATTATTAATTTAATTAGTCCATGGTGGGTAAGGGAAGAGTTTGGATGCTTGGCTGTTCGGACAAACCTCGCCATATGGTGTAAATCATTGAATAAATAAAATGGAATGTTTAGCAAGGCCCTGTGATGGAGATGAGATAATAAAGGAAATTCAGAGTAATAAATTGTTTGATACCTACCTTCACAGGTGATATAATTCTTGAGAAAAATTGATACTTGATCCCATGGCCGAGGCAGTGACTGTAGCGCTATCCCCCTCCTTGACTATTGAATGTGCTCCCCTTCCCTGAGAAAATCCTATACTGCTACAAGATTGGGGGTTCTTCGTCCAAACCAAGCTCTTCCCACCTAAGGAAGGCCAGTGGCCTTAGCCACTATTGCTTCAGAGACTTCAATACGTAACCCCCAAACATCTGAGTGGGTTTCTATAAGATTCAAGGCGAATTGTAGAGATTTTTCACGATGAAATCCATTCAGGCGTTGGAAGAATTCAGTCCAGCCCGCAGCTTGAAAAATAGCGAAAAATTCAGCATTTCTTCTGAGTTCTCGCATGTTTGGAGGTTCATGCCGAGCTGGAATACCCATGTTTGTTTACCTTCAGAAGTGTGTTGCAGTTCGACAAATTACAAATCCCGACAATGGAGGTTAAAGCACAGAGTATGCATGAACAGCTGAGAGTGGAGTTGGGTAAATTTGAAAGTTTTAGACCATCGGATTATTTGGAATTTATCCCAAATTAGGAAAGGTGGCGGTTATCAGGTAACATAATTAGTCATTAAGTCGCACGAGTGGGTGGTTAACGATATGGAGGTGTAATAATGGACACAGAAAGGAAGGTATGATTAATATTGTTAAATCCAGTTAATACTTAATCAAGTAGATAATCAAAACCATACCTTCGAAAATACGCGATTGATGGTGACCTTTGGAGAATAGTAGAGCGTGTGAAGTGCAGCCATTTAAGTGTAATTATTATTACAAGGATGCTGTAATGACCTTTTCCACCGACGAACCAAAACCATCGTGTCAAATTGGTCGGAAACATGATGAATGCTGGAGCATAAATCAGAATCGTCAGCATCAAGAATCGGAGCCAGATCTGGAGGAGTCGCTAACCACGGTTGCAAAGAGTTTTTCCAATAATGGAGGAGTCACAGCTGCAGACCATAGAGAAATCAAAGAGTTTAGCAAATTCGCAGCCTTGGATTATAGAAAAATTAGACAAATGTGGCGGAGTCGCAGCTGCCGGAAAAGGTGTAAGTGGACAATAAGTGAAACGGTGTCGCAGCTGCCTGAAAAGGTGAAAATGGAAAAAAGTAAAATGTTGTCGCAGCTTCTGAAAATGGAAAAATGATTTAAGCTAACGGAAGTTGACGGTGTTGTAGCTGCACAGAACGGGCTAAAGGCAGAAATTTTACGGTGTTGCAGCCACGCGAAACGGGATAAAGGCGGAAGTTTTACGGTGTTGCAGCTGTGCGAAAGGGGATAAAGGCGAAAGTTTTGTGGTGTTGCAGCTGCTTGAAAGGGGATAAAGGCATAAGTTTTACGGTGTTGCAACTGCGCGAAACGGGATAAAGGTGGAAGTTTACGATGTTGCAGTTGTGTGAAAGGGGGTAAAAGACTGATTTTGAAGGTGTTGCAGTTGTGTGAAACGAGATAAAGGAACGTGTTGCGGCTGCAACAGATTTATTCAAGGAGTTTTCTTCTAGTGCAGGAAGTTATAGAAGGACGACCCTGGTCAACAGGCCCGATGATGACCACCGCTCCTTAGGCGTGTCCCTGCACATTTTATTTATAAAAAAGAAACCAGATCAAGTGCAAAAGAAAAAGATAACAATAGCAGCAAAAAAACAATTTATTTATGTACAAAGATTCATGTAAGATTTATAGCGATTAACTAAGGATTGACAGGGGAAGAGAAAAATTCCTGCTCTTGTTCTAACTGGTAGTCTGGATCAGTTGCAATCTGTGAAGTGAATATGTCCTTTGAAATGGGCTTATGGTACAGTCGTAGCCTATGACCATTAGCAAATAATGGTGCACGATTCTCATCAATGGTTACCAGGCAGATCGTACCATTATCAAATACTTTGTCTACCAGGTATGGGCCCAACCATCTTGTGCGTAATTTACCCTTGAAGTCCCTTTTGAATCTTGAATCATATAATAATTCCCAGTCTCCCTCACAGAAGGATTTCTTTTTGATGAATCGGTCGTGCCAATTGGATCTCTGTTGTTGGATTAATACTGTCTGATCCACAAGAGCTAAACGGTTCTCGTCAAGTTCATTCAGTTGATTCAATATTCTCTTATGAGCTTCGGTTACATCTAAGTTTACCTCCGTAGCTGTCTTCAAAGTCTTAATTTCAAATTCAATCAGGAAGACAACACTTTTTCCATACACCAAGTCATAAGGAGAGAAACCTGTAGTGTTACGCCAAGTAGTATGATATGCCCATAATGCTTATGGAATTCTATCAACCTAATCTCTACGATGGCTCTTGACCGTCTTGGTAAGGATAGCTTCAATAACTTTGTTAGTGCTTTCCACCTGGTCATTGGCTTGGGGATGGTAAGGTGAAGTTATCCGGTGCTGAATATGGTACTTTCGTAGCAGTGCTTCGAATTGATGCGACACAAACTGTGTTCCTCCATCGGTAACCACTTCCTTGGGTACCCCGAAACAGGTAAATATTTCACCATACAGGAAATCAATCACAGCTTAGTCATTGGCCTTCACCAGTGCCACAGCTTCTACCCATTTCGTCATATAGTTGGTACATACCAAGATGTAGGATTTCTTCTTGGAATGAGGGCTGATAGGACCAACAAAATCTAAGGCCCATCTATCAAAGGGTTCAACCAATAACTGTGGTTGAAGAGGCATTTGATCTAATCTATTGGGCTGGTCCATCCTCTGGCAGCTATCATAAGACTGGACATATCTTTTTGCATCCCTAAAAAGGGTCGGCCAATAGTATCCCATTCTTAGCGCTTTGTGTCTTGTCCTCCCATATGCAACAATGCCCCCCACAAGGCTCATCATGGCAGGCCTTCAAAATATGGAATATTTCATCTTCTCTTACACACCTTCTGATCTCAAGATCAGGGCCTGTGTAGAAGAGATGACCATATATCCAACAATACCTGGCACTTTGTTGAATAATTTTCCTCTTTTCTCTTTTGGACAAATGTGCTGGAATCTTTCCTGCAGCCAAGTAGTTAGCGACATCTGCATGCCAAGGGGAGTGAGCTGAAACTGCAAATAAGTGTTCATCTGGAAAAGAGTCCTCAACATGCAAATTATCATCACTATTAGTAAAACGAGATAAGAAATCAGCGACAACATTTTCTCTTCTAGGTCTGTCTATAATGGTAATATCAAGTTCCTATAATAATAATAGCCACCTAGTACCCTGGCATTGGTAACAGGTTTATTCATTAGATATTTGATGGCCGAGTGGTCAGTGTGCACAAATGTAGGATATCCAGTGATATAATGTCGAAATTTGTTAATGGAGTAAACACAATGGCTAAGAAATCCTTCTCGGTAACAGTATAATTAAGTTCAGCAGGGGCTAAGTTTTTACTAATATAATAAACTGCATAAGGTGCTTGACCATCCTGCTGTCCTAAAACTGCTCCAATGGAAGTATCAAAAGCATCTGAAGAAATGTGAAAAGGCAGGGTCCAATTGGGTCCTCTTAGGATGGGAGCTGTGGATAGCTTCTCCTTAAGTTTAACAAACGTTGTCTAGCATGCCTCATTCCAAATAAATTACACATCCTTCATTAATAGTGAAAACAAAGGAGAGACGAGTTTGGAAAAGTTTTCTATAAATCTTCTGTAATATCCAGCATGCCCCAAGAAACTTCGCACTTCTTTTTGAGTTACATGAGTAGGTATATTTTTTATTACCTTGATTTTAGAGGGGTCCAACTAGATGCCATTAGCAGAGATTAAATGCCCCGACACCACTCCTTCACTCATCATCATATGGCACTTTTCAATGCTCAAAGATAGCTGGGTTTGTTCGCAGCGAGTTAAAACCTTTTCCAAAATTTTCAATGCTTCTTCAAAATCTTTGCCATAAGGAGTAAAATCATCCATAAAAATTTCCATACTATCATTAACTAAATCTGAAAATATGCCAATTATAGCTCTTTGAAATGTTGTTGGTGCATTGCATAAGCCAAAGGGAAGCACTCTGTATGCAAAAGTTCCCTAGGGACAGGTGAAGGTAGTTTTATCCTGGCCTTCAGGAGCAATTTGGATTTGATTGTACCCGCTAAACCCATCTAGGAAGGAGAAAAACTTCTTCCCGGATAAGGTGTCAAGTACTTGATCGATGAAAGGCAAGGGAAAATGATCTTTTTGTGTTGCCTTGTTCAGTTCTCTATAGTCCACATAGACTCTCCATTTACCATTCTTCTTGGGTATTATTACGAGTGGAAACACCCACTCGCTGTCTGAAATGGGATATATAAATCTTGCTTCCAAGAGTTTCTGAATTTCTTCCTTCACTATGTCCCTAAGATTGGGGTTCATTCGTTGTTGAGGTTGGCACACAGGACGGGAGTCACTTTTGATATATATATGATGGGTGCACAGATTAGAGGGAATACCCCTCATGTCTGTGTACTCCCAGGAAAATGCCCCCTTGTGTTCTTTTAAGAGACTGATCAGGCCCTTCTGTTCATCTAGGGAAAGGCTGGGATTAATATTCATGGTTTTTCCAAACTCTACCTCGATAAGAACACTTTTTGAATTTTTCAATACTGGAACTATATGAGTGTCACTAACTAATGCCTCTTCTGTGAGATTTTCTTGTTTCTCCTCACCTAATGTAGTATTCAGGATCTGATAAATTTTCTATTGACATAAGTGGGTTCACTGATGAAATTATTAATGGCGTCGTCTTCAATTTCATCTTTAAAAGTTAAGGCCTTCCCTATTGTTAATAATGGCTGAACGCCCTCTTCTTCCTCTGGCTCCATCCATAACGGATTTTTAGATTCTAGGCTTGGTCGAGCTAGAGGATAGAGAGTGAGGTTCTTTATCTTTGTGCCATCTGATATGGTCATAGACCCAAATCGACAGCTGATGCAAGCATTAGATGTAGCTAACCAAGGTATTCCCAGGATCAATGGGTGTCCTCCTAGCTGTGACTTAGGTTGTAAAACCAAGAAGTCAGCAGGGTACTCCCAAGAATCAACTGAGATGAAGAGATCATCCAAAAATCTTTCAGGTTTAATAATGGATCTATCTGCCAGTTCTAAAATGGTGGGGGTTGGCCTAAGATTAGTGAGCCCAAGTTTTCTTACAGTTTCAATAGTCATAACACTAATTGCTGCTCCTAAGTCTACCAGTACATTGGGTATTTGTGTATGCCCAATCTGCACAGTGACAGTGGGATTCCCAGGATCGTCGTATTTGGACAAGACGTTTTTCCCATTATCAATGTAGATAATTTCCCTATGACATGAACAATGGGAGGATCCATGGGTTTCCTTCCTAGTTTCCTTGTACACAGATCCCAAACAGTTCTAGCATAGATAGGTACATCTTGAAGGGCCTAAAGGAGGGGAATTTTAACATAAATATTTTTTAACTCTCCTAAGAGGTTAAACTGAGGTTGTCCCACTACCTTTGGTAGCATTAATCTTTCAGGGTATGGTGGTTCCCTAATTAGCTGGGTAGGCTGTGTGTCGATAGGTGTATCATTCTGTGTTTCAGCCGACATATTAGTAGGATGTTTAGCATCTTTAATAATGGGGGTTGTTGCCTTGGATAAATACTGTGGATTCATCCCTTCTTCATGAACAGAGGATGGAACATCCTCAATGATCAAAGGTTCCACTACCTTTCCTGATTGTAAGCGGATATCATTGCAGGGTATAGGGGTAAGGGAGTAAGCAGGCATGTTGACAGTCTCAAACTAATGGACTGCTTTATTATTTGGGTTAGGGTTAGGTTGAGCAAGAAACTAAGGTCGCATCGGCATATTGGGGACAACATTGTTCTGGAGTTGCAGCTGCGACTGCTGATAAGGTTGAGGATATTGAGGAGGGTGTGGTTGTTGATAAAACGGTTGATGTGGAAGCTGTTGAGAGGGTTGATTATGGGGAAACTAGTTCCCTAGATGGAAATTCCTCCATCCAGGAGACCAAGAGTTTGGTTGGTTTGGTAGCTGTGGTGGCTGAGCCCAGGGGTTCCAGGAGTTAAAATTTTGCATTGAAGGTTGAGAGGGGTACCATTGAGGGTTAGAATAAGATGAAGGTAATTGTGTATTCATATGCTGCATATTATTGCAATTATTCATGTTATTCGAAAATGGAAACGAGTCTGGAGTCATACCTTGATTTCGAGACTGCCAGGGCTTCTTTTGTGCAATAAAGTAGGCTAGTTCCACCTATGGAGTTGATTCCTGCAGAACATAATTCACTTGAGGTAGTGACGGGCATTCTTTTGTGTCATGGTTTAGCTCGCACAACTGACATACTTCTATCTTGTCGAGCGAGCACTCCTTCAGAGGGTGGTTCTTTCTACATCTAGGGCAGAATACACCTAGTGTGAGATCCTCTACTGCTTGTTTCTACTTTGCCCTCAGGACATCTGGAGATGGAGCTCATCATTTCTGTTTTGAAATTTTCGAGGAGATTGCCTATATCTACATGGGTGGCTCCTCCATTAGATGATTTCTGAGTTCTATCGAAGACATCACATTCTAATTTGTCCTGTTTGTCCCGCTTGTTATTCCTGGAAGATCCCCTGGAGTACCTTTTGCATAGTTCCATGATTTTCTCGAAGGACTCCTAGCAGATATCCCCCTTTCCTAACAGGTTTAACATATCTAGGCAATCATCCCTAATCCCGCGAAGTAGGATTATTTTGAGCACATCTAACCCCATATTAATCTATCCAGCTCTCTGCACATTATATAAAATCCTTTCGACAAAATCTTCCAGACTTTCATCATCCTTCTGTACCATTTTAAATAGTTCTTCTCTCTTATCCTTGGTATTGCAATACTCTTGATATTTCTCCAGGAACACCTGTTTCATCCTGTCCCAATTAGTGACAGTTCCACCTCCTAGGCTCATAAACCAACGTAATGCATTGTCCTTCAGAGTGGCAGGGAAGAGTTTCAGCTTCTGTGCATTGGTGGTGTAGTCATAGCTGCGACAGAGGATATCAAATTCGAAAAGAAATTCATCTGGATCCTTTGCCGCTTTTCCATTGAAGCGGGGCAACACCAATGGCGATATATTTTTCATGGGGGCTATCCCTTCTAGTTTTTGAATTGGGAGCTGGAGTGTAGCCACCATCCCTTCAGGCAAGGAATTACCTTCATGATGATGATTTTCTCCCATTGTCTCTTCCTCTTCAGAATCGCGACTGTTACTCATATTTTCTTCTGTTTTATCCTCTTCGTTCTTCCACTGATTGATGAATTTATGATGGAACTGTGTCCACTCCTCTTTAGTCACAACCTTCCTGTTAATGTGATAGATCAGATCTCGATCAGCTGATCTTGCAGTACTAACTCTGTCTTCCTCTGTAGGGGTATTCGAGGGTGTTGCAGCTCCTCATGTGTTCTCCACTGTAGAGCCTGACGCTGCCACTCCAAGGTTGGCGAGGCTTCTTCTGATGGGTGTTTCCTGATAGCAAGCCTTGGTAGAAGAATTGGTTCTATCAACCAGATCGTCAATGAATGTTCTTCTCCCCAATTCTAGACCTCGCCCATGGCCTCGACCACCTGCAATGTTAGTGTTCTGTGGGGTTCTAGAATTTATAAGATGATCACACTGTACCCTTCTTGTATTCATGCAACCAAAATCATGCAAACAAAAAAAGAACTGAAGAAGACTGAATAGAGACAATTACTGGATGCAACTACGATAGTGTCTAATACTTATCCTCCCCGGCAACGACGCCAAAATGTTGGGAAACCTATATGCAAGTTAATTAAAGCTAACATACAGAGTGTTCAATATTTATTGTCAACCCAGGGAAGTCTTTTATTTCAAGGATAATATTCACTATATATACTTTAAACACTAAGTTACTGTAAGTAAATGATCCTACTTTCTTGTTCAGTCACGCTCGTCCCATAATCCACTTAATCTGATTTACTTTCTCAAGAATACAACCACAAATACCTTTTACGATTCTTAATCTAGAATTGGAAGATTTTGGAAATAACATCTAGATTACTGTTGCAGAAAATGAAATCCTGATTGCCAAACCATCTAATGATTCACCCAATTATCTTGATTTAGTTATTCTAGAAATCCAAAGGACATGAATTGAATTCAGCTATTCTAGAAATTCAAAGTACAGGAATGAAATTCTACAACTATAAAAGCAAAGGAATGAACTGCAAAGATCTACAGAAATAGCAATTGAAAGAACTAGGGATGAACAGGGCTGTTACAGCTATCACATAGTTGCATAAAAGATAATTAACCCATACAGTCGACTGACACACCATAACACTGCAGTTTTCCAAGAAACGCAATTAATGACACACTATAAATTGATAATTGTTGCAGCTTACTATGAAGAAAGGAAATTATCACAAAATCACACAACAGAATAAATATAATACCTAATTAACTCAGCAATCCCTGTGGGAAGGCAGGCCCAACCTTCACACATAGATGCTGGAAGTAACACACGTTAAAACAATCAGATCTGAATCAAACTCCTTGTATTAGAGATGGAAGATGAATCACGCAAACTCAATCACATCTGATACAATAATTTAATTAAATGTTCAACCCCTGGCTCAGAATAGTTCCCCATATTTATACAATTACAGTCATAACATCCTCTTCTTATTATTGGGCAGCCATGAAGATCTCTGATCTTCAGGTTGTCCTAATTACAATAAACTGTTACAGTCATTGTAGGATGAGATTAGAAGATATAGGGAAGCTGTTATTCGACCCAGAAATAAGGATCCTGATTGATTGAGAAGATATCCCACAGATTAAAGCTACTTTTGAGTAGCGGCGCACTGTTGCCTCCAAATCTGTCGCAATCTGTTGTAGCTACCCTTGTACAGCTCGCATGGACTAATACACTAGGACCGCGTTCTTTGGGCAACGATGGAATGGATGGCAATCAACTTTAGCAATGAATGTCCATCCCTCCTTTGGCATGTTCAGCCCGCTACACCTGTATTCTCTATATCTCGAAATATCTTTATAAAACCATCATATGTTAGCATAATTTAAGATGTAGAGCCTTGATCACCACAATCCTAAGCATTAATAAAATAAGACAATGATTAACCATACCTTTATGACTTGAGGGGCCAAGTGAGGGAAAAACATCTGTTTAGCATGCACAATAGGGTAGGATGAGGCAAAAAGAGGTGGATAAGGGTGGTAAAAAAGGGGCCATTTCTGGGCCCAACAATTAACAAACACACAACATGGAATTAGCAAATTTTTTATCACATGCATAATAATAAAACAATCACACACATAATTAATCTCATTCTCATGTTATGCACATGCCTCTTACAGAATAATTCAAGTTGGCCATTTAATTCAAATTGACATAGATAAATTAACATTCATAACTCAAAAATTGGGCATAAAAAAAAACACAGCAAGCACTTATCTTTTAATTGAAGTTTTCCAAGCAACTGGCTATGGAAGAGTATTGTTCCACCCAACCTTAGGTCTCAATCTAGCCTATATTATTTCAGTTGAGAGACCACCCCTAAGCTGGGCTATGTATCCACTAAGGAGGAACTACTCATGTTGAATCACAACGATAATGACAAATACTCATGTTAATCCAGCACATAGATGGGTTTTCCAAGCATGTAGGGTGGAAGGAAAGGAGATATCTAAGTTAATGAGCTCAACCACAGAGCTACAAGCATCTCAATTTGGATTTAGATAGCCTTGGCACCCACAATACCTATCACACCCAACACAAGGAAGGTTCCCTTCTCTGCTACATAGTTCCTCAGGCACCCCTTCCCTCTAGTGCTCTTTAGGGTTGGAATAGAAAGGTCCAAGCTTCCAAACCTTCAAAGATGATTTCCTTCACTGGGTTTATCAAGCAACTCAAACCTCTACAGTCTCTCGCATTGCAATCCGCTCTGGGATTTTTCCCCAATTCAGCCACGCGGCTGTGAATAACGAAATTCAACTTCTGGGCTTGTGAATCTGGGTTTTCCTATGGATTTTCGGGTTGTTTCTACTCTCAAAGTTTCCCTAGGTTTTGTATCTATATATTCCCCATTGGATTTCTCTCGTCACGTGAATTTCTAGGCAATTTTGGCACTTCAAAACATGTCTACTTTACAAGTTGCGATTTCTGAAATTTTCACTGCTGGGAATGCATAACAAGCTAAAAATTGATCTATGGTTGCTCAACAATGGGACGCGGAGGATGGAAAACAAATTTCCATGAGTAAAATGACTTGTGGGTCAAGTAAACCATGCCCATACTCATCCATACAAATTTCTTAGTTTTTCCCATTCTCCATTAATGCATGAGCTAATTTCTCAGCCACCATCTTACAATAGGAATAAATGTGAGCAAGGGAATTTAAGATGGGTTCTCAAGATGGCACTTGGAAACACAGGGTTCAATTCCAAAACCTCCTTAGCTATCCCTAGTGGATACACATGGCCCCCTCTTTTTAATTGCTTCCATAGTCAGCTCTTGGTATTTTTATTGCATTATAATTATTGACATGATTTTACAATTTTCCATGGATTACTAGCACAGGACTAGAAAAATATAAAATACTTTCCTTGACCTTGAGCTCCGTGCTAGGATTTCATACATCATGTATACACAATATTTACATATCAATCCAATGCATTCCAAGGCAGGGATGATTTTAGGGGCGAATTATAGCCCATAGGCAAATTTTAAGGGGTGGCCAAAAAAAGGTGGGCGAATTTTTAATATTAAAATGGTTTTTTTTTATTTAATAAATTAGCCCATTTTTTATTATATATATAATTTCTCCAAATTAAATAGCCTGGGTGGTGAAACTATGAAAATTCATAAAATGGAATTTAGCCCACTCGATTATGGGGAAAATCTTGACAATCGCCCGGATTTCTTTAGTAATGGAGGTCAAATCGCTAGAAATTTCTAGTTTTGGAGGAGAAACGGAACTGGTTCACCCAGATTTATGGATGATAGGTTAAAAATTTTGGTATTTCGCCCCTGATTTATGGATCTTTGGGTAAAATGGTCAAAGTTCATCCTCGATTTGGGTAAAATGGGTAAAATTGACTTAGTTCGTCCTCGAATTGGGTTTGTGGAGCAATTTTCCTTTCCCATCTTTTACCAAATCATCTTGTGTTTGTCGATTTGGTTCTCTTTTGAGAAAAACGTGGATATTTAGTCGATTTTGTACTCGATTTGGTCCATAGAAAAACGCTGATGGATTTAGTCAATTGGGGACGTTTTTTACCTATATAATGTTGCAAGAGTGAGGGGTCAGGGCTCAACATTAAGCTTGATTTCATGCAGATTGTGTTTTTCCAGTGGATTCGTGGAAAGCAATTTCACAGCGGCTGACTCTTGTGTGGAATATCTCTGCATTTGTTCAAGGTTATTTATATTTGCAAACTTTACATGTTAGTTTCTTTTTCTATCTGCAGACTTTTCAGTGCAGATAGATTATTTAACATCTACGTCTTTCTAATTTTATGATTTCTATTTCGATTTTTTTGTCTTCTATTGAGGGAGTGGTGGTTTAAAATTCGCCCCTAAAATCATCCTTGGATGCCCTAGGCTTCCCCACCAGATTACTTTTGTTGATGAAGGGGCCTGCAATTGTCTTATCTATTTGTCATGTTGGAGAGCCATCGATTATCCAGAGCTTTTCTAAAATGAAGACTATCATATACTGTACTAGAGTAACCAATGGATGACATACACTACATTTGATGTCACGTGTAAATTATATTCCATTATTTTTTAAAGTTATTATCTGAACATGGAATTGTTATTATCGACTAGTGGAGTGGATTGGTAGATAAGTTAGTATAAACGAGGCCATGCTCTTCTCACAGAGAATCTGTAAACTGTCCTGTATGGGCTGATTTAATAAGATCTATTTATTTATTCTTTGATTCTTTCTTGAAGTACCTTGTAAAGCAGTTAAAAAGACTAAATGGAGAATTTAATATTTTAGGATGTAATGTAGATTTATAAATGAACTTACCAGTCTGTCCTTTGACCTTATAGTAACTAATCTGTTGACATTATGTAAACCAGTGCTGTAAGTTCTTAAGAATTCCATTGTCTCTTCAATATCGTATATTATTTTAGTGCATGTCGTGATAATGCCCATAATTTAAAAATGGAGATCTTGGGATCAAGGATTAATGCAACCTAGAGACGGCCTCAACGATGCCATAAAAATGCTTAGAGAAAGTATAAGTCGTACTAGAGGTATAACGTGAAAACATGATGACAATTGTTCTTAATTTAAATTGATATTTTTCACTTTATATTTTTGAGGGGATTTTAGCATTAAAACATAATAACAACTGTTCAGAATTTAAATTGATATTATGCACTTTATATTCCTGTTGAACTCGAGTTTTTTCGAGATTTGCCAAGGATTTTAATTCTTTAATACTTCAAAGTTTCCAGGATATTTTATATGTGGGTGTGAAAGTGTTCGTCCTTGTATACTTTCGAAGGGTAGGATTGTACTGTACAGTACGAACTATATTCTATTTTATAAGATTTATGATTTTAACTTCAAAATGGTAGGAAAAGGACAACTTTTCAGCCATTTCAATGCATATTGCTAGTTAATTTGAGACCTTAGAAATATGGCTAATAGCATTGTTGTGTTAATGGTTATAATAATGCAACCTATGGAACATATTCCTATTTTTTTATTGGAAGAGATTCTTACAAATACGCTTGGTGACATGCACTACAAATATTGACCTCTTTAAGCTTAGATGCCAGCCTGTCGAGTTTTGAGAAGTATCTATTTTTGCAAATTGGCTTTGGACTTGCATTCGGTTTAGTGATTTGTATAACGTGTTGTTCAGATGGGGTGCAACACAATGAAAATTGAACCCTGGTGGAGTGCTTATACCTCTGAACCTTCCTAATGAATCAAAGCCTAGAGCTATGGAGCATATTATTGTTCAAATATCTAGATTTTAATCTATTTTGAAGTGATCTCTTATGTTATCTATTAACTAAATGTCTACAAATTTGTAGCTAAAATCAAGACAAACATGTAATCGGCGCTCCTGCTCATTCATGTTATAGGATTTAACCTTCTCCCTTGCTTTATCATAAAGAAGGGTTGTGTAGTCGAAGGGACATTCTTTATTTGTAGAAATTTTTGTAAGTATGTATATTCTATGTAAGTATGGATCCCATAAGCTTCTTGATTTTGGGCCTCCTAGTTGGTTGGTGAAACGAGAATGTTGTGATTCTTCTATCATAGTTCAAATCCCCTAGAGATATGTTTGCCTCTTGTGAGTCGATGTGCTTGCGTAAGGAGGTTGTCTATTGCAGTTAGGGCCATGCACAAGTTATGCACAAATTTTACATAA
Organism: Pseudotsuga menziesii; assembly: GCA_001517045.1. Taxonomy (NCBI): domain Eukaryota; kingdom Viridiplantae; phylum Streptophyta; class Pinopsida; order Pinales; family Pinaceae; genus Pseudotsuga; species Pseudotsuga menziesii. The sequence goes on from LPNX011071151.1 coordinate 172,966, forward strand.
CATATAACTCCCATGTGCTTGAGTATGTGGGTTGTTTATTGTGGTTGTGGCTAGGTGCAATTCCTAGGATATCTCCCTATTACAACTAGTTGGTTGAAGGATGGTCATTGTAAGTGTGTGAGACATACTTGCTCCATTGTAATAAATTCTAATACTAGGAAAAAGAGTGTTCTAGATTGTCTAAGAATCCATTAAAAAAATTGTATTTTAAAGAAAGCAAAAAAATCTAGGCAATAGGATACTCAACAGAAAGATATCATTCATTGAAAGACCCAATTTGCTGATAATTTTTCTACTTTGTTAAATGGGTGCCTTGAAGGCAATTGATAATGTTTTTAATTAGAAACCTTTTTCTAGGAAATTCAATGCACCTTCTGCGACGTATCTTCACAGGATTCTGTTACAGGCTACCATTACAAATAACCAACAGCTGCTACAGGAGAATCATTCTTGATGCCGAGAATGCTTAAACTAGTGAAGTTTCACAACTGTTTGCTGCTATTCTAGGGTACAAAGATGAGGTTTCAAGGCTGATTTTGACTGTTGTTACCCTAAAATGTTCTCCTTAGGAGTTGGGGCTTCTTCGTTGTTGTTTTGGTGACAAAACTAGGCTAAACCTTCCTAGAATTGCTTCTCACTGTCAACAGGTGGTTGTCTACTGCTATTCCTCAAAATTTAGCAATGTTATGTGGGAAAAACGAACATGATATATGCATCTTTAACTGTGTTATGTGCCCAGAACTGACCTTACATGTTCCTAGGAATTTGATGTAGGGTTTTTCATGAGCCCATGATTGTCGAAATGTACCCATATCTACTCTTTCCACCACTTCTATCCTCAAAAGTGTTGGTGGTATTAACTGTTGACGATCATTGTAGTTATTGGCTTGTTAGTTTCAGATTTTGGGTTGCTTTAGTTTTTAGTTTTTAGTTTTTCTGGGTTTCCCTATTACACCAATCAAAAGATAAGAATACCAAGACCAAAAATGCAATCCAAAGGAATCTCAAGAATTCATAGGAGGTTATTAAACATCTAAAATTGGAGAATGAAAAACTACAGAGGGGGAATGTTGAGATCAAAAGAAGAATGCACGGATTTGTAATAAATCATAATAAACTTTTTGATTTGTCTCATAAGCTTATGAAATAAAATAAGAATACATATAGACAGGGAATATGTTGGAATGTGAAATGGATCCAAGAAAAGCACATAGGCCAAACAAGTAATAGGTTAGAACAAGTTACATGAGTAGTGTCACAAGTTTGATAGAGCACAGTACATATTTTGATGATCAAGGTATAGAAGGGTTTCAAGAAGCCATTTCATGAATGTTCCCAAATTTGGAGACAAAGCATGTTTCTGCAGCAAGTTTGTATTATTTTGAAGCTAAAAAGTTACTAAAAAAGTAGCACAAGTTTGGATGCAAGTTACAAGTAATAAGACCACTACGGGAAAGTATGAAATTTTGTAGAGCCTATCACACAGAAATTTTCAAAAGCGCTACAAAAATTCCTATAGCTTGATTTTTCACTCTTTTTGATAGATTTTGAGTTTTTCTGAGGTTTCTAAGGATGTTAAGTCCAAAGTAACTTCCTATTTACATTTTCTTATGTTGATAAACATCAAGTATATGCTTATATTTAGATAAAATGGTGAGGATATGCTTAGTGTGTGTGGATTTGACTTGCAACGATGTGAGATGAATTCTAACAGTGGAAACTAATTGACAAGGAGAGAACACCATGGAATTGTATCCCTTATTTGAAAGTGAGACTTTTGAAATATGATGGCATATATTTTATGTAATTTCATTGTAATACCAAGAATAATAAATGAGTAGACCTTGGCAACTTAGTTTATATTTCATGTGACTGGCTAAGGCTTATGATGGGGTGATGAACTTGTTGACATGGTAAATTTATTCTTTGGAAAACTTAATTATACAAGAAAATGCACATTCATTCTAATTCTATTCTTTAATACATTGTTGCATTTAGATATGTAGTTGCCAATGTATTGTGTATACATGGGAATAAACAACATGAAATAATATGGATCTTAGGAGGAGGAGGAAGTACATGTAGAATAAATGCATTTATGTAGATTATAAATCGCGATAGCACATGCTCACAATAATGATTATCATTAGACATGCTCACATTAATGGATGTTGTTAGGCATGTTCACATTTATGTCCCTCTCTCGTATTAGATCATTTAGTGTTTAGTAACTCCCACTCATAAATATCAATCATCAAGGATAGTGACTCCTCTTTTCTTGGATTCCTCTAATATCTAAATTGGCTACAAAAAAGGCTCTTAGGAATTTGAGCAGGGGATTTTGTGAAGTGTGTTATTTATATTTTTAGGCATTCTGGAAAAGACTGTTTGGACCAAGAGTAGAATGGCATACTACCTTGGATTTGGCCTGAATTGGCATCCATACATTTTCATGGAAGTTTCTATTCAACATACTTATTTTCTGGGTTTTATGATGTTCAACACCAAACTATTTGTTGCTAAGATTTACTTCTGTTCTTCAAAGTCTATCATCAATTTTGGTTGAAATCTCTGGCATTTCATTGTCATTGTGGTTCTTCATCTCTTTGTAGTACTCTTAAAACTGTTTAAGAATTTTGATTTTTTTCAAATTTAAATTATGATAACATAATTTTGGGTTGGCTCAAAACAACAGCCACATCTTTAACTTTGTTATGTTCCCAAAACTGACCTTACATGTGCTCAGGCCTTTGATCTAGGGTTTTTCATGAGCCCAGGATTGCCAAAATGTACCCAGATCTACTCTTTCCACCACTTCTATCCTAAAAAAATCCCATGTCTACTTCTCTCACTTTGTCTCTGCCCAAAGACCTAACAATAATTCAATTTACTCACCTTTCGACCACTGGAGTATGCCAGGAATTAATGTTACTAATTGTTTGATGGCTGGCATAAACCCAGATTGAGGTTTTATAACTCGGTTTACCCACACACTTTCCCATAGTAGCTCATATTCAACCCAGAATTGGATTCAAGGCCATTTCTTGTTGTTCTCATCCATGGAACCATCCCATAATGATCCCTAAAAACCCTAGTGAATACCCTCTGCAAATAGGGGGGTAACAATTGTTGTCCGGTTTGGAAGCTTTGAGCCCTTTCCTAGTTGAACATGACTAAGTCGTATGAGTATATGATGCAGGCCTTGTAGAATGCAAACAAGCCAAATTTAATTGGTGCTATAGAGACTAGGCAGAAGTCAATCACAGTGTACACAAATTAAAGATTTGACCAGAATGCAACATTGTAAACGTGAAGAGGATAGATGGAACATAAAAAATGGCAGAAGTACAATTTGTTATTAAAGAATGATCAGAAGAGTGTTTTATTCTTTTCTAAATCATTATTCCTTTGATGGTTTAAAAAATTGTTAGTTATTCCCTTTTACACAAATTAATAGAAATTTGTAGATTACTTATTAAAATGTGAATAAATTCCAAGGTTGAGATAATGTGTTGGAAATATTGTCTAAGACTACCTATAAGTGTCTAAGATGCACCTGGATTTAAGAATTAGGGTGGTTACATGATGTTTGATGGTTGAAACAATTCCCAGGATCACTGTTTAAGGCTGTTAGGAGGCTGGGACATACCCAGAACTGCCCATGAGGCCGATTCAACCCAGAGGAACTGCCCATATTTGCACTTTTCACCTATGTTTATATTGTTTGATGACTTGTGTCACTGTCATGGATTCCCAAACTAAACTAGAATTGCTTTCTAGGGTTTGAAGTTGACCCAACCTTGCTATAAACAAAGATTTTCCCCTTTTCCATTTCCAGAAGATCTAAGAAACAACTTGGCATTCCTCTGGAAACATAAGGTGAACACCCTATGCAAATAGGGGGGTAACAGGATGGAACTCTATGTTTAGGAGGCAAAATTTCCTATCCTATCACCCTAGGGATGCCTATTATTTGGTACTCGGTTTGCAACTAGGATCCACGGTGCACAAGAATCAATCCTAACTGCCAGTGAATATCTTTGAAACATTGTGTTCTGATGTGAAGTGAAAATATGTTGATTTTTAATTCAATTCTCAATATTTGACAATAATTCTTCAATCATTTATGATCGATGGATCCCTATTTTATTTAGATTCTCAGCTATCAAAATTTTATGACAGGTTAATGGCAAGAAAATGGTGTTTACCTTTTGCAAGGAATCCTTTGCCCAAACGTAATTTTGGTATTTATGTTGGGGATGTTGTATCTTCATGGTATAGAAATATCTGGATTCCCCTAAGATTATATTGTTTATATGGTTCGTCATAGTTTGCACTTACCCTTACACTGATGACAGAAGGAGCTAGCATTCTTTGTATCACATTCAGAGGCAGCTTTAGTGACATGTTTGATTTCCAACTCAACCACCTGAGGTAGTCATCATCCCATACTGGTATCTCTGACATGTGGGTTAGCTACTGGGCCTTAAACCATGCTTTCTTATTCTAGAAGTTTATACTTTCTTGCACATCTGTCCCGACATGAATTCTATCCTCCTCGTATGGTAGGATATTCTTTAGTGTTGACGCAGTTTGCTTCTTTACAGATTATGGAAGCTTATACTCTCTTGAACTGTTGGCTTGGAAAGAATTATATCCTCCCACAGCATGATACTTTCTTGTCTGGACACATAGTTTGTTTCATTATCAGTCACATAGTTGTGAACTTGCATGGCATTCATTCATGTATTCATGTCTTTTGTATTGTTTGTGGAGTAGCATAGGAAGCAAGGGTAGATTCAGTCAAAGGACCAACATCATTAGTTGCTGATACATGTACATATTAAGCATAAATTGTAGCACTTATATCATATTAAGTGGCTATAAAATACCTATAAGAAAATTCAGGGAAAATAGTATAGGCGGCATAAATGAGGGTTGTAAAACAAGTTGTTGCTCATTCATATCCATATCTTGTGGTGTATCCAGTACCATATCATGTAGAATTACCAATAGCACCACGAGTAGTATGAACAACATCTATAGCTATAAGATAGAAGTATATATAGTATAAGATCCAATAGTTCTAGCTTATCCACCAATAGCAAAGGTATATATTGGTAATGTTACCCCTAATTTTAATGAGGGTAATCCTAGTGATTCCTTCACTAGACCTTGTGTCACATGCCCTAATTTTGTAAAATAATGTTATTTCATTTTGATTTGATTCCAAGACATTATGTTAAATTTAATGCTAAGTTGAAACTAATGACTCAGCAGAGTCAAAAGATGTGGAATGTAATTCTGAATATTTTATTTTTAATAAATAAAAGTGGAGACAACAACTTGGGAGAGCTATTAAAAAGAGTGTACTGGTCAAGTTGGTGGAAGGAACTAGGTGGAGAGCAAAAAGACAAGTGGTAGCATCCTCAAACACTTCCTATGTTGTAGGTGGCAACTTCCCTACATTTGGGGTCATGATCCCCCAAGAAAGTGGGATCAGAGCAGGTGGCTCAATTAATGACAACTAACCCAAAAAGACCTAGGCAATCTTATTAAAAGTGCCCAATGTAGAGAGCTCAAGCTGCTCATTCCAGGAGAAGAATAATTCAGGTGAATGCATTTTAAGGAATTCATTGGGAAAGGGAAATTGGAAGGAAGGTGTTTTTGAGGGGTAAACTACAGGAACTTGATCTAGTATAGCTTTGCAGCTGAAAGATCTTATTGTTGTATGCAGAGTTGGTATTGAATCTCAGGACTAAAACTGTGTTGATTGCTCCACCTAGTTCCAGCCAAGGAGACCAGAGCAGGCTCGGGGGTCCTGAGAAGTCTCTGTTTGAGCGCTCTCTAGGAATTGGTAGGGAGGAATGACCTCCCATTGCTGTTGTCATCCAGCTATAAGAACAGGTTCTGCTATCTTTTAATTTTTGTGTTAAAGTTTATATCTTTGTGTGAACAAATGATGAATGTTATAGGTTATGATGTAAACTGTTGAGTGTAAAATATCTTAGTTGTTTAATGCTAAATCTATTCTTGATGAAAAATAAATCCTACCTGTGTTTTTCCCCATCTGAAGTAATCCAGATCGTACTCTAGCACAGGTAGTGTATTTAAATGAATGAAGTATGATGTAAATATAAAATGAAATGTTTGATATGAATATTGAAATGTTTTCTTTCATTAGATAATTGTTTACCAAAAGAAATATTAATATGTTCATAGAGTAGTATTAGATCTAGACTGTGTATGTTAGAATATTAGAAAAAGGAAAAGAAGTCATATCATTATACTAATAGTAGTATGTTCTAGTAGGTGAATCATTCTTCTATGCAGTACTTACTTCCGTAATCCTTATATCTATATTGAAACAAAAGGAAAAGAAGATAGCAGTTGAATGCTTAATATTAGGTTAAGTAAAAATGCCTTTTTAGCTCTGTAGTTCATTTCTTTTCCTATTAAGGATAACTATTTTATCTACAACAATCTAAACTGTAAGTAAGGATAGATAACCCTAATTTAATTCTAACGATAAAATTAATTGATTTAAGAATGTTAGCTAGGTTTATTTCATTTATGTTGATAATGTAAACAATTTATTTATCTTATTCAAACTGTACTTTTGCAATTTCTGGAGTTACTAACCTGTCTCCTAAGAAAAGAATCAATTTAAACAAATACTACCATTTTTGTGAAGAAAGGAACTAAGTTATTTGTTTTTACAGAGTTATTTTATTACTCTTATTGCTTAACATTTTCTGATGTACATATTATAAATAGGGTAATATAAATACAGTATGATTCTTTATAAATTATTTAGCTATAGAAATCGTAATAGTATAACAATGAGATATTATCTCATCTGTACCTTTTATAAATAGACTAAGTGTAAGGTTAAATTACTATTTATGGAAATAATATTTACTTATGAACAAACTAAAATTCAATTTGAACTAACAAAAACATTTATAAAAGTATTAACAGGGTCGAAACCCTCACAAGATTAAACAATATAAAATATAGTAATACATTACAATATCATATCAGATAGCGTAAACCCTGTACTTCAAAGGTGTAACAATATAGTTACATAAGTACAAACGCAAAGCATTTGATTATTTATTTTTCTGAAGTTATCAAATATAAAATCATTATTACAGTTCCACAAGGACAGAGAAAAATAATAAAGAAAGCATAAATACTCCTACATATAACATACAGTTATTTAAACAGGTATTATTTAAATAAGTTACATAATAAATTAAAATGTAATTGCTTACAGGATTATTAACAAAACATAAACATGCTCGATTAATCGAGCTTAATAACCAATTTTACGATATGAGGAATAACAGAATAAACAATAGTATTATATTTTAAAAAAAAGAAGATAATTTAAAAACAGTAGATACATCTTTACACAACTGAGTTAGGGTAAAACCCTAATGTATCAAAAATTACAATAGAAGTATCAAAATAATCGAGTCTAATCTCTAAACAGATGTATCCTTGCATTTTTAAAGGTTAACAGAGAATGGATCGACAGGCCTTACACCATTATGTACATATCTTTGCACAAATTCAGAAATCAAAAATTTACAAGTTACGGCCTAAGCTGGAAACCCTACAAGTAGCAAGGGTTTGTAAACCAACTAAATAACACTGTAACATTTTAACCAAGAAAACTTTAACCACGAGGGTCTTTTGTAGGCCACGGTGACCAACCAACAAATGTTCCATAAGGAACGGTAGAAGGACGAACTGCCATGGGATAACCAGGGCTTACCCGTGAGCAAAATTTCAACCAAGCTTTGCACCAACTGCAAAGGAAGATGCTACTGTCACATGTGAGACAACGCACATCGTTGTTATTACTTTTACTTATAATTTAACAGAGCTACAAATGAATTTAAGAAATAGATAAACAAGTAATATTACCTGGTTTTAAAAGTAATGTAGCCACCCACGAACATGAGTGCCACCACCAACACAAAGATCAGCAAACCCTTCATATTTTGCGTGATAGAAGCAGGCTAAACAAGCACAACCACAGCCAGTGGCAGTCAAGGAATGGGAACGAGGACCAAGTAGACAGTGAAGCATGCACTGTCACCACTTTCCAAACTGGAGAACTCACCTTGCCAGAAACCCTAAGACAGACCAAATCGCAAGTTTAGAAGTCACAGCTCTCATTGCCTTGCTACCATGTTAAGGAAAAAGAAATTTACAGTCTAATAACCCTTTCAACGAGTGAGCTGTGGAGGAATAACCCTAAGGAAAAACAACTACACACAGTTTAAGTAGTGAATTTTTTGTCACATCTCTCCTCCACCAATTTGCAGGACACGCTTACGATATACAGGAGGAAAGAACAATGATGGAAGGCTAACACCTAACCAGACACAGAGTTTACATGGCGGTCAAGATGCAGTAGCAGAGCGGCCGGAGGCCCAAAAATGACGGAGAAAATGACAAAGGCTAGGGTTTACAATCCCGTTTTAATGTCGCAACACTTGGCCACGGTGAATCCACGTATGCATGCAAATAATTTACCATGCTGTGGGTAACTTACAAAGATCCTGCATGCAATCAAATAAACTATTTTTTAAAATGATTTTCGCTCAATCATTTGGTTGACAAAACATTCCACAAGGTTCTATGATTCCGTAGTCAACCACGTGATGCATGCCGCAAACCATTGAAAGCAATAGTATTATAAAGGGTATGGTTATTTTATTCAAGGTTAACAATAGTTCATCGTGGATGTGGACAAATGCCACGACCTTCCACCTTATACCATATAGATTATACATTGAAAAAAAACGGTTATAATTCTATCAAGTTTATGTCAACAAATAAATTTACGAACTTTATAAACTTTACTCATGTCAAGTTAATTCTCATGCTAGATCACATCCTCGATATGTCATATGAGTACCTTTTAAACTATTATGTTTGCAAACTATGGTTCTAAGCCATATAGTTTCTTATTATTTCATTTAGGTTTGTTAATAAACTTTTGATGGTCGTAATAACATAAGTGGATAATTTTGTTCCAAGCATGTTATGTATAAAAATAACTTTAGTTCTTTGCTACTGATTAAACCAATTGGTAGCATTGTAATAGTATAGTTACAATTGTCTTTAAGCCTCAAGCTATATAAGCTAGGTTGATAGCATAAAATCTTATTATCTACTGTGCATATTTAATCACAAAAGTCACCAACATTATGTTGGGACATGAATTCGTTTAAGGACATAGTTTAGGTTGAAACCATAAACTATAACCCTAGCTGTCTTTAACTCAGAACTACGGGAAGTTTAAAGGCAATATGTACATGATGAATTGTGTAGATATTGTTTACAATCATAGAAGTTAGATCGGTGAGTAACAAATACTTGGACAACGTCTATAAAATCCTATACATAGCCAGCTCAGCAAAGTTAATGTCTTTTGGGCCGTTTACTAACTATATAAGTACTTAAGTTATTTCAGGATTGATCAATAATACAATCTTTGATACTGTCTAAGTAATTACAGAAAATGAGTAATTAGTACTCGCTTATACCAGTCTTATTAAGTCGATAATGTATTATACTGTTAAAGAAACATTTGCAGCAATATAGGATATGCACTCTAGGTGAAGTTAGTCTACAACAAAAATCATAGATTTTAAACCAAAGAGCTAATGAACGTCACTATTTACAGTCAAGATAGAATCTCTTCTTTATATGTATCTTTGGCATTTTAAACAGAAGAACAAACTGTTTGTTTTATCTCGTAGAAGCAAATAAATTTGGAATAGCATATATTTTACCGAGCTATTAATTTTGCAATGAAAATATATCTACATGCTTTATGAATATTGATAAGCAGTACTGGAGCTTTCTTACCTATAAACCTGTGAAGACAAGTAAACTTTCTGCATTAGATTAAAAGCTAAGTAAGTCCCAGAATCCAAGACAGTTCCTCCTACTTGTCGCAAAGTAAAACTCATCAGTAAACTGAAAAAAGAAATTATTCTATAAGCTAAACTTAACCATGTAATTAATTCAAATTATGTATTAACTAATCTGTTAACCAAATAACTTATAATAATAATTGTAGCTGTTAGCAGACTACATTATCATTAATTATATGTATTTCAAAATTTTAATTTTTTCAGAAAATTTGGGGTTTTGACACCTTGTACTTTGAAAGCTTGGATGACAGGGGTACTTATTGCTATATAGATAAGGAATATTAGACCTATCACTTAGCATATTGTTCTTGGCCTAACAGTTTCAAAACTAAGTAGGTTTTGTTATGATTGTCTGAAGGATTTGACTTGCTATACTAGTGACAACATGTAGAAGCACCAACAAGTTAACAACAATTCAACCAGTCAAACAATGAAGTTCTGGGTAGAAATAACATGATACAATGGGTGAAAATAATACTTTGGACATCATTTTGTGTATGCATATATCAACATTCAAGCATAGCATGACCATGCACCTTCTATAGTTGAATAGTGAAATCTAGGCCTGAAACAAATCTATAGCATGTGAGAATCCAATAAGAGAGAGGTTGCTATGATAAGATTATGGTGGCACCTTCTATTGTTTGTGTACTCGTTTTTAATTTCATTTATCATCATAGGGGGCCTCTTGTACCATAAAACTCAAAACTAGCCAGACTTAAAGTTTAGATGATTTTTACTGTTGTTTATGCTCAGAGTTGGGTTTTGATGGTACTTCTACTTTCAATCTCAACCTAGAATTTGCTATAGCCTTTTGGTTACTTGTAGTTGGATAAGTGTGTTAGAACTGTTGGCTGTGATAATATGATGTAATGGCTAAGTATGATTTAATATGTACAAGAGAAAAAAGTGAATTCCACAGGTTAGGTGTAGTCTATCGGAGAGTGGCCAAGCTGGTCTCACCCTTGGGAGGCTTCCGGGTAGTGCCACACGACTTAGTGGAAAGCAAAAAATTGGGATATCTGCTAATCCAGTGACAACCTCAACCTCTAATAAATTCATTGACATTGCAAGGATACCAGTATTTGAATGAGGTGGCAGATTCAGATAGCTCTTTCATCTGGAATCAAGGTTGGAAAGGTCCAGTTATCTTGGGTCTTCAGGAAGATGAAGCATAATGCTGGTCTATTTATGTGCAAAGATCAAAATAGAGTTCTGTTGAGGCCTGGAAACTCGCAAGCGGCAACAGTAAGGGATTCTCCCCAATAAGCGTTCCCAACTAGCCCGCTGACTGTTTGGTATAGGGAATCCGTCCGGTTTGCGGTCCGGCTACCGTAGGTCAAAGTAACAA
>LPNX011071162.1:0-2500 GCA_001517045.1 Pseudotsuga menziesii
ATGATGATGATGTTCATGATGTTGATGGTGATGATGATGATGAGGATGATGTTCATGATGTTGATGATGATGAGGATGATGATGATGTTCATGATGTTCACGATGACGATGATGAAGGTGATGATGATGATGTTCATGATGTTCATGACGTTCATGATGAGGATGATGATGAGGATGATGATGATGTTCATGATGTTCATGATGTTGATGATGATGATGATGAGGATGATGAAGGTGATGATGATGATGAGGATGATGATGATGATGTTCATGATGTTGATGGTGATGATGATGATGAGGATGATGTTGATGATGTTGATGATGATGAGGATGATGATGATGTTCATGATGTTCATGAGGATGACGATGAGGATGATGATGAGGATGATGATGATGTTCATGATGTTCATGATGAGGATGATGAAGGTGATGATGATGATGAGGATGATGATGATGATGTTCATGATGTTGATGGTGATGAGGATGATGAGGATGATGTTCATGATGTTGATGATGATGAGGATGATGATGATGTTCATGATGTTCATGATGATGATGATGAAGGTGATGATGATGATGGGGATGATGATGATGATGTTCATGATGTTGATGGTGATGATGATGATGAGGATGATGTTCATGATGAGGATGACGATGATGATGTTGATGATGTTGATGGTGATGATGATGATCATGTTGATGATGGTGATGATGATGATTATGATGAAGGTGATGATGAAGATGAGGATGAGGATGACGATGATGATTATGAGGATGATGATGATGAATGACGATGATGTTCATGATGATGATGATGATGATGATGATGATAATGATGATGATGTTGAAGGTGATGATGATGAGGATGATGAGGATGATGATGAAGATGAGGATGATGTTGATGGTGATGAGGATGATGAGGATGTTCATGATGTTCATGATGTTGATGATGAGGATGATGATGATGATGATGTTGACGGTGATGATGATGAGGATGATGATGATGATGTTCACGATGTTGATGGGCATGATGACTGATGATGAATGAGGATGATGAGGATGATGATGAGGATGATGATGATGATGTTCATGATGTTGATGGTGATGATGATGATGAGGATGATGATGATGATGTTCATGATGTTGATGGTGATGATGATGATGAGGATGATGATGATGTTCATGATGTTGATGATGAGGATGATGATGATGATGTTGATGAGGATGATGATGAGGATGATGATGATGATGTTGATAAGGATGATGGTGATGAGGATGATGCTGATGTTCATGATGATGAAGGTGATGATGATGATGTTCAAGAAATTGATGGTGCGGATGATGATGATGAGGAGGAGGAGGATGATGATAATGATGGTGATGATGATGGTGATGATGAGGAGGAGGATGATGATGATGATGTTCATGATGTTGATGTTGATGATGAGGAGGAGGATGATGATGATGTTCATGGTGATGATGATGATGTTCACGATGTTGATGGTGATGATGATGTTCATGTTGTTGATGATGATGATGATGATGTTCAAGGTGATGATGATGATGAGGATGAGGTTGACGATGAGGAAGGTGATGATCATGTTCATGATGTTGATGGTGATGATGATGATGATGAGGATGATGATGATGATGAAGGTGATGATGATGATGAGGATGAGGATGACGATGAGGAAGGTGATGATCATGTTCATGATGTTGATGGTGATGAGGATGATGATGATGTTCATGATGTTCATGATGTTCATGATGAGGATGATGATGATGATGTTGATGGTGATGATGATGAGGATGATGACGATGATGTTCACGATGTTGATGGTGATGATGAATGATGATGATGATGATGAGGATGATGAGGATGATGTTGATGGTGATGAGGATGATGAGGATGTTCATGATGTTCATGATGTTGATGATGATGATGATGATGATGATGTTTATGGTGATGATGATGAGGATGATGATGATGATGATGATGATGTTCACGATGTTGATGGGCATGATTACTGATGATGATGAGGATGATGAGGATGACGATGATGAAGGTGACGATGATGATGAGGATGGTGATGATGATGTTCATGATGTTGATGGTAATGAGGATGATGATGATGTTCATGATGTTCATGATGTTGATGGGCATGTTGACTGATGATGATGAGGATGATGATGATGATGAGGATGATGTTGATGGTGATGAGGATGATGAGGATGTTCATGATGTTCATGATGTTCATGATGAGGATGATGATGATGATGATGACGGTGATGATGATGATGATGTTCACGATGTTGATGGTGATGATGAATGATGATGAATGATGATGATGAGGATGATGATGAGGATGATGATGGTGATGATGAATGATGATGAATGATGATGATGAGGATGATGATGAGGATGATGATGATGATGTTCATGATGTTGACGGTGATGATGATGATGATGATGATGATGAGGATGATGAAGGTGATGACG
>LPNX011071162.1:7500-11771 GCA_001517045.1 Pseudotsuga menziesii
AATTCAACATTATATCCATATTTTCAATATGCTCGTGTTTGGCGGTTCGTCTGATTGTGCTGCACACCTCCATTTTTTATGAGATTTTAGAAACAGATATGGTTTTTTTTGCAGATTCTAAATATGTAAATTTTAACAAGAATACATAATTTTTTCTATTTTTTTCTTATTTATCTTCTGTCATCACTCCTCAACTCAAAAAACACACTGGTAGTGTTTCGTCCATATCTCTTTCATTTCTCAACCATTTAAAAAAAATTGTATGGTGCATTAAAGAACACCAACCTCTACATTCTATAAAAAACCCATTTCCAAATAATTCCATTAAGACATTCAAATGCTGCACCCACAATTGACGTACCATTTTCGAGGTTTGATCTCTTAGATAATTAAAAAAAAATTAAAAATATTATTTTTATTATTGGAAAAATAGTCGTGCACTAGTCCTATATGTTCTCTATATGTATACCGGTTTTCGTAAGTTTATTCCATCATTTAGACACTCAGACGCTGCACCCACAAAAACATATACCTTATAATTTGTCCAAAAAATAAAAAGTACCCGTTAAAATTTATCTAACTTTATATAGTTAACAACATTTTCAATAGAAAAAAAATATATATTTGGAAAGGTCATTCGATTTCCTACATTTCTTGTTTTTTACTGATCGCAAGATTCATTGTGTAAGTGTCTCAAAATATCCATCCAAGTTGATGGATGCCTGTTTTTTCAGTTTTGTATTGCATCTAACGTGCCAAAAGAGACCCTCAACTTCTTGCACACACCCATATATATATATATATATATATATAGTTGAATCATATACTTTTAAAATGTTCATATATATTAGACATCATGTTTTAGCTATTTTTTTAGGTCCTTTTGAATTTACACACTATTTTCTCTTTTTTTTAGAACAAAACTTTAAGGTCATTTTATATCAATTTATTTGTTAATATCCCCATTTAGAAATGTTTCTCTTATATACATTTAAGGCGAAATAAATCTTCTGCCAACCCATGAATAATCATCCATGATTTTTTGAGAACTTTGAAATATACATCCAACAAAATTATAATTTTTAATCCAAATTATTTTTAATGTTATTTGTATAGGTATTTGAAGAATGGGGAAGTGGGAGACTATAAATGAGTTGGAGGTCCAAGACCTAGAGGAGTTGATGGAGTTTTCAGCAGAAGAATTGACTTGGACAGAAGTTTGGGGAGACCAAGTCGTTATTATTCCTTATTGTCGACTTGAGGACTTTATAAGTGGGGAGCAATTGAATGAAGGCGCACCTACTCAATTTATTGTAAACAATAGACGAAGTAAAAAAGTGGAGGATATCAAAAAGACTTGACGAAGTAAAAAAGTGGAGGATATCAAAAAGACTTACTTTGGGACATATCTAGAGTATACTATGTGAGTTTCTATATATTTATATAATTTTGTTTAATAGTTCACTGTTAAACATGCATAAATATATTTATCTAATTTGTTGTAAATTTTTCATATATAGTTGTTGGTGTGCATATGGTCCGCAATCCACACATACCATTACTATGAAAGCGCTAGAACAAGTAGAGAATAAACGTCTTCATTGTGAAAGTATTAAAGTTGGTTGCCAATGTCACTTCATTGTGTGACGACTTCAGCTTAGACCAGATGATGCTGTTATAATATATACCATGCGTACACATAATGATAAATCCAATGTTGTATGTCATGGAAACAATGCAATCAATAGGCCCCAAAAATTCAATTATGCACCACATTTGTCCAAGGATATACAAGCAAGTGTCCAAGATTTGATTCAAAAGGGTTTCAATGTTACAATGATATGGGACAAACTCATCTCTGATGTGAATCATGGATCTAGTGAGTTGTTCACAGGAATATCCTGAGATGCATTTATGACAAGACATGATATATTAAACATTTACAATGACATGAAAAGGCTAGAGTACGTGAAGGATGAAAATGATCCAAGGAGTGTGGAATGTTGGTTCAATGAGTGCCCTGAAAGGTTTTTTTTCTACCAAAAACAAGATGTTAATCAAAACATCCCTTTTACCATAGGCATACAAACAAGGTGGATGGGCTCGATGATGGTAAAACATTCACACAACAACATAATTTCAATGGACTCCACATTTAGTACAAACAAGTATGGGGTGAGTACATGTTTCTCATAATTCCTATTCATTTCAATGTTTGCATCTTATATACTTATAACTATGTATTGTTCATAACGTAGTATCAACTTTATACTTTAATGGTTTTTGACGAGCATCGCAATGGAATTCCAATAGCTTGGGTGATTTCATCACGCAACACTACAAATGATATTTGTAAATGGATGTCGTCATTATTTGCAACCGGAATAAAAGAACGCCCAGATTGGCATGTCCAAGCTTTCATCACAAATGATGCTGCAGCTAAAATTGAGGCATTAAGGTGATGTGTCTATTTGTTTTATAAGAGATATGAAACATAGATGTTTAGGTATATTCTATTTAATGTTGTACATTTTTTCAGGACTTGCACCAATTGTACAATCTTATTATGTGTATGGCATGTCCGTCGAGCATGGTTGAAGAATGTTGGAAATAAAGTCAAAGGAAAAGAAAACAAAATCCACATTTTTCGTGCTTTAGGGGAAATCATGCACTCATGTTAGGATGATGGATCTGTTCAACAGGCAGTTGCAAGGTTCCTTGGTAAATTCAGTGAACATAAAAAGTTTATAAAATATTTTACAACCACTTGGTTAGCCAACAATAAAATATGTAAGTTTTTTCGTTATTGATTTTTATGACTATATTATGTAATTTCATAATTGTAGTTATTAATTCATACCTAATGTTTATGTTTTTTTCGAGATATGTGGGCAAAAGCATATCGAAATTTTCCACATTCCAATCAAGATACCAATAATGCTATTGAATCTTACCATGGGTATATAAAACAAAGGTACCTAAGTGAGAAGAACAATGCATGCCATAGACGGGTTGATTGGTTAATGTATGTGTTGTTGACAATGGTTGAACAATATTACATCCATATGCAGCATTTAAAAGAAGCTGGGTTTGTGCGACCTAGAAAATCTGAGAAACAATTGAATGCATCCAAGTGCAGAGCAAACCAAATTCCAAATGAAGATTGTGTGGCTGATGATAAAAATAACAATGAATATTGGGTTCGTAGCCAGAATAAGGATACTTGTGATACTTGGTATAATGTCATATACAAAGGGTCAACTCTACACTTTTGTAATTGCGATTGGGCCTTGAATGGAAATGTCTGTAAATATGTTTTAAAAGTTGCAATGTTAGTGAGTAACACTATTTTGGGGGATAATATAATGCCAAATGTCCTAACTTCTATTATCGAAAGGCATATAAATTTATTTGATTTAAATGAAACAACTATAATGAGCCCAGAATTCGAAACACAACTTCAATCGTGCTTCAATTCTCCTCCCAATCATTTTCTCCACAATGAAACAAACACTGATGATGCAGAGAATTCCTTACATCACGTTGATTCAACCATTGTAAGAACAGATAGTGCCTTACTTGAGGATGATGAAATGAAATATGTCATTTCATCAACTCAAGAGTATTTGAGGGGTTTATCATCCATCATTCCCACTAATTTGGAGCAGGCATATGTAGTGAATAACATCGTAGCCAATGCATACCAAGAGTGCCATAAAAAAAATTTCAATACGGTAACTCCATCCAAGATCACTACTAAGAGGAAACATAGTTTTTTGAGCACAATCAAGAGAAAAAGGAAACATGGCCGCGATTTCAAAGGAAGAACAAATAAACCACAGTTTCAAAAGGTTGGACGATTTCGTGCAAAGAAAAAAAACATGGATGAACAGTTGGAGTTAGCTTGTCAACGAAAAAGAAATCTGGAGCAAGCACTTGATGTCCAACATTCAGTTCTACACAATATTGGTATGGAATTTTGATAATATGTATTGTCATATGTAAATACAATATATACTTATCTTCCCTATGTGATCTTTTTATTTTCATAGGCGAGGGATCCACATCTGCCAATGTTCAAAGCTGTCGGGTCCAGTTATTTAATGATAATATTGTCGAGAGTAACTTTATGCTTTCACATACAGGTAGATCGATGATTCCTAATAAAATGTAA
The DNA here is from genome assembly GCA_001517045.1 of Pseudotsuga menziesii. Taxonomy (NCBI): domain Eukaryota; kingdom Viridiplantae; phylum Streptophyta; class Pinopsida; order Pinales; family Pinaceae; genus Pseudotsuga; species Pseudotsuga menziesii. Next base: position 11,675 of record LPNX011071162.1, read on the forward strand.
TTATTATATCACATTATATGTGAAACATACTTATCTTCAATGCAATCATATTGTATATGATGGTGAATTTTATATTGTTACAGGTGAGGCATCCAAA
>LPNX011071173.1:0-33417 GCA_001517045.1 Pseudotsuga menziesii
ACATAGGAGGAAAAACAAGTATCTTGCAACTTTTCAAGAAGTTGCTCATTTTGAATTGTGAGCTTATGATTATCCTCATTATTCTTCAAGTATGCATCATGTCACAATTCATTAAGCTCAAAAAAATGGTTTCTATAAAAAATCAAAGACATGAAACTACCTTTGATATGGCACATTGCTCTTTGAATATTCTCCATGTCTTCAAGGAAGGATATTTCTTCGAATGAAGTAGCTCTCCAACAAGAATTTAACACTAATGCTTGAGTGTCATGGAGTATTCTAAGGGACTCTTGAATATACCTTTCACTTGTCTTAAAATACCCTTCAATGAAGGATAGTTCATGAGACCAAACCTCCTCTTGTTATTTCTACTTGATTTGATCAACTTCTTGAAGCTCAAGTGGTGATGGGGAAGTTGATATTGGTTATTGATTATCTATCACAAGGTATTCATCTTCATGCTTATTAGAAATTTGGCTTACAACAAGATTTTGAAATATGATCTATATGTTACTAACATAGACTTGTGAGCACCAATTAGTAGGTACTCTTTCATAGCTCAATAATCCATAAATAGATTCTCTTTTTATTTTCACAACCCCCATTAGTAAGGATTGTGTGCTTGTATTCACTTTCCTCTTTATGTTCTTTTCTGTAATCACCTTGAGGTTATTCAATATCCCCTTCATGATTCTTTGTTTCTTTCTGTGATGGTGCATCTGTGCTCTTTTCATCCTTTTTAGACCTAAATTTCTTCCACACATTCCACATGATGTCCGTAGAAGTGTTTATAACCTCCTCCTTTATAGGGAAGAATAAATCTTTGCCCTTTTCACAAGTAGGCTGATTTTTTTTTAATGAGTTCAAATTTTCCTTCTTGTTCCTAAATCCATACTTTGACAAGATATTCTTAGAAATAATACCTTTCATTAATATCCCTTGTTGCTAGGAATTTCTCACCTTTTGCAGACAAATGTTGTTCCTCTGTTCTGCATGGTTCAAATCCAAAACAAATAGTTCACGATAAGGTTGGAAGAATTTCCCTAGAAGCTATAAACACCTGGAATACAATATTTGATGGAGTGATGTGATTCTTTTATTATGACAAAAGGTCTCCAAGGAAATACCTGCATAAACACATCAAACACACAATAGATCAAAGATACCAGAACATCATCTATAGATATATGTCAGTGACTAAGGAATCTGACAATAACATGAAATATTATAACATAATAAGTATATGGGAAATGAACCAACTTTACATTAATAAAATGAAGAAAGAGCTTACAACCTATGCTATAGTGTTGATATGCTCTTTCACAAAACCAACATCTTGTCCCCAATATCTCCAACTTGCTCCCTCAAGCTCTCTTGAATGACTTAGGCCAGAATATCAAAGCAACAACATAACATTACTCTCTCCTCATCCCTGGAGATTGAGCCTACTTTTATAGGCTTGAAATGGATAGGGATGGTTGAGAAATTGGTTGGTCAAGTGGATAGGAGATCCTACAAGGATGGATCTTGAGTCTGTAGCTAGGAATTTTGCACCTTCTATGGACAAAATTTGTTCCTCTGGTCTGAGTGGTTTAGATCCAAAACAAAGGTTCACAACAAGGTTGGAAGACTTTCCCTAGAAGCTATAAACACCTGGAATACAATATTTTATGGAGTGATGTGATTCTTCTCTTTTGAAAAAAGGTCTCTAAGGAAATACCTGCATAAACACATCAAACACACAAGAGATGAAAGATACCAGAACATCATCTATAGTTCTATGCCAGTGACTAAGGAATCTGACAATAACATGCAAGATTACAACATAACAATTATATGGAAAAGGAACCAAATTTGCATTAATAAAATGAAGAAAGAGTTTACAACCTATTCCTTCATGTTGATATTCTCTTTCACAAGTCCAACACCTTGTCTCCGATAGCTCCAAATTTCTCCCTCAAGCTCTCTTAACTGACTTAGGCCATAATATCAAAGCAATAGCATAACATTACTCCCTTCTCAACCATGGAGATTGAGCCTACTTTTATAGGCTTGGAATGGATAGGGATGGTTGAGAAATTGGTGGGTCAGGTGGCTAGGAGATCTTACAAGGATGGATCTCGAGCCCAACTGACCCTACTAATCAAGGATAAGGGTGCCACGAAGCCTTCTTTCGAGAAGCTTCATGAGAACCTCTATTTTTCACTTTTTACCAAGGGCACTGCTCCTTGTACACCATGACAGATCAGTTCTGGGAAGAACCACATATTGATTAAAGGGGAAAGGAGATGCCACTTCTTACTACCAACATAATACACGTAGCACTGAAGAAGGTACCAGTTTTTTACTAAAAGGTAGAAGCGGTGCTGGATTTTCATATACAAATTTGATGTCTGGACCAATGTTCTCACTTCATCAAGAGACAATTCGAGTTTCTCTTCCACCACATCCAGTTTTTTGATATCTTTAAGTTAATATTCAAACAAATCACGCACATTAAAATTTCCACATTTCTCATGATCCACCATGTCATGAGAATCCTCCAAATAATATACCATTTGACAATCTGAAACATAGGAGGAAAAACAAGTATCTTGCAACTTTTCAAGAAGTTGCTCATTTTGAATTGTGAGATTATGATTATCCTCATTATTCTTCAAGTATGCATCATGTAACAATTCATTAAGCTCAAAAAAATGGTTTCTATCAAAAATCAAAGACATGAAACTACCTTTGATATGGCACATTGCTCTTTGAATCTTCTCCATGTCTTCAAGGAAGGATGTTTCCTCCAATGAAGTAGCTCTCCAACAGGAATTTGACACTAATGCTTGAGTGTCATGGAGTATGCTAAGGGACTCTTGAATATACCTTTCACTTCTCTTAAAATACCCTTCAATGAAGGATGGTTCATGATACCAAACCTCCTCTTGTTCTTTCTACTTGATTTGATCAACTTCTTGAAGCTCAAGTGGTGATCATGGGGAAGTTGAAATTAGTTATTGATTATCTATCACAAGGTATTCATCTTCATGCTTATTAGAAATTTGGCTTGCAACACTATTTTGAAATATTATCTCTATGTCACCAACATATATTTGTGAGCACCAATCAGTAGGTACTCTTTCATAGCTCAATAATCCATCAATAGATTCTCTTTTTATTTTCACAACCCCCATCAGTAAGGATTGTGTGCTTGTATTCACTTTCCTCTTTATGTTCTTTTCTATAATCACCTTGAGGTAATTCAAGCTCCCCTTCATGATTCTTTGTTTCTTTCTGTGATGGTGCATCTATGCTCTTTTCATCCTTTTTATACCGAAATTTCTTCTACACATTCCACATGATGTCCGTAGAAGTGTTTATAACCTCCTCCTTTATAGGGAAGAGTAAATCTTTGCCCTTTTCACAAGTAGGCTGATTTTTTTTAATGAGTTCAAATTTTCCTTCTTGTTCCTAAATCCATAATTTGACAAGATATTCTTAGAAATAATACCTTTCATTAATATCCCTTGTTTCTAGGAATTTCTCACCTTCTGTGGACAAATGTTGTTCCTCTGTTCTGCATGGTTCATATCCAGAACAAATAGTTCACGATAAGGTTGGAAGACTTTCCCTAGAAGCTATAAACACCTGGAATACAATATTTGATGGAGTGATGTGATTCTTCTGTGATCTATTTGTTCTGTATCTGAACCATTCAGACCAGTGGAACACTTTGCTGTCTGTAGGAGGTGAAATATTCCAGCTAACAAATCTGGTGACTCCGCTAGGGATAGTTGTATTCATTTGTTCTGATCTTCCTCAGTCTGCAACTCTTGTCCGAATCCAGGATCCATTTTCTTCAACTCTTTTAAGTCAGATCTACTTTTTGACTTGCATTATTTGGGTTTGAAATTTCCAGATCCTTTCAGATCTGAGTCATTTCGATCTTTTATGCTTTGTTCCCATATTCAATCTATCAGTTTTTACCTTGATCTGGTCTTTTTCTGACTTGATCTGTCGTTCTCCTTGTGTTTTGGATTTTTTCAAGGAACTGCACATGTTCTATTGGCAAGGAGTGGTGCCATTTCCTGAGTCTAGTTAGCAATATGCGGTGCCACCACCTGAATCCAGTGAGCAAGGAGCGGTTTTGCCTCAAAACCGCCTGTCAGCAGCTTCATCTACGCGGTGCTAGGTAGGCCCTGTTCCAGACTTTGTATTTTGAATTTTTGTGTGTTTTTGAAAAAAAAATGCTCCCTCACAGCCGAGAGGGGCCATGAATTGTGTATTCTGTAGTCACTTTGATTGTTGTATTATTTCTACATTCAAAGAGAGTTTATGTTTCTTGCATTGGATTTTGCATTATTTTCTTTGCTTGAAACCTCTTGCTCTTTTCTGTAGATATTATTCACTGGAATTGGAAATATACATTTCATTTTCATGAGTAGGTTTTGGTTTGTTTTGGACTTGGAATGCATGAGTGATCCATGTTGTTTTGAGTCTTTCTTTGCTTGGGGCGATTCTTGTTTCCTTTTGCATGCTGATTTTTTCAGCGCTTGGTAGGAAAGATTGGTTCTTCGTTTCCTTGTCTGTTTCAATGAGAAGTTTTAGTTTTCTCTCTCTTTTGCTTTATTCACAAGTTTTTTGAACAATTTTCTTCTTGTTTTATGCATGATTGTTTGAAATCCTAGATCTTACTTTCATCAAGAAGAAATATATGTTTTCAGCTTTTCATGCATTAGAGTTAGATTTGTTTGGGAACGTTAGTGAAATCATCTTTCCATCAATTTTTTATGCATCTTTTTCAAGCATGAAAATATAGGAAACATTTTAATTTATGTTATAGGTTCTCTATATCTCTTTCTTATTTTCTTTGAAGATTGTTTGGGGTGCATTGATATTTCACTTTTCGTTTGAAAAGATACAATTGCATTTGCATTTGGGTGTGCATTTTTGGGAAGAAAAGTAAATCTCTCTCCCTCTCTTAGGTAGAATTTCATTGAAGAGGAAAACTTGCATTATCATATAGATCAGTGTGCATCTTCTTTAATTTCAAGTTTTCACTCCATGGTTCCACCTAAACGCACAAGATAAAATCAACGGTAGTACTAGGTTAAAACTTTTAGCAATTTTAGTGATAAGTTAGAGATGTGTTCGGGCATCATTAAGCGTAGGAGCTGTCATTACTTTGTCTGTATTACATCCTAGGACTCGCGCAGTCCTTCCACTTACTGTCGGTATATCGAACAGCCTTTCACGTACCCTTGAGGTATATAGAAAGGTACTTCACGTACTCGATTGTATATCGGAAGGCCCCTTGTGTACGGTTATGCATTATACAGCACTACTACCTATTTGAGCTCCCTCGTACCTTGCATATATCGGGAGACCCTTTTAGGAATCCTCATACCATATGAGTTATCGTTTTGGCCTGTCTTATGAGATTCCTGACTCATATCCACTCTTTTCACATGTTTGCTTGTTGCTTTTAGTTTGAGTAGTACATGCATGTGCATGGTATTTAGGGGGTTATTAGAGAGTTTAGAGATGGCATTCTCATCTGGGACTACCACTCAAGAGGTCCCTTTCCAAGGTGTACCTTTTGTATTCCCTCCAAGTGAAAGTATTGGTTCTCCCTTTATTGCCACTCTAAATCTTCCTGTATTAACTATAGGATTACCGGTTTGGTTGTTTAATCCAGTAATTCCTGTTACACCTAATGTCTCAAATGTCACCTCTCCTCCAGGAGAGGATCGACCTCAACATAATCCTTCTCCTTCTTTGCTGGTTGTGGCTTCACCCCTTTCTTCTTCTTCGCTTGACCAAAGCTCTGTGGTTAGTAGTCATGTGGGTAAGAAGAAGAAGAAAGGGAAGAGTTAGAAGCAGTAGGATAAGAAAGAGAAAAATCAGCAACCATCTACTCTTGATGGTGCTCGTTCCAAGAGAACGCCAGAAAAACCCAAGTTCCCTTGTAAGCTTTTCAAGGGGGATCACCTTCTTAAGGAGTGTTTTGGTCTCTCCCATGTACAAGAAGAGTGGTCTAAAAGGTACAAACCGTATGTGTCATCAACCTCTGATCATCATGTTGATGATACTCCCTCAACTAGTGACCCATTGGTAAAAGGTCGTAATGGTAAAGTCTTGTATCCTTGTTTGATATGCAAGGCTATCCATCGTACTTTTCTTTTTCCAAGCATGGATGAAGCTTCGCATTGGTTGGAAAATATTACTGATCATCAACAGGTGATTCCAACAAGTGATAGTAAGTTATCCCTCGATCCCCCACTGGTTGACCAAATGGTCGATTCAGATTTATCTATGGTTGATCCCACTCTTCCTTTGGAGAGTGAAGTTAAAGTGGTTGAGTCAGTGTCATTTCCACCCAATCCCACTCTTTCATCAGAGAGTGTTAAGATTGAAGTAGTCTCTTCGACCAAATCTTCGTCTTGTTCTTCTCTTCTAGTAGAGAATGAACCAAAACCTACCGAAGTTTTTATGCTTTGTTCTGATTGTTCTTGACAAGAGGAAATTTTGTCTATTTCGACAGAACCCTCTCTGAGTAGTGAGGTTATTTCCTTTGACTGGAGTAACCTAATAGAGTCTCATCTTCATTCGAGTGTTCCTTTCCAGATAGTTGTGAATGTTACTACTAGGCGGATGCTTCGCACTATTGTTGACGAAGGGGCTTCTGTTAGTATTCTATCCTCAACTGCTTGGAAAGATTTAGGTTCTCCTCAGCTTGTGCCAGCCACCGATCAGATACTAGCTTTTAATCACATGCCTACCTCACCGTTAGGGACCCTTCCTTGTTTGCCTATTACATTAGGAGGGAAAAATATATGTATTGATGTTATGGTGGTCCAAAGTCCTTTAGATTTCAATCTACTCCTTGGACGTGATTATGTTTATGCCATGAAGGATGTTGTGTCCACACTCTTTAGAGTTATGCATTTTCCCCATGATGGGAATATTGTGAACATTGATCAGCTTTCCTTTGTTACACCTGACCATTGCATTACTCCTAGTAATCATACAACCCTGAATGTGTTTCATGTTCTTGTGGTCCCTCCCCCTTCTTCTAGTTAGCTTCTTCCCATCATAGGTAAAATGGGGGGGGCATGGCTCTAATATATGGACATCATAATGGAGCTAAGCTGCTAACTTTTATGAAATGGGGGAAACCTACCAACCTCTGGATATCATGTTGGATAGGAGCAGGTTTTAGAGCATAATTTACGCTTTTGGTTTCAATCTCATTAAAAAATAAAACCACTCCTTAAGCATGGTTTACGCTTTTGGTTTCAAGACCGTTAAAAAATAAAACCACTCCTTAAGCATAGTTTATGCTTTTGGTTTCAAGCTTGCAGAAAAATGAAACCATGTCCTTAGCAAAGTTCCCATTCTATGTCAAGCTCGTTAAAAAATGAAATAGCACTTGACCATCATGTCATTTTTTATTAAGCATAGTTTATGATTTTGGTTTCAAGCTTGCATAAAAATGAAACCATGTTTTGAGTAAAGTTCCCATTCTACGTCAAGCTCATTAAAAAATGAAATGGATCTCCTCAAGCATAATTTACCTTTTGGTTTCAAGCTTGCATCAAAATGAAATCATCCTTGAGCATAGTTCATGTTCTATTTCAGGCTCGTTAAAAAATGAAGTAGGTTTCCTTTAGCATAGTTTACCTTTTGGTTTCAAGATTGCATAAAAATGAAACCATGTTCCAAGCAAAGTTACCTTCTGTTTCAAGCTTGTGTAAAAATGAAACAGATCCCCTTCCCTTGAGTCGAGTCTTCACTTTAGTGTTAGAACTTGAACCTTCTTTTCACTTGCCCGATTCTCGTTCTTCCTACCCTCCTGGTGAACATTTTCACATTAGTAACCATGTTTTAGGTTGGGTATGGAAGAAGAATTTTAAAAGGAAAAGCTTGGGGGCATGTCGAGCTGCTAGCAACCATGCTAGGGGTAAGCTTCACTAGCAATCATGCTGGGGGAAAGATTCCAACCTCTGTATACCATGTTAATGGGATTTTTCAAGCATAGTTTACCCGTTGGTTTCAAGCTTGCGTAAAAATGAAACCAATCCCTCAGCATTCTTTCAAACCGATCTTTGAGCTCGTTAAAAATAGTAAGATGGTGTTGAGCTTACTTTTCATTTTTCATGCTCTGGTTAAAACATGAAAAGTGGTTTGAGCTTAGTTTATTACTTTTTCATGCTCCGGATTCAAACATGAAAAAGGTTAATGGAGTTCTCTTTAAACCCTTTTTAGGCTCCCTAAATATGAAAAGATCGCTGAGCGATCTTGTCTTCTTCATGCTCGTTAAAGTATTTGAAGAGTCGTCCGTTCGACGGTAGGTTATCTCTTTTTCGGTTTGGATAGGACTATTTACGAGAAAGGAACACTCCAACCAATCATGATTGGAAGAGTTCTCTAAGGTATGATTTTATACTTTTTCGGGCCTTAGAGACTAAATCATACAAAAAAGGACCCATTTGGAGTCTTCTTTTGTATTCGTTTAGAATCTCTATACATGAATGATTATGAGTTTTCTTTCAGTGGACTCATTAAAAATTAAACATTGAGAGACCTGTTTTGGGAACGAACCCCTCCTCTTTCAGGTTCATAAAACATATGAGACTGGACTTGTCTTCTAACAAGCTATATCGAGTGTTTGTTACCCTCTTTGAACTCGTAAAACTGAAAAGAGGAACTCATCAATCATGATGGGGGAAATGGGAAGGGAATCATTTTGCAACAAATGGCAACTATTTGTCGTTACCTTTGAACATGGCACTTGTTTGCACAATCATGTCAGTCAATTAGGTATTCAACTAATCTATGTGATGATCCACTTTCATGAGTCATGCCAATCCTTTGAGTCTTTCAAAAGAATGCATTGTCCACTGTTGCATTGTGTATTTATCCTATCTAGTCATGTTGCCAAGTCAGTTTGTCATGTCGCTCGATGTTCAAAGGGGGATCTGAAGAATTTTTACCTCTGCAGTCCACACAGTCTTTGTGTCAGTATCTTTGAGTCAGTCATATGGTTACTACATTAACATCATTCCAGAACTATGTTCCGAGTTTCGTTTCGTCGATGTGGGACTCATCATGGCCCTCCTTCGACGAGACTATTCCCATCGACATAAGCTCATCATCCAGGAAATAGTCTTGGAAATAATATTTAGTACCTTGAGATCTGTATGCCTTAATGACAGATTCTCTCGCTCTCAACATATGTTCACATCATTGACCTTTGATCGATAGAATTTATTGGGTGTTCAACTTCAAGACATCTATTCGCACTTAGTAAATTGTACTAGAGTACCTTGGGAATCATTGACATTAATGGTGATCTCCCTCGCACTTGTTAACGGTTCACATCATTGGCCGGTAATCAAGTGGTTTCTACCATGTTCGACTTCAGATCATTGTAATCACATGGATAGAATCATACTTTGTGGAAGACGAGATGAAGACCTTGGGCATTTGTTTAAAAGCGCTCATTGATTTTTCCCCAAGTTGCGATGGAGTTTTGTATATCTAGCATGGATCCACATTTGTATGGTCGTGGCTATGCACAAATTTGTGTTTGTATGACATAGATCTATGTTGTATGTCTGGTAGCTATGTCCAAGTTTGAGTCCTTTATCACATGGATCTACGCTGTATTCTAGTAGCCATGCTTGTTTATTCCACTCATGGATCTACCTTGTATTGGTCTGTAGCTATGAGTTTGGTTACTTGTGTCTATGAGTCAACATACTGATGTACTACAGATGCCTACTTGACTGCATACTCCGATCGAGCTGACATTTTCATCTCCTGACGACAGCTTGTTCTCAAAGCTCTCATTTATTGTATCACTCTAAGACTCATGCTTTGGGGGGCATCTTGTTATACCAAAATCTTGTCACCATCATGTGATAAGACATTTGAAATACCTACTTGCTCTGAATCCCAGCTTTTGGAGTGGAAACTAAATGTTTTTTCATCAATCTATCATACAAATTCCAAGCATCGTGCATGCCCCTTTATCCAGGAGTTGTACCCCTTCTTGCACCGCCTTTCATTGGTTTTCGACAAGTGGTGCCACCACCCATTGCCCTTGGTCCATAGGTGGTTATTACCAGAACTTCTCTGTCATAGAAGGAGAAGCACGGTACCCTGGGTAAAAAGGGAAAAAGAGAAGTTTCTTGAGGCTTCTAGATGATAAGCCTCGTGTACTGCCTTATCCCTACTGTTGTGGGTTGGTTGAGCTCGAGATCCCTCATCCTAGGATCTTAGAGACCACCTCACCCACTAATTTCTCAACCATCTCTATCCATTAAAGCCCTATAAATATGAGCTCATAGCCATGGTTGAGGGGAGAACATTGAAGGTATTGTTATGTTGTTGGATTGATTATTGGCCCAAGATCATTTGGAGAGAGCATAGAGAGTTAGAGTTGGATTTTTTGGGGATGAAGAGCTGGCTTCATGGAGATGCATGTCAACACTAAGGCTTGGTTGTAAAATTCTTCATATTTCTAATGCAAGTTGATTTTCTGTCCCATATATATTGTTGATGTTTGATTTCAAATATATATTGCTAGATTCCTTAGTCACTAGCATAGATTAGTAGATCATATTCTGGTTGGTTTGATTCATTTCGTGTTGAGCTTTATTGCAGGTACATAGGTGGACTATCAAAGCCTTGAATTCCAGATATCTACAGTGTCTAGGGAGATTTATCAGCCTCTGTGATCTATTTGTTCTGGATCTGAACCATTCAGACCAGTGGAACACCTTGCTGTCCGCAGGAGTTGAAATATTCCAGCTAACAATGACTGACTCCAAAGGTAATGACACAAAGGCTGTTTTAACTGCAGAGGTAAACTTCTAACTTCCCTTTGAACATCAAGAGGCATGACAAAAGACTTGGAATCATTGAATCGACGAGGCGGAACACAAAACGACAATGGGCGATGCATTCTTTGGAAGACTCAAAGGGGTGGCATGACTCATGAAAGTGGATCGACTCAAGGACAAGATAATTTTACCCAATTGACTGAATGAAATGTAGACAAGTTCCATGTTCAAAGGTGACTACAAAACGGCCATATTATTTGCAAAAATGGATTGATTCCCTTCCCTTAATTTCCCCATCATGATTGATGAGTGCCTCTTTTCATTTTTACGAGTTCAAAGAGGGTAACAAACACTCATTGCAGCTCATCCAAGTACAAGTCCATTCTCATACATTTTATGAACCTGAGAAAGGAGGGGTTCGTTCCCAAAAAAAGGTCTCTCAATTTTTAGTTTAACGATTCCATTGAAATTTAACTCAATATCATTCATGTTTAGAGAGTCTAAACGAAGATGGAAGAATACTCCAAAGGGTACTTTTTCATAAATAGTCTATCCGAACCGAAAAAGAAATAACCTATTGTCAGAGAGACGACTCTTCAAATACTTTTACAAGTATGAAGAAAACAAGTACTCGACAATATTTTCATATTTAGGGAGTTCAAAAAGAGTTTAAAGGAGACTCCATTAGGTCTCTTTTCATGATAAAGGTTTTATGATTATGAAAAGAATCAGAAAAAGACTCGAAACTTTGATACTATATTTTGGAAGGGTGATCAAAGTATCGAAATGAATGCTCACAAAATTTTTCCGAATTTGAAAGTACAAAAACGTTAAAAAATGAACTTTCCCATAGACTTTACTGCTTGACTTTGTCCCTGCAAGACTTGAAAAATACCATTAGCTTCCCAAAATACTTGATAAAATGACTTTTAAAAACTATATTGAAGGGTATTTTTATTAAAAAATATTTTAAAACATAAAAAACCCTAGAAAAAGGTTATAAAATCTTGAATAAATATTAAAACCAATTTATTTCAATATTTACCAATCTTAGAGAGCATTTTGGGTAGTTTTTGAGCCAAAACATGAACCAAAGATTACAGGAGCATCCACCATCTATTTTCTGTACCATCAGTTCCATGTAACATCTAAATCCATCCTCTTTCCTTTAATCCTTTCCAATTTTTTATTTTCATTGTTTTTAGAGCTCATCGGCCAAACCTAAAATGACAAATGCGGGCACCGCTCCTAGCCTTTACAGGAAAGGCAGTGCTCGATAGAAACCACATTTCTTTCATTTGAAATAGGCGGTGGCACCAATATGTCTTAACTAGAATGAGACAGTGCTAGCCGTGGGCTCCAAAAAATAATGGACTAGCCAAAATAAAAGTTTTTAATCAATTTTATTAATGAGAAATGCTTCTGGATGGATTTTAAAATGTTTTTGGCAGGTCTGCCGGATCAAAAAATGGTTATCTGCAAAGAAAGGCAACATGACCTAGATGATGCACTAGTTGCAGGAGATGCGGGTTGTTTGGGTGCCCGACGGGGTTGTGTTCTTCTGAAGTTCTTCCAGACCCCCAACATGATTTCACATCCTTGTTTACTAGAATATATACTGCAAATGTGGAATCTGTAGCAGCAGTACTTTGAGGTAGGATCTCATGTTTAGATCATAGAGGTAGAGGACATCTACTTCTTGACATGGTTGTCCAGACGAGGGGCCCCTATCTCTCTTATTGGTTCCTGAGGAGGGGACATGACTACTCAGGAGTTGATCAACCATCATTGCCAGCCTCACACAAGAATGTCAGGTAAGAAGATTCCTATTAGGGTTGTGGTGGATATGCCACTTTGCACAGTTTTATTTGTCATGCAGAGGCTGGATGGAATCCAAGGGCCTCATCAGGAATCCAAGGCACATATGTTGTATTCCCTAGAAGCTATGGCTCCTACATTTTTCAACTAGGAGGAGGCACTTCTTCCCATCTTCAAGGATCAGATGAAAAAATGTCAGCAGGTAGAACTAAAGCAGTTCGATTTCAGGTCCATTTTAGCTTATTTCTTTTTTGAGAGGATTCCTCTCATGAGACCCCAAGTGATATTCACTTATCTTAGGGATAGAGACCCATTCATGCTAAGGTGGTTTGAGGTCATGGCTCGTATAGATGGTGGAAGAGACAAGGTGAGATTTGAGGCTGCTTTTTTCCGTTGGCTGGGAGATCAAATCCTCATGATCGAGGATTATTCCTACTCAGGGACAGATTTTAGAGGTGACCCTAACCTACCACTACCACCTAGTGCTCAGTTGGTGGATATTGGTAAGGATCAAAACCCCTAAAATGGCAATCATGTTTTTTATGCTTTTTAATATTTTATGTTTTTATGTGTAGTAACAAGACCTAATGCTTATATGCAGATGTTGGTGGTGCACGACCTCGAGGATCTTCTCTGATGGATAGATGAGCTGGAGCTCAGTTTGTTCACAGGGGTGATGACCACCTTACCAAGCCGGAGAAGAACTTAGAGGGGCTGACTCTTGATATTCCTGATGCAGCTATAGATGATCTACCCATGAGGTATCACAGGAACACTGCAGGAGTGTCGGGCCACTTTAGCCGACTGCTTTGCAGAGTAGCACAAGCCATCATGTGCTATCATGAGCACCATTAGATGGTGGTCCGCATGTTATACTATTGAAATCTTACCATCTTTTGGTTTTTTTTGTATGATTTTGTATTTCCTGAAATCCATAGTGCTTCAGAGGAGGTCTCAAGACCACATTTTTGTAAAAAAACACTATATATATACAGACTCATTACTAGTGTATATATGTCGCAAATGGAAATCATATTTACATGATTTTTAAGTGTCATTTACAATTTAGTTTACAATGAACCATGTTTATTTTGCAAGTTATGAATGAGAAATAAACCAATCTAGGATGTAGTTTGCTAATGAATCAGCAACCATATTATCTGAACTAGGGATGTGCCTATACATGATATATTCAAATTTCCTCTCTAATAAACATACTCTCCAAAATAAACAAAGAAGTATTGGGTTCCTGATGGTATAGACATGGTTTAGATGACAAACCACTAATTGTGAATCCATAAACACTACCAAGTCTTGAATGTTCATAGATGCAGACTCAGTCAATGGACCTATTATCGCTTGATACTCAGCTATGTCATTAGTAGCGGGACCAATACAAAACGCTACTAAATTGATCAAATCATGAGATGGGGAATAGAGAACCCAAGCAGCTGAATCAAGGTTCAGGTTTTAACGACAAGCACCATCAACGAAGCCATAAAAGTCCATCTGATTTGCATAACCAAAACATGGTATAAACAGTTTGGACACTAAACTCAACACCACACTGAATCAAGACACAACACACTGAAATCCAATAATATACATATATACACAGTACCATACAAAAAAATTAAGCATAGTACCTCTTCAAGTACAACCCATTGTGAGGTTTCACGGAGGGTATACTGTCATAATCTACGAGCTCGTAAGCTCCTTTCTCTAAACCTTTGTTGAGGACAAAGGGACCATACCACATTGACATGAAATTCTCTTTACCTAGTTTATCGTGTCTCTGATCCTAAGTCAGAACTAGGTCACCTTCATTGAAAATCCAAGGTTGAATAGATTTATCGTATTGGGCCTTGAAGCATTTCTTATGTGCATCATTGGCTAAGGAGACATCTCTTCTAGTTTCGTCAAGATTAGTCAGGTATATAAATATTTCTTCCTCGGTGGAAGTGTTTGGTAGAAATTCTACTGCAAGTTTTAGTGATGGAATATGGCATTGGATAAGAAGGACAACTTCTAGTCTGTAAACCAATGAGAATGGTGTGAAACCAGTTGTTTTTTTAACCGAAGTCCTATAAGCCCAAAGAGCAGAAAAGAGAGTTAGGTGATAGTTGGATTTATGATCTCCAACCATCCTCTGTGGCATAGTTTTTAAAACTTTGTTATCCTCGACCTTACCATTAGCTTATGTATATTAAGGGATTGAGTTTTCGTGGTGAAAACCCATCTTGGTACTTAACTTAGTCATCATCTCATTCCGGAAATGTGATCTGTGATCAGTGACAATAGACTGTGGGAATCCAAACCTAGCAATCACATGATTAAATAAGAAGAGGGCAGCAGTCTTACCAACCTCTGTATATGTAGGCATGGCCTCAGCCCATTTTGTTAAATAATAAATGTCTACGATGATGTAACCATGCCCCCCAGATGAGGTAGGCTTACAATGCATGAAATCAATTCCCCATTTGGAAAAAAAGGCCAACTGCAATGGCGAGGTGTAAAGAAGCAGGGTGGGTGCACTTTTTTGGATAAAAATGTTGGCATGATGGGAATTTATTAACAATATCATGACATTATTTGAAGATTAAAGGCTAGAAATATCTAGTGCAAAGGATTTCCTGAGCTGTAGCCATCCCAGAATGATGACCACCACATGCTCCTGAGTGAAAATAATTAAGGACTTGTTCAGCTTCCTCATGTGTAAGACATTGTCAGAGAATGGAATTGATACCACATCTATATAATGTATCATTTAAGATAAGGTAGTATTTTGCGTGGTGGTGGATACGGCTACAATCATCACGGGTTATATTGGGCTGAAATATTTGAGTTTAGAGATAAATGATTAAATATCCATACCATGGGTCTGTCGTGCTTATCAAGAATAGGAATTCATGCAGAAATGAATCACTGGGCTCTGTATCCATCAAAGCACAGGGAAGGTCACACATCAGTTCTACAAAGACCAAGGATTTCTTTAAAGTGCCCTTGGTGAACTCAAGGTCAAATTCCTACAGGATGACAATCGAATGGAAATATTTCCCCCCTAGTACCTAAAGAGTCAGGATGTAGTACATAGGGTTCTGATCTGCAAGTATCGTGGTAGTGCGAAGCAAGATGTAATGATGAAATTTTTGAACAGAAATGAGTGTGGCCAATGCTAACTTCTCCACACATGAGTATCGAGTTTCATAATCAATAAGGCTCTTACTGGTGTAATATATCACGTGCTCCTAACCATTGGGATCTTCCTATGCTAAAACCATTCCGATGGTAGTAGTGGAGGTAGCAACATACAAGAGAATTTCCTTTGAATAATCCAGGGGGTGTATCATAGGTGAACGAGTCAGAGTGTGCTTAAGATTATTAGAGGCTCGCTAGACGTGGTCATCCCAGAAGAATAGAGTGTTCTTCTTTGGGAGATGCATATAACTGTGCATTTCCTCAGCAAAATTGCAAACGGAACGGTGGAGACATTTTTACTTCCCTTGCAAAATTTGGAGTTCAAGAATATTTGTTGGGGTAGGTAGCGATAATATAGCAGCAATCTTCAGTGGATCAATCCAGATTCCATCCTTAGAAACCAAAAATCCAAGGAGACGTCTCATTTCAACGCAAAAAACACACTTGTGTGGATTGAGTCGTATGTTATAATGATGACATCTCAAAAAAATATCGCTAAGATGCCCAAGGTGGTCTTCCCATTGCTATGAATGCGGTGGGAGATTGTCAAGGTATGGCTCCATAATGTTTTTAATATCATGAAATGCATAGGACATGGCATGCTGGAATGTAGCTCCGGCGTTATTAAGGCCAAATCATAACTTCCTATAGGCAAAAGCTCCCCACCGACATATAAATGTCATTTTGTGCTGATCGGCGGGGAATATCTCAATCTGATTATAGCCAAAAAAGCCATCCATGAACAAAAAGATGACGCTTCCAGCACAATTGTCGATAATCTGATCGATATGCGGAGTCAAAAAAATTTCCTTGGGACAAGCTTTGTTCAGACCTCAGAAATCGATACAGACTCTAATGGTACCCTAGATTTTGTTCACAGGGACAATGTTAGATACCCATTATGTTAGGGGTATAGGACAAATAAATTCTTCCTTGAGAATTTTTTCTACTTCGGCTTTAATAGCCACAACCTTCCGGGGATGGACTTGACGCAATTTCTGCCTGACAGGTTTTGCCAGAGGATAGGTTTTAATTTCATGAACCATAATAGACAGGTCTACCCCAGGCATATCCTCATAAGTCTAGGAGAAAATATCTCAAAATTATCTGAATAATTCTTTATATGCTTCAGTTTCTTTCGTTGAGTAGTTCTTCCCTACATGAACATGCTCAATGGTTTCAAGTTTGACTGATATGTCAATTGGGGTGGTTTTAGTAATGTTGCATAGGTTTCCTTCGGATTCTATATTTGGCAACAATACTGGTGTTTGCGGATGGGTGACAATATTAGTACTGATAAGTGGTTCAAGGTCAAAACCAACCAAAGTGGCATTGGGAAGAAAAGATGATTGATGATGGTGATCTTCATAGATGGGTTCACTCTCACTCATGATCTCCATAATGGACTCATCCGAAGGAAACGTGTATGTGACATAATCTCGAGTGGCAAGAGAGGGTTCCAACCAATAAGGCAAGTGGTATGGGTCCAAAGCCACAAGATGAAGATCATAAATATGGTCATTGGAAATCAACTAGATAGCATTATACATTGCTTCACATGGGCCAAGGGAGGATAACTCAACAATTTCTTTGCCTTTGGTATTATAGCCAGTTGCGGAAATCATATTCATTGTGGCCACTTCTGTACTAGGAGGGGTTGACAAAAACAAACCCATAAGGGTGGAGTCTTTCAGCATACCTACCCCAATCGACTAATATGGAGGAGGGGACTCACCTAGCATAGGGATGTTATTCATCATAGGGGTTGTAACATCCAGTGTATAATAGTAAAGTTTATCAATAGTCACAATATTCCCCATATGTGGAAATTGGAGAGTTCTAAATAATTTGGAAGCTATAGAGGTCATAACATAAAACCAATTCCTCCCCAATAGAAGATTGTAATCTAACAGGGCATCAACCAATTCCACTTGAATGGAAATGGTCTTGCCCCCAATATTTAAAGAAAGTGTTGGAAATGAACCATGGGGTTGGAAACCCCTCCCGTAAAAATCTTCCAAATTATTAGGTGATTTCATAACCTCAGGAAAACCAATGGCCCCCCAACAAGCTATGGACAAGACAGAGGTCAAAGCTCCTTTATCCAAAATGGTCTGATGGACCTTTCTTCCAATTACTCTAGAGGCGATATGAAATGCGAGTTGGTGAGGTAGTCTGGATTTGTAGTTCTATACATTAAAATGAATCAAGTTGGTATTATCTGGGTCTAATGCCCCCAAAGTTGTTAGCAATTTTTTACATTGAATTGGACAGCTCTGGAGTACCTCAAGGGTAGACATCACGCAAGGAGCCTGAGCTAGATATTCAACTACATTATGAAATTGGGTAGCTCAGGCATTAGGATTGAAAACTGACTTCCTGAGGGTAGCCTTAAGTGGTTGCAAAATTGAATCAATATAAGGTTTTTCGATCATGAGAGGGCCATTAGACGAAGATGGAGGAGAACTAGTAGAAGGAAGTTTGTCAGAAGGAAGAATCTTGTCCTTTTTCTCTACTATCTTGTCCTGTGATTTTATGAGTACTGAAACTAATGGTATCGAAAGACATCATTTGGATTTCTTACATGGAATTAGGGTTTCCCTAATTAGACATGTGGTCTACCAGTTGTTGTTGAGAAGGAAAAGGATCAGTAAGAACTGTTGGTGTGGGGTTGCTCTTCAAAAAATTTTAATCTCATCACAACGAGGACAATCTTCTGTGAAGTGATATCCTCCACACAATAAGCATGGATACTTAGCTTTATGCTTCCCTTTATCATTCTCAATGGTTGTTGGTTTAGGATTCTCCTGTTGGTTTCCAGGTTTCTTGTTTTTACCTTTTCCTTTTTTCTTGTTGCTGGGAGTTTGTGTTCTTTGAATAGAATTTACCTCGGTAGAAATCGTAGGAGTTGAAGGAGCAGCGGTAGAATCATTTTGTTGCTTGGAAGGTTTTGATGTCGACGAGGGATGAATGGATCCAACCACCCCATCAACAAGGGTTTCTGCTGGTGGCTTAGCGGGATCAATGCTGGGGTGAGGAGCTTGCAGAATTAGGTCATACAACATTATGGATTGGGAATAGACCAAATCCAAATACTGAGCATGACTAATATCCTACTATTCAGTAACAACACCACCCATATCCACATCTCAGGCGATAGGAGGCAATAATGACTTCGTAAACCAATCAACTAGCAGTTGGTCCAGGATGGGAGCTTTAATAAGCCTTCTCCTCCTTCTCCACTCATGGATATGGTCCGAAATGTGTGTGCAGATGTTCTGATTGAGTGAAGTTAAAAGATCCGTACCCATTTCGTAATGAATGGGTAGCTGAAAGTGCGTAAGAAAAATAGTTTCCAGAGAGCTAAAGTCCACAAACGAATGTTGTTGAAGTTCAATGTACCATTTCGCAGCTGTACTGGTCAATGTGCACTAGAAGAGCCTTAAAAAAACTAAATCATCCATCAAGGAGTTCAAATAACACCATAGATGGAAGGTCATAACGTGGTTTTGGGGATCATCTCCCTTCTTTCCATCAAATTTTGGAATGTTCGATGGCAACTTTATTGGAATCGTCGGCCACGAAGGGTTGTGTCGAATGGGATTATTGATCAATTTGGATAAATCAAGTAAATCGAAAGTTTCTAGAAAAGGTAACTGATGATTGGGTTCCACATACTAGAAGTATTGATAAGGCATGTCTCCTCCAGTAGGACCATATGCTGACTAGTATACAAGTTGTTGAAATGGTTGATGAGATGATTAATTTCCTAAAGATCCACCTAAAGAGGGGTGACCTCCAGGGTCAGGACCACTAGGACCACCAGGAGGAGGACCTCCAGGGACACCTGGCCCACCAGGACGTCCATAAGGGGGACCTCTAGGACCTCTAGGATCACCAATACTACCAGGAGGAGGCCCACCGGGACCTCCAGGACCACCAGGACCACCACTTGGAGGCCCACTCGGACCACTAGGAGGAGGGCTTTCGGGACCTCTGGGACCTCCAATACCACCAAGAGGGGGACTGCTAGGCCGCCTGGGGGGAGGACCTCCATAAGGTGGTCCTTTGGCTCCTCCAGCAGTATGAATAGGTATTCCTCCTATTGCTGGCATGTAATACCATTTTCATTTCCCCCACGACATAAATGTTTTCCCAAGGTATGGAATTCCAGTGTAGGACATTCCAGTAGAGGTAGGTTGATAATTCATATTCCATACAGGTACTTGATTTGCTGAGTAACAATAGCCCCACAAGGTTTGATTAACTGTAGGTTGTGCAGATAATGGATGACCTGGAATTAATGGATGTTTTACAATATTTGTATTGGTGGGAGGAACATATACTGCAGATTGTCCTACAGTAGAGGTTGTTATGGAGGGAAACTTCCTATGGCTTGGGGTGTACCACAATACATATCTAGACATGATAAATCAATCCCTTCCCAATATGTAAGATAAACCAAACATCTAACACTAAGGGGCCTTGAATCATACCTTATTTGGGACAGTTGTGGTAGATCCCTCTTGAGCTTTTTCCAATCCTACTTGCGCTAGCAATTTTCTCTCAACAACAGCAAACAAGACAAGAATGCTATATAATATGGTGTTAGATCTACTCTAGCATATATAATCAACAATGTATAAGCGATTAAACATATCCATGGATTCAATATTCATGGAAATGCAAATTATTGGACAGGAAAAGATATGTCTATTAATCAAATCAAAGATTACACAAGTGACAACCTCTGTCGGCACTTATGCGAACCGAAGAAACTGATTCCTCCACCTGGGCCTCCACCACCTCAATCCTCCATCTCTCGATAGCAAGCTCACAAGAAAAGGAAATATTGGGAAGAACAAAAAGTGCTCCAAAGGGACAAAGGGATGCATACTCAAGTATATTCAAGATATGGCAACAATGGACTATAGATTCGTTGCTATTCAATTCCTTCCCTTCAATGTATCCAAGGGGTTCCTAATATAGCACTCCAAAGGGGTAATGGAGGGTCAAATCCAAGTGATATCAAGGCATATGGAAGGCAAAGATTCAAGTGGTTTGGACACACATGAAGGAAAACTCCAAAATTATTTGGATTTATGCACACATCCCGATGTATGTGGGGTTGAGATCAAAAGTCATGTGTACATGAGAGTATGGGAATAAAAGTCATGTGCAACAATAAACAAGTGTTTTTAGGGACAAACTTGGAAACATCAAAGTATAATATCAGTCCATGGGGTCTAAAGAGTCTATAGAGGGATAGGGAAGGCCATAAATATGTGATCAACCATGTGTGGTAAAATAAGCTATAACAGATGCCCCCTAATGTGTGAGGTTAGAGGGGTAACATGATGGCCAAAGTACATTATAAAATCCATCCCAAAAGTGGAGTGATGAAGGACTAGGTGGAAGAACCATCCATCCATTAGTATAGTATAATAATCAATCTTTGCATGTGACTGCAAATACATATAGCAGTCCCATATACATAAGAGTACAATGGCCATGAATAGGCATGATATACAAAATGTGACATGTGTGGTCATCGTCATGTACAATATATAATAGATCAGAATCTCGATGATGAAGATATACAATGGATCAAAATCTCCATAGAAGTTGAAGATACATAATGGATCAAAACCTCCATAATGGCTAAATAAATCTGACATACACTGGAATCAAATCACAAGAGCTGAAATCTCATGAACACTGGCATGATCAAGGAGGTAGCATAAGTTGAATGCCACCAACCTGGAATGTCTTCTACACAAACTGCTATGAGTACATTTCCTACTATGTGAATAGAGGTGTCGAGGTTGAACTTAGTATTCCATCATCTGATTACCAGCCATTGATGTATATTGTTAACAGACGCGAGATCACCCATCGATAATGAAAATGGGAATCAAGGTACTAGAGTGCAATCTAAAAAGTGAGAATAGATGTGTTGAGGAAAAACACTTGGAAGTATCCATCGATCAAGGAACATTGATGTATTCCCAAAACTATTGATGGTGAGAGATTCTACCACTGATGACTGTAAGTCTCAAGGCACTCAGATGACTCTAGAATCTATCCCATAATAAATGATCTAAAGTTGATGGGATGGAATCTGCTAGAAGGAGGGAATTATGGAATCCCCCATTAATCAACATGAGGTACTTAGCAATGTTGTATATGTGGAAGAACTTGAACAAGATGTGCATGAACCAGTAATAGTACTAGGAATGGACAACATGAAAAGTTAAAAAAAAACTGAGGAATAGTCGACTCAGGCTTCAACTTCCTTCGAACAATAGCATAAAGGAAAATGGTGACTGAAGGTAGGCAACATGGACTTGATATGCAAACTGGGACATCTCTGTGACATAGGATACATCAACAGAGGCTCCATAAGGACTAAAATCTTAACCAATTGGTGGAGATAAAATCAGAGTAATGAGTACAACTCCTAAATTCAAACTAATAACCCAACCAATGGATGTGATATACAGTTCTCTATTCGAAGGGGACACGACTCGATTGCTATCAAGGATAACATATTTTCCTTTCTTCCTTTTTGGTTTTTTTATTTTTTTGGAAATTTCTAGATATTTTGAAAAGATTGAAAAATAATAAAAGTTGTTTATAGTTACAAATCTAGGAGGAGATGAGTGTCAGGGGACAAGCAAACTAGTTCCAAGCAGCAGAACATACCTATGCTCAATGCAAGGAAATATGTGCAAGATAATGACACTCAGGGGAAGGTCCCCTCCTAGTAAAAAATGGGGAATCAAGTTGCAAAAGATATGTAAAAAGGATCTTCTTTGCTAGACATGATACAAGCTCAGGCTATATGGCTGATAATCAAAGTCAAGAAATCGGCATAAGGCTCAATAAGGCAAGAAAAACTCATGATAATGCAATTACAACTTGACATATACAAGGGAGTCATGGGGAAATGGCCAACATAAAGTTCAATAGGAGTACGAGGCTCTTGATCAAAGACATGCCAGTACTAAAAAGGGACTCCCATAACCTAAAGGAGGCAACGCAGCATGGGCACCAAATGAAAAAAGGATCTAACTAGGGAACCCATGTGAATGAAAGCTCTACCATTCACACAATACCATTTCTAACAGCAACATGAAGGTTTTGTGACATCATGGAATGGGTTTGTACCTAAGTTTAAGATGAAACGGTCATAAGTTTATGCAAAATGCAAGCGGATGTGAAATCCTAACCTATATTCTAGTTTAGACATAATACCTGAAATAGGCACAAATGGATCAAATCCCTTGGAGAGAGTGTACAAAAAATGGACCCTACATGACAATAATATTATTCCAAAACAACTGGAAATAGTCAGTAAAGAGTCCAAACTATAGGCTACAAGGAGGATTGATCACGACAACTACATTCAAAGGAAAAAATGTGGTGGACGATGGGACATATGAAGGAAAGTAAGGTGTGGACCCAACATTCATGTATCCACTACAACCCCCATGAGAGTGACCACTGGTGTAAAGACCGAGCGAAGGGAATAAAAATCCTCCACAAATGGAGTAAAGGATGGAATATGACCATTCCCGAGACCATGAACATGGTAAGGGGTTGTGATGCCCCCAATTCCAACACCAGGGTCCGTACTAGGACCATGGACAGGTGACAGGATACCAGGCATGCCAAAAATAAAAGGATATGAACTCAAGGGAGCATAAATATACTCAAGTAACCACAATCCCAAAATCCCACTAGCGCACAAAGAGCACACTCCTAAGAGAATATACAACCAAAATACAAGCAAAACAAGGGGATGATATGTGAGCTCATGAATGCAGCAAGTATGTCTCACCTAGGAGAGGCTCAAAACTCCCATACACTACAAGTGGAATTATGTAACCAATTATAGTGGTCTGCAACTTCTAAGCATAAAGTGACTGTGTTTCCTGACCCCTACCTGGCGAAGACACCTACAGAATAACCTCTACAAGCACCCCGTGCGATACCTAGGTAAGGAAACTAAGGTCGCCTCAATATATCCAATGTTCAGGAGGACATTCATAGGCGGGATCAACTGTATGGGCAAGGTAGCAAAGCCTGAAACTAAAAAGAGCCCTGAGATACAAATATGACCTTGGAAATATCTCTGGTGCTCACAGAAAGTGACCAGGGGTCATCCCAATCACAATCACATGCACTACCTCGTGCTTAAGTCCCATGTAAGAGGTGCATCCTGAGAAACACTAATTATACCAAGGGTTTCTCTCTCTCACCTAGACAGACACCTACTTTTGTTGTTTAGTATTCTTGGATAATTGACTCATAATGAACTATTCTAAGACTCTAAAACCTAATCTTGTTTGTGAACCCTATAAAATAAAAATGTGTAGTTCATTTACTAAGCGTTGATTTTAATTGGTTGTGGTTACTCAAAGGGGAAATAGTCATGCAACTAATGAAGTTATGACTCAGCAGTGAAGTAAATATGCACACCTAACAAGCAATTCCAAGTGCAATGTGTAGAATGAAGAACATGGTATGCCACTACATGAGATGCAATATTTTCCTTCAATGTCAATGCAATCCTTCCTATATGAAATCCTAAACACAACTCTCATCCAAGAAATCTAATGCAAGTACCTCCTCAAATCCATATACGAGATGCAACTAAGAGTGAAACTATTTTGTATTTTTCAATATAAAAGAATGAAAAATGAAATAAAATTCATTTAAAACTATCAGTCTCTACAGAAAGTATAAAGCACAAGCCCAACAAGACACCGAGACAAAAAAAGTAATGCACTGATGGCAAAACAAAAAGATAAATGACTAAAACTACTTTCAAAGAAAAATCAATGAAAAAGCAGTCTCTGGTCACAAAGGAAGCAGTCAATAGACAGTATTGGTACCTAGGAGGACCCAGCCACACCCACAACCCACCAAGCGAATTCCCACATCAAACTCAACCACAAAAGTGAGGACATACATGAATGTCTACAGAAAACCTGCGTATGTATGCAGCTATATAGGCAGAACTCGCGTGTATACGGTGGTTGTATAGGAAAAACCCACGTATACTGAGAAAACAAAAGTGGTAAAAAGCAAGCCAAGTACAAACCAATCAAGAGGACTGTCTATGAATGAACAAACTATAAAATGCAACATGAAAATGGGGATAAACAAAGAGCAAGTCAAGCCCATTGTTCCCCCAACCCCAAAGAAAAACAAGGAACCTCCCCATCATAGTCTTCAATTATGTTACAGAGAGAAACTTCCTATGGCTTGGGGTGTACCACAACAGACAGCTAGACACGAGAAATCAATCCCTTCCCAATATACAAGAGAAACGAAACATCTAACACTAAGGGACCTCAAATCATACCTTATTCTGGACGGTTGAAGTAGATCCCCGTTGAGATTTTTCCAATCCCGATTGCACTAGCAATTTTCTCTCAACAACAACAAACAAGTCGAGCATGCTATATAATATGGTGTTATATCTACTCTAGCATATATAATCAACAATGTATAAGCAATTAAACATATACATGGATTCAATATTCATTCAAATGCACATTATTGGACAAGAAAAGATATTTCTATTAATCAAAGCAGAGATTACACAAGTGACAACCTCTGTGGCACGTCTGTGAACCGGAGACACTGAGTCCTCCACCTGGACCTCCACCACCTCAATCCTCTATCTCTCGATAGCAATCTCACAAGCAAAGGAAAGCTTGGGAGGAACACAAAGTGTTACAAAGGGACAAAGGGATGCAGACTCAAGTATATGCAAGCTATGGCAACAATGGACTATAGTTTCGTTTCTCTTTATTTCCTCCCCTTCAATGTATCCAAGGGGTTCCTCATATAGCACTCCAAAGGGGTAATGGCAGGTCAAATCTGAGCGATCTCGAGGCATATGGAAGGCCAATAGTCAAGTGTTTTGGACACACATGAAGGAAAACTCCAAACTTATTTGCTTGTATGCACACATCCGGATGTACGCAGGTTTAAGGTCAAAAGTCGTGTGTACAGGTGAGTATGGGGCTAAAAGTTGCGTAAAGCAATAAATATGTGTTTTCAGGGATGAAATTGGAAACATCAAAGTATAATATCAATCCATAGGGTCTAAAGAGTCTGTAGAGGGACAAGGAAGGCCATAAATATGTGATCAACCATGTGTGGTAAAATCAGCTATAACATAGGTCTGTCTATTATTAGTAACAATTCCACTAATGGGTAACGTAGGTTGCGCTGAGGGTTTCCCCCTAGCATTAGAAGGTACAGAGGCTACAGGAACTGAAGGTTTCCCCCCAGCCATAGAAGCTATAGGATGATTAGAGATAGACCTAGAATTCAAAATTGCAGGCACATAATTGGAAGTTTGACTTGGATCAATGGAATCCCTAATTTCAGCCACATGCCAAGGATCTGTATTACGAGGTAATCTAGCCGATATAGATTCATTATGAGGTGTAGGTGCGGCTAGAACTCTATCCAGTCTTTGCATTCTCTCTTGAAAATATCGTGCATGGTGAATGGATGCTTGGATTTGTCTATATTCTTCTTCACCTGTAGAATTTTGTTCAAGAGAGGTTCTATTAACCCCAAATGAAGAAATGGCCTAACCCATAGACATTCTCCAAAACACAGAATTAGGGCCATATTATGGTTCATCAGTATTGACGGTACGACCTTCCATAAGATGAAATATAGTATCATCCATAGGAGGTTGTTGAGCCAAGGGATTAATGTAAGAAGTGAATTGATCTCCACTTTCTACTACCATATTTTCTTCCTCATGGGAACTGGTTGCAGCTCCTTGATCAATGGCTTCCATTGGCCTTTCTCCCGTAATAGGAGGAAAATCAGGTGGTAAGCCCCAATTCCTTCTGGATCATCTCAACTGAAACTCATCTAGATTGTTTCAGTCACGAAACCTAACCTAGGGTTTTAGAGATAAGAAAAATCACACAAAGTCTTCTCCTACTCAAGCTACAGGCCACAAGCAAACTTTAAGTGATAGAATGAGCTCAAAATAGTCGGTCTCTCACCAGGATTGTCAAGCAAGTGCAACTCGCGATATGCTCAAGGTATGTGCGTAGTAGTCTACCCAAGTTTTGTTCTCGGTGTATTTCTCCAAACAAGATGACCAAAGGGTTTTTCTCAATTGGACAAGGAATCCTAGTGGGGTCTCCCGATATACACAAGGTACATGGGAGATCAAATCGGTAGTAGTGTTGTCTAATGCACAACCGTCCACAAGGGCCCTTCTGATATACAATCGACTATGTGAAGTATCTTTCTATATACCTCAAGGGTACGTGAAAGGCTGTTCGATACACCTACAGTACATGGAAGAACCGTGTGAGTTTCGGGTTGCAGTGTAGAAGGGTAACGGCAACTCCTACATTTTACGACGCCCGAACACGTCACTAACTTATCTAACTTATCACTTAAATTTCTATATAATTTTAGACCTATAACTACCACTAATTTATCTTGAGCGGTTACATGAAGGCATGGGATTTTGACAGAAATGTAAAGCCATGCAAATATGAAATGCAGATAATTTCACCTTACTTTTCAAAACATGCCTACCTATATGAGGGAGAGTATTTTTCTTTTCAATTTCTTCTCTGAAACCAAAAAAATTCTCAAACAACTATACTAAACCAAACTTTTTCTGAGAAAGAGAACAAGAAACAAACTTCAAACCAATTTTGAAAGCAAGCAAACTAGAGTAAGATCTCTTTTTCCAAGAGAGACAAAAACACACTTAAAGGCATAATCAACATTTTTTCAATTTTTTCTTTAAAACGAGAAAGATATAACATAAACTATTAATATTTTTCTTCTGATGAGAACAAAAATGTAAAAGAAAGAGAAGAAAGATGGAGATCTTAAAGCTGATGAGGCTAATCAGAGGTCCAACAATTCATCCTCCAACAATAGATATGAATAATTCTCAACAAAAAAGTTTCTCTTCAAAGCAAAAAGAAGTCCTTCACACACTTTTAATGAAAAATGAAACAAGCTATCAACCAAATGAGTCTTTCTTTTCATATCTATTTAGCAATAAGACTGAGATCTAACTGATGCTAAGCTCTCAAAAAACACTGCTTTTGAAAAACTCAAAACCAAGTATACAAGCTAATGAAAAGATGAACATGTCCTATCTCTTTTGATTTTAATAAAACAATCCTTTTACCACATCAAATTCAACATTCAAGCACTCAGATATATTTAATTCAAACCTAGACATTCAGAACTGAAGACAACAAAACCAAAAATTTTGCAAACAAATTTGAAAAAACAAGCCTGGAAAAGGCCTACTTGGAACCACGTGCAGAGAGTCACTCACATAGTGTTTTTGATCCAGAACCACTTCCTAATTACTGGTCCCAAGCTGTGGCACCTCTTCCTACTAACTTCCTTCAGGCGGTGGCACCGCTTATTGCCTGCAGCACATGCACAGTTCCCTGTAAATGCACAAAAACAAGGAAAATGGTGAAAAATCAAGGTTAGATCATTGTGAAACTTGCACGTAAACCATGAATTAACAATAATTAAGAGCACAGAGGGTCAAAAGAACTCAAATCTGAATAGATCTGAAGATACCAAACCAATAACCACTAGATCAGCTAATGGAATTGATTGAATTGATGAAGGAAGGGAGCTTGGATTTTAGACAAGTGTTCTTGAAAAAGACTAAGGAAGATCAAATCTGCTCAAGCTCTTCCCCAACGAAGTCACCTTATTTGTAGCTACGAATTTTGCACCTTCTATGGACATAAGTTGTTCCTCTGGTCTTAATGGTTCAGATCCAGAACAAATGGTTCACAAAAAAGGTTTGAACACTTTCCCTAGAAGCTATAAACACCTGGAATACTTTCTTTGATGGAGTGATGTGATTATTCTCTTATGAAAAAATGTCTCTAAGGAAATATCTGCATAAACACATCAAACACACAAGATATTAAAGATACCAAAACATCATCTATAGATCTATGACAGTGACTAAGGAAACTGACAATAATATGCAAGATTACAACATAACAATTATATGGGAAAGGAACCAACTTTGCATTAATAAAATGAAGAAAGAGTTTACAACCTATGCCTTAGTGTTGATATGCTCTTTCACAAAGCCAACACCTTGTCTCCAATAGCTCCAATTTGCTCACTCAAGCTCTCTTAACTAACTTAGGCCAGAATATCAAAGCAACAACATAACATTACTCCCTTCTGAACCATGGAGATTGATCCTACTTTTATAGGCTTGGAATGGATAGGGATGGTTGAGAAATTGGTGGGTGAGGTGGCTAGGAGATCTGGCAAGGATGGATCTCGAGCCCAACTAAACCTAGTGATCAGGGATAAGGGTGCCACGAAGCCTTCTTTCGAGAATCTTCGTGAGAACCTCTCTTTTTCACCTTTTACCAAGGGCAACACTCCTTGTACACCATGAAAGAGTGGTTTTGGGAAGAAACACGCATTGCTTAAAGGGGAAAGGCAATTCAACTACTTACATCCAACATAATACAGGCAATGCTGAAGAAGGTGCCACATTTTTAATAAAGGGTAGAAGCGGTGCTAGATTTTCATATACAAATTTGATGTCTAGACCAAAGTTTTCACTTCATAGTTTGGGATTGAGGGCAACACTGACATTTGGGATCTCATCACATGTTGATGATGAGATTTAGGTGTAACAGAGTCCAACTAGCCCTAGTGATCAGGGATAAGGGTGCCACGAATCCTTCTTTCGAGAAGCTTCATGAGAACCTCTCTTTTTCACTTTTTACCGTGTTCACCATTACAGAGCAGTTCTAGGTAGAATTGCTCATTGCTTAAAGGGTAAAGGTGGTGCCACCGCTTACTACTAACATATTACAAGTGTTGCTGAAGAAGGTACCATTTTTTTACTAAAGGGTATAAGCCGTGCTATATTTTCATATACAAATTTTTTGTTTGGACCAATGTTCTTGCTTCACAATTTGGGATTGAGGGAAATACTGAAGTTTGAGATCTTATCACATGCTGATGACAATATTTAGATATAAAAAAACTCCCCCCAAAGCATGAGGCTAGAGGGATACGATAGGCAAGAGCTTTAAAACATAAATTTATCACTTAGAGGCAAGAATCATCTTGATCAGAGATCATCAACTAGGGATCTGTAATACATCAATAATTTTGACTAATGAAAAAGTATGTCTTCATCATGGCTGAAGACCAATACAAGGTAGATCCATGAGAGAGATAAAGAACCATGGCTACTAGAATACAACATAGATCCATGTGATAGAGGACTCAAACTTAGACATATCAACCAGACATACAATGTATATCTATGTCATACAAATGCAAATTTGAGCATAGCCACGACCATACAAATGTGGATCCATGCTCGTACTTCATACAATATACTCCATTGCATCCCAGGGAAAAAACTATGAGTGATTTTCAACAAAAACCCAGGGTCTTCGTCTCGTCTTCCACAAAGTATGATTATATCCATGTGATTACAATGATATGAAGTCTAACATAGTAGAAACCACTTGATTACCGGCCAATGATGTGAACCGTTAACAAGTGTGAGGGAGATCACCATTAATGTCAATGATTCCCAAGGTACTCTAGTACAATCTACTAAGTGTGAATAGATGATTTGAAGTCGAACACTCAGTTGAATCTCTTGATCAAAGGACAATGATGTGAACCTATGTAGATAGCGAGAGAATGTCATTGAGTCATACAAATATCAAGGTACTAAACTTGTTTCTAAGACTAATTCTTGGATGACGAGCTAATGTCGACAGGAATAGTCTTGTCGAAGGAAGGCTATGATGAAACTTGAAACAAATTTCTAGGATGTTGTAGATAATGTAACCATAGGACTAACTCAAAAGGTACTTACACAAAGGTTTTTTTAACTACAGAGGTAAACTTCTAAATTCCCTTTGAACATCGGGTGGCACGACAAAAGACTTGGAAGCATTGACTTGATGAGGCAGAACACAATACGACAACGGACGATGCATTCTTTAAAAGACTCAAAGTAGTGGCATGACTCATGAAAGTGGATCGACTTGGGGAAAAGATAATTTTACCCAATTGACTGAATGAAATGCAGACAAGTACCATGTTCAAAGGTGATGACAAACTACCATATTATTCACAAAAATGAATTGATTCCCTTCCCTTAATTTCCCCATGATGATTGATGAGTTCCTATTTTAATTTTTACGAGTTCAAAGAGAGTAACAAACACTCATTGTAGCTCATCTGAAGAGAAGTCCATTCTCATATGTTTTACGAACTTGAGAAAGGAGGGGTTCGTTCCCAAAAAAGGGTCTCTCAATGTTTAGTTTAACGAGTCCATTGAAAGTGAACTCGGTATCGTTCATGTTTAGAGAGTCTGAACGAAGACAGAAGAAGACTCCAAATGATCATTTTTCGTAAATAGTCTATCTGAACTAGAAAATATATAACCTACCATCAGAGAGATGACTCTTCAAATACTTTTACGAGTATGAAGAAGACAAGTACTCGACAATATTTTCATACTTAGGGAGTCCGAAAAGTGTTTAAAGGAGACTCCATTAGGTCTCTTTTCACAATAAAGGGTTTTACGAGTCTGAAAATAATCAAAAAAAGACTTGGAACTTTGATATTAGGTTTTGAGAGCGTGATCAAAGTATCGAAATGAACGCTCGTGAAATTTTTCCATTTTCAAAAGTACGAAAAAGTTAAAAAACAAACTTCCCCATAGAATTTACTGTTTATTTTTGTCCCTGCAAGATTTGAAAATGACCATTAGTTTCCCAAAACATTCGATAAAATGACTTTTAAAAACTATATTGAAGGGTATTTTCATTAAAAATGATTTTAAAATATAAAAAACCCTAGAAAAAAGTTATAAAAGCTTGAGTAAATGGTAAAAAATAACTCATTTCACTATTTACCAATCTTGAAGAGCATTTGGGTAGTTTTGGAGCCAAAACTTCAGCTGGAGATTACAGGAGCATCCACCATCCATTTTTTGCACTGCCATTTTTAGGTAACATCTAAATCCATCCTCTTTCCTTTTATCATTTCCAATTTTTAATTTTCATGATTTTTTGAGCTCATAGGCCAAACCTAAAATGAGAAATGTGGGCACTGCTCTTAGTCCTTAGGGGAAAGGTGGTGCTCGACAGAAATTGTGTTTGTTTAGTTCGACATAGGAAGTGGCACCGCTTTGTCTTAAATAGGCATAGGCAATGCGGGTTGTGGGCTCCAAAAAACTAATGGACTAGCCAAAATAAAAGTTTTCAAGCAATTTTATTGATGAGAAATGCTTCTAAATGGATTTTAAACTGTTTTTGGTAAGTCTATCAGATCGAAAAATGGTTATATGGAAAGAAAGGAAACATCAACTAGATGATGTCGCTGTTGTGGGGGATGCAGGTTTTTTGGGTGCCCTATGAGGGTGTGGCATTTTGAAGTTCTTAAGGACCCCCAACATGGTTTCACATCCTCACTTGTTGGAATATATCTTGCAAATGTGGAACCCAGAGAAGGAATAAATTGAGGTAGTACATCATGTTTTGACAATTGAGGTAGAGGATATCTACTTCTTTACAGGGTTGTCTAGATGAGGGGCCCCTATATCCCTTACTGATTCTCAAGGAGGGGACATGACTACTCAGGAGATGATCAATCATCATCGTCAACCTCTCACAAGAATGTCAGGTAAGAAGATTCCTATTAGGGTTGTGGTGGATATGCCACTTCACATAGTCTTATTCATTATGCAAGGGTTGGTTGGAATCCAAGGTCCTCATAAGGAATTTAGGGTGCATATGATGTATGCCCTAGAAGCTATGGCTCCTACAGTTTTCAACTGGGCAGAGGCACTTCTTCCTGTCTTCAAGGATCAGCTGACAAAATGTCGGCAGGAAGAATTAAATTAGTTTAGTTTTGGGTCCATTTTAGCTTGTTTCTTCTTTGAGAGGGTGCCTCTCATGAGACCCCAGGTGATTGTTAGGATATTTAGACACTTTGGAGTTAGTTAAGATCAACTTGTGTAATATATTCGTTAGGTAAAAGTGTGTTTCTTTAGTATGCATTAGTATGCATTTGTAAATATTCTAATCCGACGGTCACGATATGTTCTAGACATAGAGTGATAGACATAGAGTGATCCGACGATTCAACTTCTCTTAGATCATACCTACCATTGATCCGTGGCTTAACACCCGATTGGTCTATGATCTCTATTTAAAGAGCATAGAGGGTCATTAGCTAGTTGATCGATTATGAGAAGCTCATGTAACTTTCTTTCTTTTGCATAATAAATTGCTCCAAGTAGGTATTTGGCTGGGGCCGTGGACTATTTCCCTCTCAAGGGTTTTAACCACTTGACAAACATTGGTGTATTGATCTATGATCTATTTGTGTGAAGTGGTTATTCTTGGTGTTTGGTCCTTTGGGAGTACCCTGTTTACCCTAACATGGTATCAGAGCTTTTATGAAGAGCCGCTTTCGGTTTTGATCAAGATCTGGAACCGGTGTTGCCAAAACT
>LPNX011071213.1:6036-134410 GCA_001517045.1 Pseudotsuga menziesii
GCGGAAAAAACCCACAGGCTCGTTTGATGTGAGACTGAGTACGGACACGTGCTCTCCTTTTTTTTTTTAAATTTTTTAATGATGAGACGCCCTTTTGACAGCTAATCATAACTTAGCTTAATCCTTCTAGTCGCCAAGACTGGGCTCTTTTGGCAGCTAGTGTGAACTTGATCCTTAGTTCGATTCTCCCGGCTGCCATAACTGAGGTCTTTTGGTAGTGAACCTAGTCTCTACAAAACAGAGTTAACTACCACAAGCTGTTTTTTTTTTTTAAATTTGAAATTAAGACTCAATAAATTTGATTTTTTTGACTTAGTAATGAGAAAATAAAAGATTTTTTGACTCAAACCTATCACCTAAAATAAAAGAAAACAGACTGGTTATTTTAGGAGATAAAAGGTACCCTCAGTCGTCACATATCTAACCCCCTTTTGGCATATCCGAAATAGTCTATTCCGAGTCCCTGCTCCCCCAACCCTAACCAACGTGTTTTCATTAAAAAAAATCAGTTACGGCCTGTTCTCACCTTTTCAAAAGAAAGATGCGACCCAGGTCACACATTTTTCCTCGATAACCACAACCTAAGTTATTCCTTTTCCCCCGATAAGTGCAACCTGGACCTAAAGTACGGATCGCTCTTGTCTTGCATTCTAGAGTGACCCAGGTCGCTCTAGTGACCCTTTTTGGTGTGATTTGTCGCACGAAAACCCCTATAAAGTGAAACATTTGTTTTTTAATTGTTTTTTTATCTTGATTGTGATTGTTTCTCAGTCTAGTGTGACCCCAACCGCACCTGTTACGCTGACAGGTGCGACCTGCACTTTTTCCAACTATTTGAGGTGTTTGAGACCCATTCCAGATCCCCTTTCTGTGATATGCCTCTGTACTGACTGTATATTCCCATATTTAATTGCATACAGACCCTTGGTGTGTTTTCCGGTCCCCTTTTGCTTGTATGTGATCCTATCTTAGTTGAGCTTAGTAGTTGAGAACCCCACCCCTCTAGTGTGTTCCCTACACCCTACAGAGTTCCTTGTGTGCTTGTTTACTTGCATATGTTTTTTAAGAATTACTTTCTGTTAAAAAGAATTTACTTTTAGTACTTTTATTTATTTTTTAGCATATGCGTCTCTGGCATGAGAGCATTGGGTTTTTAGAGATCACACTCCACTTGTGCACACATCTCACACCTTAAAGTAAACGCTTGGTTCATGACCCCAAGCTCAGCCTAAAATTTATCTTAACTCAACCAACATTGTAACCTTATTTGAGGACCAAAACAATATTGTATTTAAATTAGGACACTATGGATAGGCATCCAAATAACACCCATTTGTCACCTACATGTGAGACATAGTTGTTGTCTTCTAAGGAACCAAAATACTGTAGTATTTGTTGACATGGTAACAACCAATTTATCAGGGCGGGGCTGCCGCTTTGCGGGGGTAAGCCACAATGAAGGGGTTCAGGAAGTGAGGGTGGAATACTACACTCCATTCTGTACAGAAGGCTAACCCTTCATAGTCCTCCTAGTGCATGTCAATGACCAAAGGGCTAAAGTGACAGGAAACCATCATGAACGTGTCTGAACAGGGTATCCTAGTTTCCAGTCTCTTAGGGCTCTTTTACCCAAGGTCCCTCTCAGTAGTGGGATTATCTTAGCCTTAGGTTCTTCCATTTCATATTATTTGAACGTGGATTTCACCACTGAGCAGAGGATATGATTTGTGAGGGGATTCCATCTTGTAGCTAGGAGATTCCTTGCAATTATACTCCATAGGTTAGTGCATCTTTTTCTTCATAGATAGTGCTGCTTGTTGGCTTTTTGGTCGCTTTGTTGTAGACTTTTATGTTGTGACACGTTGTTGCAGTTCGACTTTAGAGATTGATTTTTTTCCTTTGTGCCACCACTTATTGGCTCTCCTTCTACACACTCGGTTGCAGCTGGATTTTTGAGCTTGTGTTTTCCACCCTTGATCCTTCATACATCATATAGAACACCATCACACCACCATTTCTCCACCACATTACTCCAAGAGAATAAGGGGGCATACCCCTAGGTTCAGTTCCTTGAACCATCATCGTTAGATCCATATTTGACGACGTTCACCACCTTTAGAGCCATGCAGTGCATTTAGCTCAGATTCAAATTCCTATCAATCTGAACCTACCATGTTCACTAACCCATCTATCCCCATGGATGGTGCACCTCCCAACCCCTTCTAAGGATATTTTTGGTAGTGAACTTGTTAATTCTCCACCCATCATACTGGATACACTTATGTTGGCCCTACAATCCCTGGTCGTAGCACTAGGACCCTTGCCACTGCACACACTATTGTTGGTTCGCTACCCACTAGTGGTGGCCCCACTCCAACAACCATGGTTCACACCTTTCCTATTTTATGCATGGTGGCATTGGCTCTTCAACCACTATTCTGGTTATTCACACCATTCCAGTCACTACTCCTACTATCATAAACCATCCCTACCAACCCCTGGTTTCTTGCGGTAATTACATGTCTGCGGACCCCAACATGATTGTTGGCCTTCCCAGAATTAGTCCAGGTCCTAGTCTACAATTCATAGCTAGTATCAACCTGCATGATTTGGTGCGGTTAACGAATGACCCCATCCGTCATAGCCCATTATGGCCTCCCATTCCTACCAAACTCCCTTCATACATCCCTAAGTTTGAGGGGAAGGAAGTAGAAAAGCCTCAGATCCATATCATGTCCTTCCACTTATGGTGTTCCTCCAACAACATATTGGAAGACTCTATTCGACTTTGTCTATTCCATTGCAGACTCACTAGTGTTGCAACCAAATGGTACATTGAGCTGCCCCATGCCACTTATCCTTATTTTTCCTCTTTAGCCTCGATGTTCCTCCAATAATTCCAACTACCTGTCTGTTATGATGAGGGCATGGAAATCTTGTTATCCTGTAGACTGAACACTTCTACCCACATCACATATCACATCCATGAGTGGTGTCATCACTATAGTTTGTGCAAAATCCAATTAGATGACAGGATCTTCCTTGATTTGTTTCCTAAAACCTTACTCCCCTATCTCCAAGGGTGTTTTTTTCAAGCACCCACAAACTCAGGAAGAAGCAATCCTCAAAGCATATCAGTTCAACCTTATCTACACCCAATCAGGTTACCTTTACACCATCATCCATGATTTTCCTCATGCTGGATCCTCATTGCGTGATATGTCGGGTGCATCCCATGTTGTTTATGGAGTCATTGGCTCCATTACCCAACACCCCCACCTATACATAACCTCTCCTTCGATGTCGCCTCACTTTAGTAAGGCCACTAGTTTTTCCCATCTTGGCTACACCCCCAACTTTTCACACGCAACGGCTCAGTCCAGAGCCACACCTTCATAAGCGTCTCCTGCACCTTTTCCTCTCATTCATGGACCAAATTTCCTGGCACCTTCTTGTAATGTCCATATGGTAGGCTTTGCAACTCCTCCATCCACTCCTTCCTACTACCCACCACCTATGTAACCTACACCTGCTTTGGCCTCGAATCCTCATGTTCCTCAAGGACAGGTCTATGCTCAATACATCTCCCCAATCAACATTCCCCCAGTACCCAACATAGGAAGGGAAGAATATAGAGAGGTAGGAACTGGGGAAACAACCAACATCAAGGGGGCGGTCAACAACCCAACCCTCCTAACAATAACGGTGCTAACACCCCTGCACAGAACCCCTAGCATCCACATAGACCTAGGAAGAAATATTAGTTGTGGACTAACCATCTATGTACCATTTGCGACGTTTTTGGCCATTATACACACTAGTTCCCCCTAGATGTATTGAGTGTGCCACCTATTACAAGCCAAAAATCAACATCAAACCAATGTTGTCACTCCGACACAACCAAACCCAACACCACAAGGTCCTCCGCCTATGGTGCTGCAAAACCCATTACTGAATCAAGGTATGGTTGCAACCCAACCATTAGTCCAACAAAACACTGCAGCCACTTCTTCAAGCCAACCCATCGATCCTGGTGTCCATCATCTTATGACATTGTCATCTAACATCAACCTACAAACTCGACGCAACCAATATGGATCCAACACGGAAACCATTAACCCCGCATGACATATACATATACTTCTCTCGATATGTCCTTACATTTTCTAAGACCCCCCATGGATGAGACTACCAAAGTAACTAGGTTCCCTTTGCATTGTGTTGCGAACAACACACTACTAGAGACACTCTACCATGACTTGGCCCATTCTCCCTCTACCATGTCCGCTCTAGAAGTCTTACTAATATGGAAAATGTACAAGGAAGCATGGATGTCGGAGAAAGACAACATAGTCTTAGTGTGGCAAGTCTTGAATCAACAAATCTAAGCACATATGTAATAGATATGAAAAAGTAATGATTCTTTATGTCTTTATAAATTTGTAAAAAAATGTATTGTACAATTTATGACACACATCTTATTCTGTGAAGATTGTAATAAATTTGTAATTGATTTTAGAAATGGAGGGTATTTTCTTTTCAAAAAAATCCCTAAAAAAACGAAGTACAAGTCTCTAATAGTGTGGAAAAAGAATGTGATTTCAAATGCCAATCAAAATTTTATCAGTCACAACCATACGCATTAGATTGTCTGCAATTGTGTATTCATAAATTCCATGTTGAAATTTGGCCTTCCAAAGGTGTTTATGATGGGAGATTTTGTTCAGGAAATTTCTTGGACATAAGACTAATACATTTGAACAATAAATTAATTTTTTATGGTATTCTAATAAGTGATGGGAGATTTTGTTTAGGAAATTTCTTGGACATAAGACTAAAACATTTGAACAATAAATTAATTTTTTATGGTATTCTAATAAGTGATGGGAGATTTTGTTCAGGAAATTTCTTGGACATAAGACTAAAACATTTGAACAATAAATTAATTTTTTATGGTATTCTAATAAGTGCACTAAAGACGGTTCTGAAAAAATCACCAAAGATATGCAAACTGTGTTTGATGAGTTTGGAAGTGAAGTTTTAGTGAATTGTACAACATTGGCTCTATTGGAATGTGATAATATACGAGAAAATCCTATTCAAAATTGCATGCACGTTGATCCTTACAATGTATCTTCCAAGGAAGATAAATATTTGTTAGAAAAAATCTGGAAATCTCTTTCCAAATTGGATGCAAAGTTTGATATTAGACCATTTATCTCTCCTTTATGGAGTGAGAAAAACTTGTAATAGACTTCCTACGTATGCATAATATATTTACAATAAATACTACTTATATGTTTGGCACTTTATAATGAATAATTATTTTTATATTGATGTTTTTTTATATTATTTATATTGATTTATGATCTCCAGTAAACCCTTGACTTCGTCATCAATATGCTTTTTAATTTAATGATTTGTATATTATTATTGTGATTACATATCTAGTTATGGTATTTGTATTTGTATGAAAATCAACTAGGAAGAATTGATTGGTGTTGGGGTAGAGGGGGTGTTGTTTGGAGTTCATGTGGTCATTGAAAAAGGACCATACTATAAATGACCTCATTTTGTGGATAAAAGTTATCATTATTATGCACATGTTTTAGTGCCGAGATTATCATTGTTGCATGAGAGTATTTTGGCATTGTTTTGTGGTTTACTTTTTTAGATTGCAAATAAGTTAAAAAATTCATCAATGATTTTGAATGGCTAGTTGATGAAAACTTGATTTTTATTTGGGCTCGTGATCAATGTATACATAACTCTTACTAGACTCCACATTTTGGATGTATTGGTGGAGAGATACATGTTTGCAAAAAAATGTTGAAAATTGTATTCCTCCAATACGCGAATCGGTATGAAACATCAAATATTTTGTTAGTAGATGATTGTAAATATCATTTAGATGATAATGGAGAAGATAAAAAGTTTAAAATGTCATCAAGTGGGACATTTGATGATTCAAAAGAAAGAGACATAAATATAAGTACATGGTTGTGGTCCAACATGAAGCATTGGTTAAAAACATTCAAATTTATATGACAATATTGAAAATGGTTGTGCACATATCTCACACCTTAAAATAAACACTTGGTTCATGACCCAAAGCTCAACCTGAAATTTATCTTAACTCAACAAAACATTGTAACCTCATTTGAGGACCAAAACAATATTGTAATTAAGTTAGGACACTGTGCATAGGCATGCAAATAACACCCATTTGTCACCTACATCTGAGACATAGTTGTTGTCTTCTAAGGAACCAAAATCCTCTAGTATTTGTTGACACAGTCACAACCATTTTATCAAGGGGCCTCCCACTCTGCGGGGGTAAGACACAATGAATTGGTTCACGAATTCGGGGTGGAATACTGCACTCCATTATGTACCTAAGGCTAACCTTCCATAGTCCTATTCATGCATGCCGAGGGTCATATCGGGTGTCGAGAACCAAAGGGATAAAGTGCCAGGAAACCATCTTGAATCTGTCATGAACGAGGTATCCTAGTTGTCAGTCTCTTAGGGATATTTTACCTGAGGTCCCTTTCGGTAGTGGGATTCTCTTGGCCTTTGATTCTTCCATTTAATATTGCTTGACTATGGATTTCACCATTGAGCAGAGGATATGATTTGTGAGGGGCTTCCATCTTGTATTTAGGAGCTTGCTCGCACTTATACCCCATAGGTTAGTGTGTATTTTTATTCATAGGTAGTAATTCTTGTTGGATTTCTGACTGCTTTGTTGTAGACTCTCCTGTTGTGACATGCTATTGCAGTTCAATTTTAGAGCTTTCTTTTTTGCACACTTCGTTGTAGCTAGATTTTTAAGCTTGTGTTTTCCACCCT
This sequence comes from Pseudotsuga menziesii, assembly GCA_001517045.1. Classification (NCBI taxonomy): domain Eukaryota; kingdom Viridiplantae; phylum Streptophyta; class Pinopsida; order Pinales; family Pinaceae; genus Pseudotsuga; species Pseudotsuga menziesii. The sequence goes on from LPNX011071213.1 coordinate 12,889, forward strand.
TGAGCATTCATTCATCATATATAACACCATCACACCACTATTGCTCCATCACACTACTAGCAAATAATTATGGGGAATACCCCTCAGTTCAGTTCCTTGAACCATCATTGTTGGATCCATATTCGACGTCGTTCACCACCATACACTGCATCTGAGTCGGATTCAGATTCCTATCAATAAGAACCTGCCTTGTTCACTGCCCCATCTATCCCCAAGGTTGGTGCTCCTCCCATTGGGTGCAGTTAACGAATGACCCCATCCATCATGACCCATTATGGCCTCTCATTGCTACCAAAATCCCTTCAAACATCCCTAAGTTTGAGGGAAAGGCGATAGAAAAGCCTCAAAAACATAGCATGTCCTTCCACTTATGGTGTTCCTCCAACAACATAGTAGACGACTCTATTCGACTACAGATATTCCATTGCACACTCACTAGTGTTGCAGCCAAATGGTACATTGAGCTGCCCCATGCCACTTATCCTTATTTTTCCTCTTTAGCCTTGATGTTCCTCCAGTAGTTCCAGCTACCTGTCTGTTACGATGAGGTCATGGAAATCATGTAGTCTTGTAGACTGAACAGTGCTACCCACATCACTAATCACATCCATTAGTGGTGTTGTCACCATAGTTTATGCAAAATCCAATTAGATGATGGGATCTTCCTTGATTAGTTTTCTAAAACCTTACTCCCCCTATCGCCAAGGATGTTGCATCGAAGCACCCACAAACTTAGGAAGAAGAAATCCTCAAAGAACAACAGTTCAACCTTATCTAATCCCAATCAGGTTACCTTTACACCATCATCTCTGGTGCTCCTCATGTTGGCTCCTCATAGCATGATACGCTGGGGGCATCCCATGTTGCTGATGGAGTCATTGGCTCTGTTACCTAGCACCCCCACCTATATATGACCTCTCCTTCGATGTTGCCTCACTCCAGTAAGGCCACTATTGTTTCCCAACTTGGCTACGCCCCCTAGTTTTCACATGCAACAACTCAGTTTGGAGCTACACCTTCATAAGCATCTCTCGCACTTGTTCCTCACATTCATGGAGAAAAATTTTCAGAACCTACTTGTAATGTCCAGACGATAGGATTTGCAACCCCTCTAGTCACTCTCGCTTACTACCCACCACCTGTGCAACCTACACCTGCTTTGGCCCCGACTCCTCCTGTTCCTCAAGGACATGTTTATGCTCAATATATTTCACCAATCAAACTGCCCCTAATAACCAACACAGGAAGGGAAGAAAACAAAGAGGTAGGAACCAGGTAAACAACCAACATCAAGGGGGTGTTCAACAACCCAACCCTCCTAACAATAATGGAGCCAACACCCCTACATAGAACCCTCAACATCCACCTAGACCTGGGAAGAAATATCATATTTAGACTAACCATATGTGTACCATTTGCTACGTTTATGGCCATTATACACACCAGTGCCCCTAGATGCATCGAGTGTGCCACCTATTACAAGTTGACAATCAATGTGAAACCAATGTTGTGGCTTCGCCACAGCCAAACCAACACCACAAGGTCCTCCACCTATGGTGCTGCAAAACTTGTTACCAAATCAAGGTATGGTTTGAACCCAACCATTATTCCAACAAAACACTGAAACCACTTCTTCAAGTCAACGCATCAATCCTAGTGTCCATCATATTATGACATTATCGTCTAACGTCAACTTACAAACTCGACACAACCAATATGGCTCCACCATAGAAACCATTAATCCCTACATGACATATACCTCCACTGCTCTCGATATGTCCTTACATTTTCTAATAGCCCCCATGAACGAGACTACTAAAGTCCCTAGGTTCCCTTTGCATTGTGTTGCGAACAACCCACTGCTGGAGCCACTCTACCATGACTTGGCTTAGTCTCCCTCTACCATGTCCGCTCTAGAAGTCTTAAGAAGTTTTCCTTTGCAACGCAAAGCCTTGTTATATGCTTTAGGTTTCGTTGACCCCTCTGATTCTAAGTTGATCAATTTTGACTTGGATCAAGGAGAACCTCGGATGCCATCATCCGTAGCCTTCCAGGTTTCTATCACCGTTCAAACTTTTGTCATTCTTCGATGCATCATTAATGAGAGTGCATCCACTTGTGTTATGTCAACCTTTGTTTGACAAAAGCTCATATCCCCAACCCTTCAAACCTCAACCACCAGCCTCGGTGCTTACGATGGTCGTGATGCCCAAGCACAAGGAGTTCTCATGAATTTCCCCATTGAGTTGGTCATAAAAAACTTTGTTGATTGACATAGAGGTTGTGAATGGCCATCTATATTGCAACCTCCTACTTAGATGTAGTTACATGTATGCAATGCGAGCCGTTTATTCTACCATATTCTGACTCATGATGTTCCCCCATGAAGGGAAGATTATGAATATTGGACCAATGGACATATTATGATCCTAAAGGACCGGCCACTCCAGACCATGTCCTCCCTACCATCGACACCACCATTGACAGCATATACATCCCGTCCCTATCTGTCATTCGTCCAGGCCTGTTTATTGATGCCCCTTTGATGGACACCTTTTTCTCCCTCCCACCTCCTCCCTCAATAGCTGACAAATTAGATTGTGCACCATCACATCTGGTTAAATTATGAACTCATTGCAACCTCAGTCGCAGGCCCAACCATAGACTACATTCCCCCAATATGTCTCCAAGGAATTATTGGGGTTCTTTTCCCGTACACACCATCCCCTTTCTCCTTTCACCCCTGTGTATTGTGATTAAACCAGTCATGGCTACTCTAAACCTCTCGATATTCACTTTGGGGATTCCACTTTGGTACCTTGATCCACCCAACCCCACCATGACACCACAAATTGTGATGACACCAGTCCATCATATTGAGGCAGTGTCACACCCACCTCTTGGTATGAAATCGACTGCTTCTAGATATAATCCTGCACCCCCTCCTCCCATGAAGAGTGGGGCCACCAAAAGCCCCAGCTGAATGACGTCCACCGCCTACGTTTTCCTTATGTGATGTCATCGACCATGCGACACAAAATTGTCTCTATTTGTAGTTTCTTCGTACCCACATGCGCATAGTAGTAGAGACCAACGATGCTCCAGTTGTCAATGTACCAACCATCCCTACGACTAAGAACACATTTCTATGAACAAACCACTCATGTGCATTTTATGGCCTATATAGTCGTTATTCCCATCATTTCCCAAACCTGCCTGAGTATCGATCTCTCCATATTAACTTTCACAAGAACTCCCTTGAGTCCAAAATCACTATCCTCAAGGAAATCCACCCTTCGACCTCTTCTTCGCAAACCAACAATACCATCTATATGATCTCCACTTCAAGTCGTCCTTCCCCATCATCCACCGTGGAAGATCTCTCTGATCTATCTAGGTGCCACTTTCACAAGGACAAAGAGATCATTGAAACTGCCCCCAGTTTTACCCCATTCTGTTTAGTCCACGACGTGGAGTTGCTTCTTCCCATTGAATGCCAGATTATGTCACTCTTCCTTGCCATTGAGCTTCTACCTGATACTTCACCCTCTAGCATTTTTAACACAAAATTTGATGGCTTAAATGTCTGATTTTTGAAATATTGTTGTCAGCACTTTGACAATTTTTCGACAATTTCGACAATGTTGGTTAAATGTTGGTTAAATTTCGACAATTTTTCGACAATGAAAACACTCATCAGATTTTTTACGATGTTTGCTTCCTTAACGTCGATCCTCTGACTACACATTTCAATGCATAAATGTCAGACATCCGACTACATTTTCTTTGTAGCCGTCAACAATTCAATGCCTCCCCTTCTCCTGTAGTGTAGAAACTTTGTCGGATTTAATGTAAATACGAACACAAATTTCAATGCAAAGGTGTCGGCTTTCCGACTATGTTTCCTTTATAGTGGTCGGATATCCGACACCTTTCCTTCATTGGTAGTGTAGAAACTTTGTTGGATTTAATGTAAATCCGACCACAAATTTCACTTCATTTAGGTCAGCTATCTGACGACGTGTCCTCCAATTTTTCGTCGGTAGTATAACCACTTTGTCAGTTTTAATGACTATCTGACCACAAATTCCAATTCATAGAGGTCGGAAAACCGATGGAATAATGATTTTTTTTAAATATCCATTTATATTTGGATTCACAACTGCAACTCCGCTAAAAATTCTGCCAACATTTTCTATTTCATCGTTGCAACTCCACTAAAATTATCCCATTTTTTCCTCTTTCGCAGCTGCAACTTCGCTAAATTCGACAGACTTTTCCTATTTTCGCAATCGCAACTCCACTAAAATTCGTCCAACTTTTCCTTTTACAGCTGCTACTCCGCTAAAATTCTGCCAATATTACCGATTTCGCAATTGCAACTCCGCTAAATTCTGGCGATTTTTCATATTTTCGCAGCTACAATTGCGCTAAAATTCAGGCAACTTTACTATATTTGTTGCTACTACTCCGCTAGAATTCTGCCAATATTACCTATTTCGCAGCTGCAACTGCGCTAAATTCTGCTGACTTTTCCTATTTTTGCAACTGCAACTGTACTAAACTTCTGCCAACTTTTCCTATTTGGAAGTTGCAACTCCACTAAAATTTTGCCAATTTTTCCTATTTTTCAACTGCAACTCTGCTAAATTCTGCCGACTTTTCCTATTTTTGCAGCTGCAACTCTGCTAAAATTCCGCCAACTTTTCCTATTTCGTGGTTGTGACTCTGTCATATCTTTGCAATTCATGGCTGTGACTCCGCTAATTCTTCAACGACAAGATTCTTATTTCCGCCAGTTTCTATCAGCTTGCTCTAGTCTCCACGAGGAACATTAGATGCTCTTCTAATTTTCATGTAATTTTGTGCTAGCATGGATGTACTTTATCCGCCTGGTTGATGACATCCAACTCATGGAATCATGTGCGTATATATATCCTGATCATGAATGATGTGACCATGAAATAATGCCACCATGGAAGGATGATGGTTCAACATTATATTTGAAAGGTACAGGTCCTTGTTAGTATACCTTGATTAGTTCTCTGCAAGGGAACACATCAAAAATTTATTTCCCGAATTCGTGAAATGGCCATCGGTACTCTACCCAACTTGTGCGAGATCCAACCAATCGATTTTAGCCTATAACCATACCAATTTCCAAAAATAACCGTGCCACTTTCCAGAAATACCCTATCCATTTCTTGTTACTTTATGTTGTAACTCCAACGTCTGAGTTTGCCAATTCTTGCATTTTCTAAAAAAACTTACAGAAAGGAAGCAACATGGGTATCCCAACGAGACACGAACCTGAGAAAATAGTGTATCTGCGCAAAAATGGGGAAGTATTTACCATATTTCAGGAATTCGGGTGGATAGAGTACTTCTAGATAGTAAACGGTTTCCATGTGGATATGACACTCCAATTTGCTCTAAAATTGATTGATACTCACTCAACAATTAGAGGATTGTGGATAGACATTACAGAAGTAATTGTGGTGGAAGTGACAGGATTACAACAGACTAGGACAAGAGGATTTGGTTGGAAGGCGACCAATTCGACCGCAGTACGTGATTTTCTTGTAGCTGGAGAAATTGTTCAACCAAGACGAAGGGGAAAATCACTAGAGTCACTGCCAAGACCCTGGGATCAAGTTGTCGTCTTTCTAAAGAAATACATAACTTGTGAAGGCAGGTACGGAATCGTTTATATCTCTAACTTTATCCTATTGTCCCATTTATGCCATAGTAGATTACTCAATATGCCATTTTATCTCCTAAGATCCCTACAAAGCATGGATCAATATGTAAAAGCATCTCGGCATCCCATAGCTTCCCTAACAAATCATGGATTAATCAAATTGTTAGTTTTGAGGGCCCTTGCACATCATAATTTAACATGGGAAAAATTTGTTCATAGACCAAGGATAGACCGAGAACTTGTACTGGAAATAGAAGGTATTGGGGAAGAAAGTGATGAGTCGATCTCCTCGGGTTCAGCTGGGGGGAGGGATGGAATGTCGGCAAACAAATTGGAGAATGTTCAAGAGGAAGGCGTGAGAGAAGCTACAGCAATAGAAGTTGAAACTGGAGCAGCTGTAGAAGTTGTGACAGTAGAAGCTATAAATATTGAAGCTGAAATGGTAGAGGTAGGACATTATACAAAGGAAATAGGAGGGGAGGTAGAAGTCCTTAACGTTGAATCCTCCCATGAAATCAGGGGAACCATAATTCAGGAGGAGGAAATTCTTTTTGAAACTATGAAAGTTAGTGAATTTTCCATCCCTGCTTCTGACTCAATGTGGAATTTCCTTTGTCACATAGAAGAAGGAAAAAACCAAGTGTTAAGAGCCATAAATCTATCCCTGTGCAAAGAGAAGAAGGACCAGGGATTCTACTACGGCAGAAGTGGTATATGTAATAGGGGAAAATGTTGAAATTCCTATCCTAAAACCCAGAGCATCCGATGTTACAGAAGAACCTGCTACAAGTGAACCTCAAATTGAAAATTTAATTTATGAGAATGAACTGTTAAAGGAAGAAGTATGAACGCTCTGAGATGAATTGCATAGGTTGAAAGAAGCTTGCAAAAAGAAGACGGTGCAGAGCTTGAACACCTTGGCTAAAGCTGTGGACCAAGTGGAGAATCCACCTTCTGTTTTGAAGGATGGTGAACATGATGAAATACTATGCCCTGAATGTGGAGATATGTTCAAACTTGCAGGGTATAGAGTTACAATGGTGGATATAAAAGCGTGGAAATTAGCACAAGCAAGGTTGGGGAGAGAAGAAATACCTCCAACAGAATCGATGGAAGAAAGGAAGCCAAGGCTGATCATAACCCCTGACCATGAAATGCAATAACAAGAGGAAATACATTCTCAATAGTCAAAGGACATTGAATTGATTCCATATCATTCTCAGCAATCTGGTGACATTAATGAATTGATGCAAGATCAGTCTCAGCAGCCAAGGGATACATAAACCATTCAAGATAAATATCTGTAGCCTAAAAGCATTGAAATAATTGTGGAACATGAGGCTATTACACAAGAACCATCACTCCAAGGATCTGACATTGAAGCAACAGCTCAAACAGTGCGTACTTTGAGTGAATCACAGAAATTGGATGTTGTTACACAAGAACCAACATCCTTAAAATTATTTGCTGAAGTTGCAACTCAAACTGAAGTTGTTGGGAATGAAGCATACAAAAGGGATGCTTCTACACATGAACCAGCATCCTCTAAATTGTTTGTTGAAGCTGCAACTCAAACTGAAGTTGTTGGGGCTAAAACACAGAAAAGGGATGTTGCTACACAAGAACTAGCATCCTCAAAATTGTTTGTTGAAGCTGCAACTGAAAGTGAAGTTGTTTGGGATGAAACACAGGAAAGGGATTCTACTACACAAGAACCAGCATCCTCAAAATTGTTTGTTGAAGCTGCAACTCAAACTGAAGTTGTTGGGGATGAAACACAGAAAAGGGATGCTGCTAAACAAGAACCAGCATCCTCAAAATTGTTTGTTGAAGCTACAAATCAAACTGAAGTTGTTGGGGATGAAACGCAGAAAAGGGATGCTGCTACATAAGAACCAGCATTCCCAAAATTGTTTATTGAATCAACAACACAAAAAAGAGCGCCCATAGGAGGGGTTGAAGTAGAAATTTTGTTGGACAAAGGAAAAGGAGGGGATAAAAGAGGAAAGAAGGAGAAAGAATTGGAAAAGAATCTCTATCTATTGCAACTTGAGCTTAGTAAATGGAAAGATCGTACCATCCTGGTGGAGAAAGGAATGGTCTCCTTGTCTGAACATAGGAGGATTATCCAAGAGCTTAAGGAGAAATGGGATGAAGAAATATACCAACAGGACAATTTGTAGAAGGATCTACAGGAACTGAGAAAGATTAAGTTCCTAAAAGAAGAAAAAGAACAATTGGGTTAGGAGATGTACAGCCTAATTCAAGAATTGTTGAGCTATAGAGCTCCATCCCCATATTATCTAGTGTTGTATATGAACAGATGGTCCTGTTTAAAATCATATCACTAAAATAAGGGAGACACTGTCAACTATTTTTAGCCCCTAAATTCTTGGACACCTTCATTAAGAGCGATTTTTTTGATCAAAATTTGCTATGTGAATTATTTTTGCATGAAAGAGCATGCCATATGGACATCCACTCCAATCCAATTCCTTATTTGGGAGATATTCATCTAGGAGAATTTACTTCATTTATTACCAATCATATGCATTCGTGGAGCACCATCCATACCATACAGAAGAGTGAGGAGACTTCCACCCTTTGGGTTCGAAGTGAGCCCCAATATCCTACATTATTAAGAATCGGGCATATGAGACAATTACAATCTCCTCAGAAGGTTAGTTAGATGGAATCCTTCCAACAAGAAGTTATTTCTTCCTATTTCAAGTTGATCTCTCAGCAAGAGCTCTTTTCAAGATAAGGCATCCAAGGTAGATGAGATGCTTCTTCTATTTTTTTTAGAGAAAGAGATCCATACTATTTAGAAAACTTCAAATATGCCCTATCTTGGTTTCCCAACTATGTTGCATGTACTCAAACTTGTCAACCTAGTTGGTAGGGACTGAGATTTAAGTTTCCTATTTTATGGTGGCCTGCAAGAAAATACCAGAGCATGTACCGGCTGACCAAGAAGGTAAAGAAATGGTGTTGGGATGATTTAATTTCATGCAACGGGCTCAGGAATCCAAAAGAGAAATCTGAACCTTCTTTCGATCTTACCCATCTCCATCGAAAGAGTTTTGAAATAGAATCAAATTCAGACTAGTTGGGACCCGAAATAGCCCTTTTTGCCTATACCTATCAATTCATTTTCCCTTGTTTCACCTTACTTTTCCATACCCCATGAAGATATCTTTCCAGGTAAAGAATGGATCTTTACAGGTATAATCTATTATTTCTTTATTCTAATATTGCCTACTATTGACTATGATTATGAACTTGATCTTTTGATTTGTGCTAACTTTTGTCGGTTCAATAAAGATAGTTCAAAGAGTTGAAGGATTACAGGTGTAGTAGCCCGTTGAGCCTGAAGAAGAAATGAATGTTTGGTGCCAGTTGTTACTTCCTGGAGTTGGTTCCATCCGTTGATGTAGCAACATGAGTATCTTTCCATGAGTTCATTAAAGATTGGGTATCGTTGAGACAGTCACGACATCTCCCCTTACAATCAGTTGAGTCCGTTCGAACCATTCATCACTCGAAGTAACAATGCAAGCCTGGATGCAAACAACTTCATTCAATTATATTTATGGCTGTAACATGGCAGCTTGAAGATCGTAGATCTTCATGGCTGCCCGATATTAGTGAATATGGATTATGTCACCTTTGTATAAGTATGGAGAAGCGGTCTGAATCAGGGGTTCTTTCATTGTACGTTAGCATTTGATTGTAAGAAGTTGTAACATAGATTATTGTAACTATGATTTTACTTTCCTAATACAAGGAGAAACAATTGATATGCATATTTGTTTGTTCTAATTTATGTTAGTTAGTGACATCTCTGCTAGGAGTCTAGGACTCGAATTCTCACAGACATCAGTGAGTTAAGTAGATGCTTTAGTTTTCCTTATGTTAATATGGTGTGGAATTATAGTAGGATTATTTACAGCACACTGCAACAGTAGTTAATGATTGCAATTTCCTTTGGCTTGATGCAACAGTGTGGTGTGACATTCAACAATGTCAAGTAGTATACTTTTCTTGTTTAATTAATTAGAAAATTAAATTTCCCAACAACATCTAGGGCTATCCTTTTATAGTCTAATGAGACCCTCAAATCACTCTTTTTTTTCCTCAAGACAATCATATTATATTTCAAGGAGAAATGTAATACATTATTCAAAAAGACTCAAAACAGATACATTTGGGGACCACCTAAGATATCAACTATCATACTATTTGTAATGATCTTACAAAAGATCACCATTTCATGTTCCATGTGTAGTACTATAAACTCAAAAACCCAAAATACAAGACATAAAGTTCAACAATAGACTTGTCCTTTAGTAAACAACTGAGAAAACAACATAAAGGACTAAGATGGACTTTGTAAGGAGAAAGACTTGGTTGAAACCTTAGTCCTTTTCATGTATTCATCTTCAATAATTTGTTGAAGTGTACCTGGTAAGTCTACTTTTGAAAGAGTTCCCCCATGAACATTAAATTTTCTACATATATTATCAAAAGAAATCATTTCAAAAGAAGTTGATAGGACTCTGAAATGTGTGGCCAGGTTATGTAGCCCAACCCTCTGAATCTATTGTCATAAGGACCATAGACATCAACCAACTAAAGTGTCTTATCTAGCTCAAAACTTGCAGATAGCAACAAAAATATTTAGAGTTTCATTTAAAATTGGGAAAGAGAATATTCTTCTTCTATAGATAATATGCTGACAAAAGGCAATGTTATGGATATTGTGGCATCCAACTCAATCATCAACACCTTTTGCAAAGCATGTTAACTAGAAAGAGCCATCTAGAAATAAGTGTTTACTACAATAAGACATTTTTCATGAAATTGATATTCACTCACCTTTTGTATAAGAGTTACATCACTGAGTTCTTTGGTGTAACAATGTTTTTTATCATGGCATCTTCAACAAGCATAAGCATAAAGTTCACTACAAATTCACTAAGAGGCTAAAAAGAGGTAAAGTGGCCCCTGTATGGAATACAAATCAAATTAACAGAAGAAAAATAGGTATGAGAATTAGGAATATGTTGGTGATACCTATAATTTCTTGGTACAAATTACCTTGATTTGTAGAGCTTAACACTGTCTACTTTTGCTTTACCTTTCAAAACATCTTTCAACATACTACAAATATTTTCCTTTTGCAAGAATTTCATGTTAGGACCCATCAAATAAACATTTGCTTGTTTGTGAAAAATAACAAAATTAAGCTAAAAAATACAATTTGAGTAGTTTGGTTCAATGAATAAAAACAACATTAATAATGAACATTTTACGTTTCATGAAAATTTTTAATTTAACAATGCAAATTACAATAGCATTCAAATAAATAATTGGTAATAAGAGATCACCTAAGGAAACATGGAGAACCACAACACAAAGTATATAAGGCCATTGATCACATCAAAATGTCAATTTTTCTTCTGAAATATCAAAATGTTTCCAAGGCTCTCTGTAACAAGTTCTAATGGATGACTGGAATAACAATAGTAAAATTTAAACACCACAATTATAGAAAGAACTGTGGGAAATGTATAATTCCTTACCATTTATTGATCTCCTCTCTGTTTCGAGAATAATTTAATATTATCTCCTGAACAAGTCCAACCACATGAAGGTGGAAGCTCTTATGGCCCCTCCACCCCCCTATCACATCACTCTCAGTTCCCCAAACCCAATGCATCAACTTGCAAAAAACAAATAGTGCAAATTCATTCATTCAATAGCTGAAAAAACCATTCATTAAATCATTCATTCATTCAATAGCCCAAAAAAACATTCATTAAACCATTTGTAATGTCCCCATTTATAATTGCATAGCAGGACAATTCCATCAATCCTACTAGTTCCCTAGGTTGGATGGATACATTTGGAATTTTAATAAGAGAGCTAATAAATGATGTTCAGACATTAGAATGGAATGCATATTTAACAATGGATATTATTAAATAAATACAACAGAAAATTGAAGTGGCAATGGAGCATGCAGACACATGGAGATTATGGGGCCCACACAAGCTAGAATTTATGTGCCACATGGCATCCTCTTGCAATTTCGAATCCATGGGAATCATAATGTTCTTGGATGAGTTAGAAGGATAATACACTTGGCCATATGCCTCATAGGTCTAATTGGAAAGGAAATGTAACTTACATGGGAGAGAAAGAGTCAAATGGGAGCTTCTTGGACACTTGGGCTAGATTCCCTAACATCTATGACATCTATGACACCAATGATGGAGATGTTGTGACATTTATGACATATTATAGACCTGAAGGTTCACATATGACCAATATGACATGTCAGGTTGAAATATGGAATCCAAGAGGGCACTCATGTGAGTTGGGGAATCTCAATGGGTTCTCACTCGAATTGGGGGAAGATGGAAGCCTAGGAAAGGGAGGACACATGGCAAATCTTAAGCACACACCCTAATTCGAATTCGATTGAGTTTTTGGATGGATTGGTAACCTTATAAGGGTAAGTATGTTTACAACATATAGGGATCAACCAATATAATGTCTTTTGATCATTTGATAAATTTGCATTTGTGAATTGAGAGAGCTAGTGGATGACTAGTTTCTTGCCTTAACCAATTTCGAGGGTGAAAGATTTCCATCCAAGTTGGTGTTTGGAGAGGCCAATAAGGTATTTCATGGAGATTTAATGGAGTTTTAATTGCAATTGTAAGCTACAAGGAATCTTGTAGTTCCTTCTACTGCAGCACTTTCTCTCGACCATTTCCATTTTTTATTGCATATTCTTGCTCATGGAGGAATTGTGCTTTGGGGGAGCTATTGATATAATTGGGGAAGATTATAATGCCCCATTATTTTATTTTATGATTAAATTCTCTTCATTTCAAGTTTATAATACTCCCAGGTCGAAATACCAAAATATTTCATGTAAAAATGTTGAACAATGAAGAAATAGTGACATTTCCCCACTATCTTGTTGTGAACCATTGTAATTATGATGATTTAGAATTGGGAGATATTTTAATTCCCCATTTATTATTGTAATAATCTCAATATGATATTTTATTCATTCTCAAAAATTCTCAGGTCGAAATATCAATGGGTTGTATGTAAAAGTGATGATTAATGAGCAAACAATGACCATTTCCCCACTATATTGATGTATGCCATGATAATGTTTATTATTTCAAATGAAAGAATTTATATTTGATTTATTTATTATGAATGGACTATCGTTTATGATTATTACAAATTTCATGTTCAACACTTAAGCATTTGAGGTCATCTTATTCAGTTTAATTGCATTTGGAGAAGATTTGGTGCCATCTCCCCAAGGGTCAAATTAATGCTTTTGTAGTTGTTTGGGAGAGGGTAATAAAAACTTGTGTACACTAAATAATGATTCCTATGAGACCTTAACAATTTTACTTAAACATCCTGTTCCTTTTTTGAGAAATTCGAGTGGGTTTGGGAGCATTTGAGAATCCATTTCCAGCATTTACCCAAGGGGAATTGGAGCCCCAATTTGCTAGTAAAGACTCCTACTTTGATCAGAATATTAAACAACTTTGTAGAAGTAATTGGAGGGTCATAAATAATCCTTTAACATCATATTCAAGTATTAATATCATTCATACACCTTCTTAGAATATTTTGGAGCATTTGGGTCAATTTGGAGACCTAGACATCAAAATTAGTGAAAGGTCGAAATAGGAGAAAAAGTGAAAATTTGATCATTTTAATAAAATTTTGAAAAAGGGACATTAAAAGTGGTATCATAGCATGGTCTTGGAACTTGTTCATTAATACCATGAATTGAATAAAAATTTGCATACATGTTGTGGCTTCACAATAGAACCACAATTCCCACTTTCCTTCCTCCCTGACCAACAATTACAAAAATTACAACCATAGATATTGGAGCATGTCTCCAGGAGTATCAAAATTTGAGAGGGGATATTCATGAGTGGTATCCTTTCCAAGAATATATTGTCAATTATGGATTTAGGCACAAGAAGGAAAATGTGAATTCATTAAGGGACAATCAGCAATCCACAAGTTTGGAGGAGCATGCCAATGAGAAAAAAGCATCATATTTGTGAAAAGAACCTAGATACACCATTAAAGGAAGAAAAAAAGAAACATGAAGTGGAGCATCAAATACCTCAAGGTGATTTCAGATAATGACATAAAGAGCAAGTTGAATACAATAACACAATCCTTACTTATGGGGGCAGTTCCAATCAAAGACAATCTATTGATGGATCCTTAAACTATGAAGGAGAACCTACTGATGGGTGCTCACAACTCTATGATGGTGACATAGATATAAGATTTCAAAATTTTGTTGCAAGCCTAATTTCTCAAAAGCATGAGGATCAATACCTTGTGACAGATAATGAAGAACAAATATCAACTTCCCCATCACCACTTGAGCTTCAAGAAGTTGATCAAATCAAGAAGAAAGAAGAAGAGGAGGTTCACTCCCATGAAACATCCTTCATTAAAGGGTATTTTAATATGAGTGAAAGGGATATATAAGACGCCCTTAGAATACTCCATGACACTCAAGCATTGATATCAAATTTGTTTTGGAAAGTTTCTTCATTGAAGGAGCCATCCTTCCTTGAAGACATGGAGAAGATTCAAAGAGCAATGTGAAAAATCAAAGGTAATTTCATGTCTTTTCTTTTTTATAGAAAAAAATGGTTGAGATTAATGAATGGTTACATGAATCATACTTGAATAATAATGAGGATATTCTTAAGCTCAAAATTCAAAATGAGCAACTTCTTGAGAGGTTGAAATATACTTGTTCATCCTCAGATATTTCAAATTGTAATATGGTAGATTGCTTGGAGAATTCTCATGACATAAGGGATCATCAGAGTGATGGAAAATTGCAGGTTCTTGATGTGTTTGAATATCATATTGATGAGAGCCAATAACTTGTTGTGGTGGAAGAGGAACTTGAGTTGCCTCTTGAAAATGGTTACACACTTTTTGGAGAATTACATGATTCCACTACATTGGAACCACCATATGAAGAAAGTTTTGTATTTTTAAGGGAGGTGCATAATCCTACCCCTATGGATCCTTCACATGATAAAAAAATTTCACTTTATGGTCATTTGTGTGAGTTGGTTCTTTCTCCTACATCCTACACTTCCAAATTTTGCAGCATTCATCCTAATGAAGTATGGGTGAAAGGTTTATTTTTTATGGTGTCACATGAAGAGTATGGAATTTCTATCTCTCCTTTTGATGATGAAATGATTAGAGACCAATATTATTTACATTTGCAGCAGCATCCCTTGTTACATTATGATGATACACATCTACATGGGAGCACCTATGATGCTCACTTGAGTCACTTGGAGACTCATGATTTTCCTTTCTCCTTGCCTAGTCTATTCGATGTTGGAGGAACTTCATCTCACACTTGGGTGAAGAGATATATGATTGAGGAACATTATTATTGGCAGAAATATCCTCTTTTATTTCATGATGATATACATATTCATGGGTGTATTGATGAGACTTGTTTGAGCCACTTGAAGTCTTAATGTTTTCTTTGCTCCTTATTTGGTTCAGATTTTGGTGGAGATTCTTCATTCACTTCTTGGATGAAAGAACACATGACTTATTATACTGATGCAAATTATATTATTTTGGAGCAACATTATGGGACATGGGATCCTCACCTATGTCATTGGGGTATATGTGATATAATGCTTTATGCTTGTGTGTATGGGCCACATGGTGATCTGCTTACTTGGATGTACAAGCACTTTCATGATTCTTTGATGAGGTACCTTATTGATGTACATTTGTATGATGTTGTTATGTACTTTCATGATTATTTGATGAGGTACCTTCTTAATGTACATCTGTATGATGTTGTTATGTACTTTCATGATTTTTTGATGAGGTACCTTCTTGATGTACATTTGTATGATGTTGTTATTTACTTTCATGATCTATATTTTGTACTCGTGATGTTTGGAAGGGTGCAATACCAAAAATGTGATCCTAGAATTGTTTTGTTTCATCTCACTTGGAGTAGCAGTTCAATTGTTGGTTTGGTAAAGCAAACCAACCTTCAGTTGTTTGAGCTCATCTTTGCAGAGCAGTGTTCATGTTTCCTATGTGGAATACCTTTTGAGAGATGGATTAAATTTTCACAGTATTGGTGTTCATGATATTTAATCATATAAATTTCACACCATCCATGTATCAGGATCATATGGGACCCTGGGGTCATTTTTGGTCTCATTGGTTTCAATTTTGGGGGCAGCAAGCAGCATTGGAGATTCATTCACCACTTGAGAAAATTATTCTTATCAGAGTAGTGCAGCAGCAAGCATGTTGGTTCCTCTCTGATATTTTATTGGAATCTTAAGAAACTCAGAGTTTGGTAAATCAGCACCAACTTCAAAGAATTATACATAAGCAAAAAGGGGTGAAAGTTCTGAAAATGTTTCCAAAATATGGAGGTAAAGATTATTTTCACAAATTTGGTTTTATCAATTTGATTAATCCTTTTGGTGTTAGTGGTGGTGTTATAATATATATCAATATGCACAATCCACATCTCTTTACTTTTGGGAACACAAAATTGCAGTACATGAGTGCCACTACTCAAATTGTAGCTAAAGAAAATTACTGAGCAAAACCATAAGAGATCACTTGGTGCAAAGGAAGGAGTACCAAATTAGGATTCCAATTGGTAATATGAAAAGATTTTTCAGCATCCAAATCTTAAATTGCTTGAGGACAAGCAATCTTGGGTGGGGAGTACTGTAATGTCCTCATTTTTATAATTGCATAGCAAGACAATTCCATCAATCCTACTAGTTCCCTAGGTTGGATGGATACATTTGGAATTTTAATAAGGGAGCTAATAAATGATGTTAAGACATTAGAATGGAATAAATATTTAATAATGGATATTATTAAATAAATACAAGAGAAAATTAAAGTGGAAATGGAGCATGGAGACACATGGAGATTATGGGTCCCATATAAGCTAGAATGTTTGAGCCACATGGCATCCTCCTCTTGAAATTTTGAATCCATGGAAAGCCTAATGTTCTTGGATGATTTATAAGGATAAAAAAGTTGGTCATATTCCTTATAGGTCGAATTGGGAAGGAAATTTAACTTACATGGGAGACGAAGAGTCAAATGGGAGCTTCTTGGATACTTGGACTAGATTCCCTACAATCTATGACATCTGTGACACCAATGATGAATATGCTATGAAATTTATTACATATTGCAAACTTGAAGGCTGAAATATGACCATTCTGACATGTCAGGTTGAAATATGGAATCCAATAGGGTTCTCATGTGATTTAGAGAATCTCAATGGGTTCCTACTCGAAATATTGGGGGAAGATGGAAGGATAGGAAAGGGAGGACACATGGCAAATCTTGAGCACACACCCTAATTCGACTTGGATTGAGTTTGTGGATGGATTGGTAACCTTAGAAGGCTAAGGATGTTTATAAAATACAGGGATCAACCAACAGGAGGGATTTTGATCATTTGAGAAATTTGCATTTGTGAATTAAGATAGCTAGTGCATGACTAGTTTCTTGCCTTAGCCAATTTCGAGGGTGAAAGATTCACATCCAAGTTGTTGTTTGGAGAGTCCACTGAGGTCTTTCATGGAGATTTAATTGAGTTTTATTTACAGGTGTAAGCTATAGGGCAGCTCATGTTGATGTATTTGTAACTTTGGAATGTATTCACTTGTATATCCTATGTATTATACCCCGATGTTTATTCCAGGAAGTATCTATAATGTAATTGAGTCATGTCATGCCCTGATGTTCCGATCGGGAGATTCAATAATGTAAAAAAGTCATGTAAAGTCATTGAGGTTAACCCTCCATTGTAAGTTAGGGAAATAGTCCCCACAATTGAGTCAAGGTTAACCCTCCTTGTTGATTGGAGGGAAAAGTCCCCACAGTTATGGGGCACTAGGGTTATTAGAATCTCCAAGAGAAGCCAACCCTGGTAAGTAATTGTTAAGTGAGGCCAACTTATTGGAGTGGACATAAAGTGAATGGAATAATATAAATAGAAGTGAGGCTCTCCTCATTTCTACACATCACACACATGCTCACTCACTTGGGCGCATGAGTGAGAGAGGAGAAGCTCTCTCAAGTGAGAGAGAGAGAACAACTGTTGGAGATCATCTTTTCTGTCTTTGCATTTTACTGCTACCATTGGTGCTCATTCTATCTCTGAGGAAGTTGCAAGGTTTTCTCCTTTATGGTTTCCCTGAGGAGAATTCTTTGTGTCTCTTGTCTCTTGTGTTTATTGTTGTGCATGTTATTCTCTCAGATAAGATCCTAAGATCATATTGCTTAAATGATAAAAATATAACATGGCATCAGAGCTAACCCGAGAAGAAGAAATTGTGCAGCTACAAAATATAGGGATTCTTAATTTTTGGGTCTCTCTCCACAACCCATCAGCAAAAGGATGCTAGGCTAACTCTCCATTAAAGGGCACATCTTTCTATCGAAGAGAAATTTGATTCTAGGCATTTTTAGTTTTTGTTGCGGGAAATTAGGGATTTTCACAGAAGAGGAATTTTTGAGTGAGCCTGGCATAGGATTACTCTCCTCATCAGAATCTAAGTTTAGAAACCTGGGTCAAGATTTTTGGTTGGGTGAAACTCTGGGAAATTCAAACCCTAGTTTGACCCCGGGCTTGAAAAAAAACCCTAAAATACTGAAACTGATAGTTTTGATAGATTCTCTATATCTCGAGATTGGAGAAGGTTCAAGTGCCGAAACTTTCACAGGTCGAAGATAAATTCTTGATGTACACTATTTCCATGTTTCAGCCTCATATTCTCTATATTCTAGGAGATACAATTCCTCCAAGTTAGGGTTCCAGCCTCTCCCATGATTCCTCCCCAAACAAGACACCTGGGGAGAATTTCTATAACTCGGGCTACGAAGGTCCAAATTAAATTTCTCAAGATGTTCCAGAAACATAACAGACTTTATGTTCTATGGTAAATGTTTCAAACCTCGAAGATGAAACAGTGACACGTGACAGTTCCTACAACTTCGCTATGATGAACAGTCCTGAAACGGATCACCTTGGGAAAATGCTCATAAGTCCCAATTGGTGAAACAAATTCTAATGAAAACTATGGTGTTGGAACAAGGACAGATTAGGATACCTTAGTACAAAATTTCAAACACATAAGAGTATTAATTTTGGAGATACCACAAAAACAGTATCAATAAATTCTTGCAGAAGAAATTGGTAAAATAGGGCTTCCTGCTCCGAGAGCTTCCCTCCATTGTTTTCAGAAAAGGAGAACATTGGACAGCTCACCTTGAAGAGGTCTATATTTCTATCTAATCAGATCTAAAAGATTCCAAGTTTTGAAAAAATAGGGTTTCTCTGACAAACCCTAGATCAGCCAGCACTGGAACCAGGATGAACACCTCAAATCGGTAAGATCTAATCTTTTGCTATTTAGATTTGAGGTTATTATTTCAAAATGTCTAATCACACAAGCTTAATGACAAGTTTGGTGAAACTGACAACTTCCAAACATGTAAGTATTCTATCTCACACGTTCTTGAAGAAAATGAATTGGACACCTACATAAGTAGAGAGGTTCCAGTTCCAGAGGGAGATGAGGCTAAAAGCCTTACACAAGAAGAACTTGGTCAAGGCAAAGAAGATCATTGCTGATTCAATCAAGTATCACCTTATACCACAAGTGTCTTCCCTAAAGACACCAAAAGAGATGTTTGATTCCTTGACCAAGCTATTTGAAGAGAAGAACATAAATCAGAAGATGACTTTGAGAAAATAGTTGAAGAATGTGAAGACCCAGAATGCAGAGACCATATAGTCATACTTTACAAGGGTATCTCAAATCAAAGAACAACTTGAAACGATAGAAGAAGTAGTGGAGAATGCAAAAGTGGTGATAACCACCTTGAATGGTCTCCCGGGATAATGGGATTCATTCATTCGAGGAATGTGTGCCGGAAGGAAGTGATTACTTTCAGTAGACTCTAGGAAGAGTGCACACAAGAAGATGGGAGCAACTGAAGATAAATCCCTCATGATTCAAAGAAGATCCTTCAAGCGACGAGGAATATGAAGAACTAAATTCTTGAAGAAACTTTTATCTATCTAATCATTTGGATAAGAAATGATGATGCTATGAATGAAGAATATGATGAAGCTGAAAGAAGGACTCTACCCACGAAACAAATAAATAGAAGTATTCAATTGTCATTTCATGATATTATTTTGTTATGCATTTGTTTATGTTCAGTTGATGTGTTATGCATGATAGAATGTTTACATTAATGACAGTATACTACTAATATGCATGTGATGGGTAAGTAGCTCATGGTGCTATACAACTCTCCATTGCTACTTATCTAGAATGAAACCTCTTTGCTGACATATTGGATTAGTGCACAATCTCAATGATGTCTTGGTAGAGACGGAAGGCATCTAGGAAAGTTTCCATGAGATATGGATGAATGTTGTATTGGATAAAATAGTTGCATGATCATATATTTATGCATAAGAATTTGCCACTATGAAATGTTTCTAACCATACAAATGCTTTTGAATTGTAGGATAGATCACGTACAATCACGTACAAGCAAAGAAGGATGAGACTTGTTCTGAAGAACAAGTGACAACAGTTCAAGATGAAGAATAATATGACGAATGCAGCGACATCATTGATGCAGAACCTTCCAACTATGAAGAAGTAGCCAAGAAGATAAGAAATACCAGTTCAAGAATAATGATGTCTAGGATGCAGTATCGAGACCTGAAGGGAAGTTCGTAGTTTCATCATGCAGTAAATGGAAACATCGTGGAATACAAGGAAATATTCGCAGCACGAGGCATAGACTATGAAGAGACATTTACAGCCACTAGAAATACACATGACAGGTAGAATCATGTGTGCAAATGAAAGAAGGCCTTATACGAGCTCAGAAGGAACCCATGGGATAACACATACATGAGGAGCTTGAAGATCACCTATAGTGATGAATATCTTAACCTTTTCTACAAGGTTGAAGATGAAATCCTATAGAGGATGAAAAGCTCACAGATGGGTGCAAGAAGAACGATTTCAAAGATAGAGGATCTTGGTATCCAGTGACCCCAGATGGATATATAGAATATTAGTAGCAGAGGAAGCTACTTGTCACTCCGGTACAAAATGTTTCAATGCATAGAGTATGAAAGGCAGAGGGAGAATGACGCTCCACTTCAGAGGGAGTGACTGCAAAATATCCTGAAGTTTGACATGGTACGACAGGTTCGACATGTTATGACAGGATGGATAGATTACTGATGACTCTAGGATTTACTGAGAGTAAAGTGGATTCCAACCATTACTTCAATGTTGAAGGTGGAATACTAGTGATGCTCCTATTATATGTTGATGACTGGTTCCTGACATAAAATAGGAACTCATTAAAGTTGCAAGAAGGAGACTTACTGCTGAGTTCAAGATGAAGAACTTGGATATGATGCACTACTTTCTAGGCATGGAGGTGTGGCAGAATGCGGATGGAATCTCCCTGGGATAAGGGAAGTATGCAGTAGAAATCCTGAGGAGATTCAAGATGATGGACTGCAAGGCCATGACCACACCTATGGCATCGAACCTGAAGCTATTGAGTGTTTCTTCATCAGAGTTGGTTGATGCCATGATGTATCATTAGATTATTGGGTCCTTGATGTACCTGACAAACACGAGACCATATATTTTCTTTGTGATGAACACCTTGAGCCAGTTTCTGACAGATACTAAAAATGTTCACCTGATTGTTGTAAATCATATTCTGAGGTACCTGAAGGGTACGATTGATTATGGGCTCAAGTATGATGCAAATCAAATGCTTAACCTGGAGGGTCATGTTGATTCAGATTGGGCAGGCAGTGCTGCAGATATAAAGAGCACCTTGGGGTGTTGCTTCAGTATGGGATCACGTGTGATCTCTTGGTTTAGTAGGAAGCAATCCTGCATAGCACTGAGTACATCCGAACCAGAGTACGTTGCAGCTTATTCGAGTAGTTGTGAGGCAGTATGGCTTAGGAAGCTACTGTTTGAGTTATTTGATCTCCCATTGCATGCTACCTGTATCTTCTCTGAAAACCAGAGTTGTGTGAAGTTGTCTAAGAACCCAGTGTTCCATGACAAGTCAAAGCACATCGAGATAAAATATCACTATATCAGGGATATGGTGCAGAGAGGAGTAGTGAAGCTCAAGTATGTTGCGACGGATGAGCATATAGCAGATGTGTTGACCAAACCACTAGCTAGGGTAAAGTTTGAGTACTTCAGAGAGAGGCTTGGTGTTCTTTAGATAGAATATACTTTGAGGAATAAGTGATGGGACACATTTGCAGGAGCCATTCCAAGCATGGTAGGAGGATCCTTCCCATGGTTGTGGATGTAAGCGATGTGTGATGAGCATTGGGATGATGCTTCAATTTCTTCTATGATGATGATCAGGATGATCATATGATGATGATATGCATCAAGATGATGTTGTGATGAGTATCAGGATGATACGTTGTAAAGATAGCATGTAAAAGATCCTGAGAGATTCGATAGTGTGTGCTCGGATGCTCTTTTGAGGTTTTGCTACAAGTTGGTCGTGGACAGGTTGTGTAGGTAGCATAGAAAAGATCTTAGGAGATCCTATAGTTTGTGCTAGGATGCTCTTTCAAGGTTTTGCTACATGTAGCATAGAAAAGATTCTGGGAGATCCTATAGTCTGTGCTAGGATGCTCTTTCGAGGTTTTGCTACTAGAGGCATGTAATCAGCCCTGGAGATCCTATAAGTTGAGCTATGTGCTTGTAAAATTCTTAGGAAGCTCTTTAGAGTTATTATAGGTTGCAAGACACTATTTTAAGGTTTTTCTTGACCACATAGAAAAGATCCTGGGAGATCCTATAATCTGTGCTAGGATTCTCTTTCGAGGTTTTGTGGTGGTAGTCACATAGAAAATATCCTGGGAGATCCTATAGTCTACGCTAGGATGCTCTTTCGAGGTTTGGTGACGGTCGCATGTAAAAGATCCTTGGAGATCCTATAGTCTGTGCTAGGATGCTCTTTCGAGGTTTTGCTACTAGAGGCATGTAATTAGCCCTGGAGATCCTATAAGTTGAGCTATGTGCTTGTAAAATTATTAGGAAGCTCTTTAGAGTTATTGTAGGTTGCAAGACACTATTTTAAGGTTTTTCTTGACCACATAGAAAAGATCCTGGGAGATCCTATAATCTGTGCTAGGATTCTCTTTCGAGGTTTTGTGGTGGTAGTCACATAGAAAATATCCTGGGAGATCCTATAGTCTACGCTAGGATGCTCTTTCGAGGTTTGGTGACGGTCGCATGTAAAATATCCTTGGAGATCCTATAGTCTGTGCTAGGATGCTCTTTCAAGGTTTTGTTTACGCACATAATCAGTCCTGAGGATTCCATAGTATGGCCAAAGATGATGAAGACCTACATAATCCATTCTTTGGGAGAATGGAGGCACCTGGTTAGTTACCAGGAAATTTGTTTCAGTCTGGGATTGACACTCAGCCTAGAGCTGAGAGCCATTCTTTGAGAACGAAAGATGTAAGTGCTGGGTGGGCCATTCTGACATGGTTCTTGGATGTATTACTCTCATGGTCAAATATAAGTGCTAAATAAGATGAATACCTACCTGGAGGCTAGGCCTACAACCAACATGAAAAAGGTTTGGCTCTGTAGAACTTCCGGTGACAAGAAGAATGAAGAGATAGCACCATTTGATTGAGATGGCGGAAGCAGTGATGATGATGATGATCCAGTGATGATCCAGCTTTGATGATGATCCAGATCAAGTAATGATCCATACTTGATGAAGATGACTTAACGATAAAGATTACTTGAAGATGAAGATGACTTGATGATGATCCAAATGATACAGAGAAGAAGACTTGTGCTAATAAATTGTGTCGAGAGAATACCTTCCTAGTTAAGAGGGAGTGTTGATGTATTTGTAACTTCAGAATGTATTCACTTGTATATCCTATGTATTGTACCCTGATGTTTATTCTGGGAAGTATCTATAATGTAATTGAGTCATGTCATGCACCTATGCTCCGATTGGGAGATTCAATAATGTAAACAAGTCATGTAAAGTTATTGAGGTTAACCCTCCATTGTAAGTCAGGGCAATAGTCCCCACAATTGAGTCAACGTTAACCCTCCTTGTTGATCGGAGGGAAAAGTCCCCACATTTGTGGGGCACTAGGGTTATTAAACTCTCTTAGAGAATTCGGCCCTGGTAAGTAATTTTTAAGTGAGGCCAACTTGTTGGAGTGGACATAAAGTGAACGGAAGAATATAAATAGAAGTGAGGATCTCCTCATTTCTACACATCACACACACACTCACTCACTAGGGCGCATGAGTGAGAGAGGAGAAGCTCTATCAAGTGAGAGAGAGAAAAAAATTTTTGGAGATCATCTTTTTTGTCTTTGGGTTTTACTGCTGCCATTAGTGCTCATTCTATCTCTGAGGAAGTTGCGGGGTTTTCTCCTTTATGGTTTCCCCAAGGAAAATTCTTTGTGTCTCTTGTCTCTTGTGTTTATTTTTGTGCATGTTATTCTCTCAGATAAGATCCTAAGATCATATTTCTTAAATGATAAAAATCTAACAGCTCATGGTTCCTTCTATTGAAACACTTTCTCTCAACCATTTCCAGTTTTATTGTATATTCTTGCTCATGGAGGGATTGCTCTTTGGGTGAACTATTGATCTCTTTGGGGAAGATTCTAATGCCTAATTATTTTATGTTCTGATTGAAATTCTCTATATTTCAATTTCATGAGACTCTCAGGTCGAAATACCAAAATATTTCAAGTAAAAATGTTGAACAATGAAGAAATAGTGTCATTTCTCCACTATCTTGTTGTGAACCATTGTAATGTTGATGATTTCGAATTAGGAGAGATTTTCATTGTACCTTTCTAATTTTAATAAGATAAATATTATATTTTATTCATTCTCAAAAATTATGAGGTCAAAATATCAATGGGTTGTATGTAAAAGTGATTATTGAGCAGCAAACAATGACCATTTATGCGCTATATTGATGTATGCCATGATAATGCCATTTATTTAAAATGGAAGAATGTATATATTATGTATTTATGATGAATGGACTTTAATTTATGAGTATTACAAGTTTCATTTTTATAACATAATCATTTGAGTTCATTTTACTCAGTTTAATTGCATTTGGAGAAGATTTTGTGTCATTTCCCCAAGGGTCGAATTAGTGATTTTGTAGTTGTTCGAGAGTGGGTCATAATAGCTTGTATGAACTGAATAATGATGAATATAATACCTTAACAATTTATCTTAAAGATAATTTTTCTCTGTTCATAAATTTGAGTGGTTTTGGGAGAATTTGAGAAGCCATTTATAGCATTTACCCAGGGGGAATTAGAGCCCCAGTTTGCTAGTAAAGCTCCTACTTTGGTCATAATATTAAAAAAGTTTGAAGAAGTAATTGGAGGGTCATAAATCATCCTTGAACATCATATTCAAGTATTAATATCATTCATACACCTTCTCAAAATATTTGGGAGCATTTGGGTCCATTTGGAGACCTAGACATCAAAACTAGTCAAAGGTCAAAATAGGAGAAAAAGTGAAAAATTGGTCATTTTATTAAAATTTTGAAAAAATGACATTATACCATTCATTCATTAAAATGCAAAAAAAACCATGAATGACATTGTATTATAAAACTTAATTACTCAAAAAAATTTCAGTCACTTCTTTTTTAGTTTTCTTCTCTTTACAAAATAAACAAGAAGCGCATCTTCTGGAATTTGTCATTCGGTTCCTAGTACTTTATCAACTTGTTCTGATGTCTCCCCAGTAGAATTCTCACCACGTGGATCTTGCGTCAATGGGTTCGAAATTGCTACAATAATGTGAAAATGATGCATTAATTTATTTTTGTTTTTATAATTACAAGTATTTCATTTTAAAAAACATTATAAAGGTGTTTTTTTACCTGGTGTGGCCACTTCATGTTCTTCATTTTCCTATCCAGGACTAAACTCTACAATGTGACAATATCCATGATCTGCAGTTGAAATATGGAGAAGTACAATTAATATTCACCATCTGCATTATCTATACAAAACTGTAGCATATGAATAAATTAATTACCAGGAATCAAAGCATGATCTTTGACTGGTTGTTGTCCATCATCGAAATTAAGGGGATCATTGCTTTCTTGCTTAAAATATAATAAAGATTTTATGTTAATTATTTATAACAAATAGATTCCATGATAATTAATAAATTTTCATTAAACTATAAAGATTTTATATACATATGAACCAGAATACCGCGTATGCCTAGACAAGATTTTTTGGGATTCAACAACAGCTTCGAAGCCGTGTTGGAAGCCAAGCTTCAAGTCTTCCTGAGTGGGCACTTCTTTGAATCGATCGGCCTGTAAATTCGCATAACGTCATTAATTTTACATTTTGCGCTGAATTAAAATGAAAATTAATTTTCAATTTATTATTTGGATGCATTATCGAGTTTTTGATACTTACAATTCGTGCCTCTAAATTCGAATAACCACGAGGCCCAAGATTATGCTGACCATTTTTTTCCAGTATTGTCTTTGTGTCCTTTGATGTGTATGACAACCTAATCAAGTGTTGAATTACGTTAGATGTTCCAAATTGGATATAAAAATTAATAATAATAAGGGTTAGCATTACATTGTGGAAAGTATTGCATACCTCTTTATGCTTGGTGGTATATTTCTTGTTTTTCTTAGAGCCCTCTCTTTTCCATCTTTCACTAGGGTTCCTTTCTAGGTGAACCCTTTATTGGTATAATAAAATATTCATACGTTGTCCATCCTTCTTTAGGACCTTTGCTGTATCGAAGATATCGTTGTCGAATAGGCCAACCAACCAATTAGTCATCTCATCCTTTAAATTTTTTGTCTGTATGCCCGACCTTGTGTGGATGGTGGGCCCAAAGATCTCCAAGGTCAAACCATTTATATTTTTATAAAAAACATCATTTCCTACAAAACAATCATTCCATTAGAGGAAATTTCAACTCAAAATGGGCCTCCTAAAAAAATTTAATAAAATAATATTTATTAATTTTGGAATAAGAAAAGAAAAAAACTACTTTTTTGTTTGTATTTTCGACATATCTCCACGTGTTTTTACTCAAATTTCGATTGGGAGACCTCATTGGATGCGAAATTTAATTCCGCATCCAATGAGCTCTCCCAATCAAAATTTGAGTAAAAAAACAGGGAGATATGTCAAAAATACCAACAAAAAAAGTAGTTTTTTTATGATACCTATCCTCAAATTTATATTAAAAAGGTGTTTAAGACCTATACGGTATTTCAAATTTAAAGCAATTTCATTGGCTAACACATGATGACATGGAATTTGAATCAGAGTTAAAAGGCCCATTTTGAGTTGAAATTTCCTCTAATGCATCATTAGTTTCAAAAAAAGGTTTTATCGGTATATTACAATCAAATTATAAAAACTAAATTCAACAATGTATAATTACCTAGAATCTTCTCTATATTTATTGGAAGGAGTTCTTCGTTCACCAAAAATGTTGTATCGATTGAACCCGTGCTCGTGACATGGGAAAATCCAAGAAATGTTACTTCAACATCAACATTACTATATGTCTCTGCATCCACCCCTTCTTCTACATGATCTTGTGTGCGTCGGTCAGCAGTGGCTGCACTCTTTGTTGGCATCAAGGGTGTTGTGGAACGTGTTTCCGACTGTTAGGTCAACAATAATGGTGCGATATGTGGTGTATGTGGAGTGATTTTACCACTGGGCCCAACACCGCCTTCACCACCAATGTGTGGTCGCAGAAAATCCTGTAAATATAAATCATTCAATTATAAGTTCACTATCATATAAAAGTAAAAATTATAAATTTATAAATGAATTGATATTATTATTCAAGATTCTACAACTTACTTTCAAGGCCTGAGATCTCTTTAGTAACACTTCAACATTTTCTTTAATGTCGTCTGTCTGTGGAATAATGAATTGCAGACAAAGCATATCCGCATTAATTTTTTTCGAGGTCTTCTCTAACACCTTAACTGAGTCTAAAGAAGAACAAATGTTAGTATCGTTCAACAACTCGTTCACGTCAAAATCTATGGATTATTGTGTTGTTATTTCATAAACTGAATCATTGGTCTGCAAAAATATATATATAAAACATTACTTACGTGTTGAAGCAATAGTGTGAGCAAAAAATTATATTAACAAAACATACCTATCATGATAGATTCCTATAACTTACATCTAGGTTTACCTAATGCCTGGATGACGGTGTGGTCTGATCAACAGCTGGGGACTTTATCCGATCACCCACCTGCAAAAAAAGAAGTAGACAACATTATCATAATGAAAGAAATTATACAAACAAAAAAATACATAACAAAAAAACATTATGCTACATTTTATATATGTGTATAATTTTGAAGTATTTAAATTGTAGAATTACATTCAAGTTTACTTGTTTCCCCGAGGCTGATGTGGTCTGATCAACGGCTAGGTGGATTCTCCAATCAACACTCTGCATCAAATATAGATAAGATTATATAAGCAAAACAAATATACTCTTGAAAAAACATAACAACAAAATTGTTTGTGCATATTAAATTTGTACAATGGCATCGATGTATACATGTCACCTCGAGGCGGGTCTGGTAACATCTCCTATGAGGGAGGTGCCCTTGACAGAACCCTGCATCAAAAATATAGAAAAAATTACCTAAAGAAACCAAAATACTCACTAAAACATTTTAATAACATAACATGTTGGTGTACTTATACTTGTGTTATTACAAAGATGTAGACATTCTACCTCGAGGATGGTGTACTCCTCTAACCAGCTTGTGGGGTGATGCGCCCCCGATCACCTCCCTGTGAAATAAACATAGAAAATTTAATCAAAATTATAACAATATACTAACAAAAAATCTTAAAGATGTTAAAATAATTAATAAAAGGTTGGGTAAATTATTGGATGTACCACATCCATAGTAACCTTGTTTGTATCTACTAGATTCAAATTGTAATTAATAAGCAGCTCTTCCCCTAAAACTATTGATTTAATGGCACATGCAAATACATAGTTTCATTCATGCCCCTAAAATATGCAGATGGGTTACTTAAGTGTAGAAACTGGTTCTGTACTGTTTATAAACCCCACAATATTCCTAGTTGACTTTGTCCTTCCGTCAATGTACAACATTGATCCTTTATTTTGATCTTTGTTTTTCAGTTATAAATAATATTTTGACAACCCATATCTACGTAAAATTCATGTATATTGGACCAGGCGCATCCAATATTTTTAGTTGTAAGAGGGTCCAACATACTCCATCAATTATGTACATATGTTGTAACCGACCTTTATGTCATCCATGCAAAACAACTCAAATCCATGTAATGACGACGATGCAATTCTATATATCCTCTCATTCACACAAAAATATGTGTTGAGTTGATTAAAATCCCTAGGTACCCATTGTTTCACTAGATTCTTGTACCTTAAGGGCACCTTGATGTCGCCTATTGTCTCATCATCATAGGAACATGACCCCCCTCCTGTGAGAAATAATTCCATGCGTTTACTGAATTTTGTTCTAATCTTCTGACATCTAGTTGATCTAGCCCTTGTAGACCTGCTCAATGTCTCACTTTCCTCTAGCCTTCCTAAACTCTGCTCGCTCAAGGAAGATAGGTCTGACAAATACATTTTTGGTTCTACCTGCACCATGGCTAGAAAAAACTTGGCAAATAAGAGAAAAATACCACCATGTTAAAAAAACCTCCAACCAATACCAATTTTAAGTAAGAAAAGGATGAACAAGCCAAGATGGATAAATTTTTGTAACTTTTTGTAACGCACAAGCTAAAATTTTGTAACTTTTTTCAGAAGAAAATTAGGTGTTCCGTGATATTCAATATTGAATCAATGGTAACTTGTACATAGTCCTTACAATAAGTTCTTTCAGATGCACATGGAGATAAGTATTAAAAATTTTCCCAAGGGGACGGACAAAACCCACAATCCCAAGATGACTGAAGTAGCAACACCAAAGGGAGAACATAAAGACCCCAAACAACTTATTCAAGGAGCCATCGAGGGTGGAGAAAACACACCCTTGTGGGATCAAAACAAAATCTATATCCCCAGCTAAAACAAGAAATATGATAATGTATCTCATATTCGAAAGAACAAAAAAAAAGTATGCCAATTTTTCATATTTCGCAACTACAACTCCACTAAAATTATGTCAACTTTTCCTATTTGGCAACTGTAACTCCATTAAAATTCTCCCAATTTTTCCTATTTTGCAACTGCAACTCCGCAAAATTCTATCGATTTTTTCTATTTTCACATCTATAAGTCCACTAAAATTCTACCAACTTTTCCTATTTCGTAACCGCAACTGCTCTAAAATTCTACCAACTTTTCCTATTGCACAGCTGCAACTCCGCTAAAATTCTACTAACTTTTCCTAATTCACAGCTGCAACTTTTCCTATTTCACAGCTGCAATTCCGCTAAAATTCTGCCAACTTTTCCTATTTCGCAGCTACAACTCCACTAAAATTCTTCCAACTCTTCTTATTTCATAGTTGCAACTCCGCTGAAATTCTGCCAACTTTTACTATTTCGTAGTTGCAACTCTGCTAAAATTCTTCCAACTTTTCATATTTTGCAGCTGCAACTTTGCTAAAAATCTTCCAAGTTTTCCTATTTTGCAGTTGCAACTCCGCTAAAATTCTACCAATTTTTCCTATTTCATAGCTGCAACTCCGCCAAATCTTTACAATTAGTGGCTGCAACTCCACCAAATCTCTCCAATTCTTCCAGTTTCTATCAACTTGCTCCAGTGTCCACGAGGAACATTAGATGCTTGTCTAATCGTCATGTACTTTTGTTCTAGCATGGATGTACTTTATCTTCCCTTTTGATGACAGCCAACTCACAGAAGCATGTGCGTATTTATATCCTCAGGAATGATGGAACCATGAAATAACACCACCATGGAAGGATAATGGGTCACCATTATATTGAAAGGTATGGACTCTGATGATAACCATAATTAGGCATGATTTGACACAATTGTCAATATAGCAGGCTGCACGTTCGGAGTGGCGTAGATAATGCAAATTTCGAAGGTTGGATGTGGGAACTCCATTGCTCACTCCCGTGATCCTCTTCCCAAACTCACATATGAAACTCTGCAGCCTCTGCTACGACGAGGAGGATTGAGGAGTATCAAACCCGGAAGTTCATTATGCCTAGCGCCATATCCTAGCATGAGTTTGAATGCTCCCAACTCCTTCCCTCCTAATCCATATTCGATATGGATTGGATATCTAAAAGAGCCCAAGGAAACTAACGAAATTGTTATAGGTCGTACTTTCATTCGATCCTTCGAACATAGCAGAGTTTTTTCTTTCGCTCCCTTCCTCATTTCCATCCACGTATCTGAACCCACCTGCACACACTTGAGGTTTTATTTGTCTCCATTGATTGGTGTGTGCTTGATCCCTACATATGATGATGGCATAAAAAATTATAAAAGGGATACCAGTATTGCAAAAGATAAAACTATTGAGTAACCCATTTGCAAAAAGCCTATTTGGACAAATTATGTTTTTGTGTTATATATACCGTCTATAAATAACTGGGAGCACTCCAATTTTGAGAAGCTCAAGATTTTTTCCCTGAGTAGCCATATGACCAAACACAGCTCAGAATTCGATAAGTTATGTTGTAAAATACCTTCTAAACACCCAACTTTACACCTTGCTTTATTGTTGTCTTGTACATTCAAATTTCTCTAATCCATTGGCCAATCTATTGGGTTGTGGTTAGGTTGAGGATAATAAGAATCCAATGACTAATGGGTTGGGTTGGGTTGGGTTTCTTCTATTGGCAAGAGTTCACCATATTTATCCTGGGTTCTATTCTTAAACCATTCTTATATTTATGATCGAAAACTATTACATTTTGAGCATTTTGATAAGAAAAAATGAATCCAAGTTAATTTATGTATTGATCAAATGACCATATACTGCTGGAATATGTTTGGACAATTTTAAGTTGAAATGTTGTACACTAGCTATCGTTTTCATTGTATTTGGTACTCTCACGCAGATATCAATATTTAACTATAATTTTTTTTTTTTAATTCCTGATTCGTGATGGAGCTTTATTAAAGTTTCTTTTTTTTGTTCTTGTTTTTGCAGTGCATCCAAATTAAAGAATGAGATGGTGCAACAATGGACATTGTGCATTCAAGTGAAATGCTACCCCAACCTTGGACAGGCAAAAATAGAATATGTCATGCGCAACAACGTTTTAAACGAGGCTATCCACATAAAAAGAGACATACCTAGAACAACAACGAACAACAAGGCTTACTACATTGCCCTTATAGAAGGGCTAAAAACAGCCAGAATGTACAGAGCCAATGGCATACCTGTCTACACCAATTCTAAACTTGTATGTAGGGAAATAACAAGAATCTACCAAGTTAGAAAAGCGAATTTAAAACCGCTTCATGTAGAAGCAAGAACCATTGCTATCAAATTTCATTTTTTTATGATTGACAACCATTCAGATATTAATAGGATGTTAGATGAACTACTGGTTAGGGAAATGTCAACTCCAAGGGAGGGTATGAACAATGAAATGGTATCAACATCTGTTGCAACAAATTTTAGGCTTGCACATTGTTACGCATCTCTGATATGTGTATGTTTTTTCGTTGTAATTGTTTTGGTGTCACTCATGGTGTGGATTTTTCAATAAAGAACCTAGTTTTCCCCACGATGTAATACATTAAATGTGTATTTATAAATGTGTTGTACTCATTTTTCTCATTCATTCATCATCCATCTATGATATTATTATTTACATATGTCATTATGAAATATGTGTTGTATTGATTGATCTTACATATGTCATTCTGAAATATTTGTTGTATATGCCTAATAGAATACAAGTTGATTTCTCAATGGATCTAGTTATATGTGTAAAAATTTCATATGAATATGATTGAATTAAATTCAAAATGAATAATACAGAAACTTGGATAAACTAGTGATGGTAACAACAAAAAAATAAAGGGGAAATTTGTGTATGAAAGTGCATTCTGTGTAACAAGTGTAACCCTAACTCCTAACCCCTCTAATGTGACCTTAATGGCCATAGTGACCATAACCCCAGTGAATTGTAACCCTAACTCCTTATAGCCCCCCTAATCTCAAATCCCTTAACATGCTCTCTGATCATTAAGCATTGAAATTATGCACATGCCTTGTTCTTTTCATGACATATCTATTGAGGACATAAGCAACACCTAATCAGCAGTTTGGGGCATGAGGAGAAAATTCTGAGTGAACTGATTAGTCATGCAACCATTCCCAAAATTGAGTAATTCTAGGCACATTTGGGGGACTTTTAGGTACTTAAACAACCCTAAATTGTGGGACGGAAGGGGAGTGTTTATCTTACTCCAAGCAACAAACACAAATCTCTAACTTCGGATATTTTCACCTACAGGACTGTTACAGTTGAGTTGCAGCTGATTGTTTAGCTAACAATAATCTACAGGACAGTTGCAACTGATAGTTTAGCTAACAATAATATACAGGGCAGTTACAGCTGAGTTGCAGCTAACTGTTTAGCTAATAGTAATCTATAGGATAGTTGCAGTTGAGTTGTAGCTGACTGTTTAGCTAACAGTAACTAACTATTTAGCTAATAGTAATCTACAGGACAGTTGCAGTTGAGTTGTAGCTGACTGTTTAGCTAACAGTAATCAATAGGAAAGTTGCAGTTGAGTTGCAGCTGGTTGTTTAGCTTCATTTTGATGACCCCTATGTTCGTAAAATTAAAACTGATACTGTCAAAACCCCAAATTTTTTGATAAAATGCATAAAATTTCAATAAATGCAGTCACTAAACGTTTGATTAGTTATATGTTACTGAATTCATATTTGAATTATATTTTGATTATGTTTATCATTATATAACAGTTTCGTTTCAGTTACTGACTTGTTTTCTTCTTGCGACCACAAGGTGGGACTGTCATGAAAAACTGGGCTTACTTAGCTTTCGAGCTAATGCAGAAGTTTTTTTTTTTTTCCTTCTCTTACAGATATACAGGTAAGAGGTTCGGGTGTTGCTAATCAAAATTCTAAAGTAGTCCGTATCAATTCATCGCACAAAATTTAATTCAGTAGAAGCATATACATGCTAGTCAGTTTTCCCAAGTTATAGAGGTAAAGCATTAAACTGTGCTTCTTTTAAGATGTTATAGATAGAGAATTGAATTCTACTAGTAAAGATGACAGCTATCTTCCTTCATAAAGGTGGAATTTAATATTCCTACTGAGTACTAAATCATTTGATGTTTATACTAATTGCAAGTGTAAAAAGCGATAAGTATTTCTTTGCTAGCACAGTCAGTAAGACAGAATTATAAAGTCAAAAGTCTATTTTAAAATGTTCAAATTTACTGGTTCACACCATGATTGAATTGGCTGCTACAATTGTAAACTGATAAGGGGTTCATGTACCATACTTCCATTTCCATTATTTCAAAATTTAAAGGGGTTTACTACTTTAATGCCAGCCACCTTTAAAGACTTTCATTATTAATTAAAGACCTGAGTTGCTTGGGAACTATATCTATTCCAAGGTCAATAATTAGATGTTAAGCTTATTAGACATTTTAAGACTTACTATACTCAAATGCCAACTTTATGAGTTTCATAACTATACCATCAAGCAATTGGAGTTAACTTAACAAAAAGCTAACTATCATATAAATGATTCTATCACATCTTTCATATCCTTTGAGCTTAACTTTGACAAAAAGACTATTTGTCATAAGATGATTCTATAACTAGTGATTGAGTTGTTATTTTAAGTTCAAGAGATGAACATAAAGGTCAAAGAGTAAAACCATAATCATGATCAATTGATCGCTTAACTTGATTATTATAATTCTATAGTCTTTATACCATTATTCCTTTTTCTTTCAATTATGAACTAGGGCAATATCTAGTATAGAGAATAGGTTTATAAAAGGGTTGCGCCAAGGTAATCTATTAATTCCCTTCGCTCTTGTATCTTATCAACAAACATTACAATCCTCTATACGTATATGTTCTAGGTCATACAATGGATAAGGTTCCACGTTAATACACATTTCAAGCACCATTCTAAGGTTTTGTGGTTGATTTTTATAACGCAGGTGGTTGACAAACGGTGTGATGAATCTTGTAGAACTTTCTATGGTATGATTTGGGTTGCAAATCATTTGGAAACTTGCTAGTGGAACTATAGCGTTCCTACCCACTGCATGTTAATTATTAAAGTGATAACGTGGGCTCTTTCCAGCCAAGTATCTGCAGGTTAAAAGGGTTTGAATCGAACCCTAGTTCAACATTCTTTTGTTGCCTTCGAGCCTCCAGCCGCTCTGCAAAAACCTCCCTGTCTGCTCCGTTGCTTGCACTGTCTGTTAGGAGTCATGTTGCTGGCTATACTCCCCGTGGGTTCATCCACTGCATTATGAGGAAATTGCTGTAACCAATAGTTTATTTTTTGGGCGTTGGTCTGTGTTGATTCTTTAGGGTTTCGCCACCCTGCACACTCAGTTCTGAACTCTTTACTGTGAAGAGTCTTCGCTTTAACTTGGTGATGATAAACGTTTCCTTTTGACTCAGAGTTGTTGTGCAAAAGGGTTTGTCGCCGTGTACTATCCTTAACAGAAAATGAAGAGGCGGCCGAGTCTAAATGGCTGTTGCACTTGATGTTATCGTTCTCCTTCGTGACTAGCTGCTTTTCGTGTCAGTGAACTCCTTATATTTTGTTGTAGATGAAGGGTTATCTTTTCCTCATATTGGTGGTTGTTTTGCTGCTCTTCAGTGGTCATATCTCCGTGAATCTTTAAGGTAATATACAGGGTTTACCCTATTTCTTCCTTCCAGAATAATTTACTTAATCAGTAATTTACACAATTTTTATCATTATGCTCTTCCTTCTTGACAGGATGGACCTGCTATCCTCGGCGTGGAAGGTGTGAGACTTCGACGGCTGGCTGCTCCTGGTAAGCCTGGTTTTAACCATGGCATCTTCCTCCTTGTTGGTTCTTAGGGACAGTCATGGGTTTTCCTTTCGTGGTTTGTAACCCTCGCGGTTATCTTGGTTCAGTTTAATGAACCTATTCGCTGTTATTAAGAGGTTCAACCTTTCGTTTAGCATGGGATCTTCGGCCGAGGCCGAGACTGTGGTTTTTGGGTTTTTATTTGATTACTGTGTAATGTATATATATATAAATCACTGTTTGTACAGGGTGTAAAAGCCTCATTTTGTATAACATGTTTATAGCTGAGAATCGTAAAAGAGATAAAACTCTTTCCTTTTTAATGAACTCCAATGTATACTTTAAGTTTGACAGGGTTTTACCCTGAACTTGGAGATATAAGCTGTCTATACAGTCTTTTTGAAATATATTTTGTTTACAGTACAGTTTTGAATCAATATGTTGTGTAAGCTCGGCCTAGTAAGCCTATCTGAGTTCGAATACTTCAGATTCCTGTAATTTAATATATACTTAATTTACTCTCTATAAATTATTTAGATTATTAACAAGTAGGGTTTCCTGTACATGGTTAATATATTGATTTATTTTATTATTCAAGGAATTGTATATGTTGTTATATTGTTCATACTTTTCGAAATATAAAGTCTTAATGTTTTTAAAAGAATTCTTTATGTATCTGTCAGTTATACTTTGGGTACAGGATTGCATTTTATTAAGATAAGAACATTTTATTAATTATACAATAATAATGTTCTTCTAATGTACATATTAGAAAGTATACTATTATTATTATAATAGAAGGTATACTATTACTATTATATTAAAAGGTTATTCTTGCTGTGAGTACTATTACTTTCATAGTTATTATACCTAGTTGATTTTGTAAATGTATAAAGAATAGTACTTTGTTATTTATTTCTTATGATGTCTGTACTAAATACTTTATAAAAGTTTCTTAATATTTATCTTATCTTATTATGTTATGATGTTGGTAAAATAAAATAAAACATCCTACAGACTATCTATAATATATCTCGTATATATATATATACTGCATTATTTATTTAAGCTTTTATAAAAGAATAGACTGATAACTAAAGACCTCATTCGAGTTTAGCTAGATAAAATAAAATGCAGGAAACTAGATAAATTTACAGCTGTAGCAAAATATAAACAAACTAGTTTTCTTTCAGAATAAAATCATAGTTTTATTATTACTACTTACACATTATTTTATATACATTCTGTAATATAACATGTGGGCAGTAACATCTGTATAAGCAAATCATTTCTATTCATTCTGTTACTTCATACTTTAGCTAGTAATTTCTTACTCAGTTTCAAATAATATAGTAACTTTTCTGGAATA
Organism: Pseudotsuga menziesii; assembly: GCA_001517045.1. NCBI lineage: Eukaryota > Viridiplantae > Streptophyta > Pinopsida > Pinales > Pinaceae > Pseudotsuga > Pseudotsuga menziesii. The sequence continues at coordinate 50,222 of LPNX011071213.1, forward strand.
GAAAATATACAGAAAACCTGTTTGTCTATCTGAATCTGGTTCTGATAGTAAAAGAAAATACAGCTTCTTTCCTTGTTCTAAAATCTAACATGATGACTTAATTCTAACCCTAACTCTACCTCTTATACAAAATGCTATTACTCTGACAGTAAATAAAAGTATGCATTCTTTTAAACAATCTAACAATTTATCTTATAATTGCATCCTACAATCTTAATACATAATTTCACCCCTGTGCTGGAGTACGGTCTGGTTACTCCAGATGAGGAAAAACACAGGAAGGGTTTTATTTCTCATCAAAATGATTCTAATTAATAAACAACTAAGAACACTTCCATGACTAAGCTCTCTAAGTCCTTACATTATAAACTACAACATAACATTCATTCATACACATATTAAAAATAGAGACTGTTAGATGACAGAACCTGTTCTTAAGTTTGGACAACAACAGCAATGGGAGGCCGTTCCTCCCTACCAATTCCTAGAGAGCGCTCAAACAACGACTCCTCAGGACCCCCGAGCTTGCCCTGGTCTCCCTGGCTGGAACTAGGTGCAGCAATAGTCAAATATTAGTCTTCAAACTCAGTATCAATCATAAACTTAACAGTAAGTTCTCCCAGCTAACAAGCTGTAATAGATCAAGTTACTACAGACTTTCACTCAGAACACCTTCCTTACTGGTTCCCTTTTTCCCCAATGAATTTCCTGAATAACATTCCTCCTGAATGATTCTTCTCTGGAAAATATCTGAGCAACCTCAGCTCTATTCATTGGGTACTTTTAAAATATTGCCTAGGTCTTTTTGGGTTAGTTGTCATTTATTGAGCCACCTGCTCTGATCCCACTTTCTTGGGGGATCATGACCCCAAATATAGGGAAGTTGCCACCTGCAACATAGGAAGTGTTTGAGGATGCTGCCACTTGTCTTTTTCCCTCCACCTAGTTCCATCCACCAGTTTGACCAGTAACCTCTTATTAACAGCTCTCCCATGCTATTGTCTCCACTTTTTATTTATTAATAATAAAATATTCAGAATTACATTCCACTTCTTTTGACTCTGCTGAGTCATCAGTTCCTACTTAGCATTAAATTTAACATAATGTCTTAGGAAATATAATTAAAACAATTAACATTTTTTTACAAAATTGGGGTGACAGATACATTGTTTCAGCAATAAGACACATTTTAAGAATTCTTTCTTCCACAAAGGCCACACCATCAAGATGCACCAACACTATTAACAATATTGTAGCTGAACTTCAACAATTTGTTGGTCAAGACCCACTGTCTTTGTACACCTTTCTTTGGTATCAGGCCTCTTCCTCCACTTAGGCTCTCCTAAAAAATTGAAATCTACATTATGTGCATATTACAGATTAAAAAATATCACTTTGTTTATCCTAAAAGCTATTATGGGTCCATCAAGACCGCAATCAAAATGTCATGTTTGGGCCTCTTCCACCAATTAGGATCTCCTAAAACATTGAAATATACATTATGTGCATATTACAGACTAAACAATTATCACTGCTACTCAATATGCACATATCCCGAACTCTGTGACTGCATTAATTACCCTAAGGTACCCCTAACTCCTAACCCCTAATGAGTCTTAAGGGTAAGCGTTTCCAAAGTATTAGTAATATACACGTAACTCCTAACTCCCCTAATGTGACATTAATGGAAATAGTGACCATAACCCTAGTGAATTGTAACCCTAAATCCTTATGAACCCCCTAATCCCAAATCCCCTAACATGCTCTCTGATCATTAAACACTGAAATTAGGCACATGCATTGTTCTTTTGATGACGTTTCTGTTGAGTACATAAGCAACACATCATCATCCATTTGGGGCATGAGAAGGCAGTTCTTGCTGACCTGATCAGTCATGCAACCATCCCCAAAGATGAGTAATTCTGGGCACATTTGGGGGACTGTCAGGTACTTAACCAACCATAAATTGTGGGAAGGCAGGGGAGTTCTACTCTTACTCTCAACAACACACACAAATATCTAACTTCAGATATTTTCACCTACAAGACTGTTGCACTTGAGTTGCAGTTGACTGTTTAGCTAAGAGTAATCTACAAGACACTTGCAGCTAACTATTTAGCTAACAATAATCTACATGACAGTTATAGTTGAGTTGCAACTGACAGTTTAGATAAAAGTAATCTACATGACAGTTGTAGCTGAGTTGCAATTGATTGTTTAGATAATAGTAATCTATAGGACAATTGCAGCTGAGTTGAAAATGACTATTTAGATAATAGTAATGTACAAGAAAGTTGTTGATGAGTTGCAGCTGACTATTTAGCTTCGTTTTGATGACCCATGTGTTCATAAAATTAAAACTGATACATTGTTTCAGCAATAAAACACATTTAAAGAATTATTTCTTCCACAAAGGCCACACCATCAAGATGCACCAACACTATTAAGAATATTGTAGTTGAACTTCAACAATCTGTTGGTCAAGACCCACTATCATTGTACATATTTCTTTGGTATTAGGCCTCTTCCTCCACTTAGGCTCTCCTAAAACATTAAAATCTACATTATGTGCATATTATAGATTAAACAATTATCACTGTGTTTATCCTGAAAGCTATTATGGGTCCATTAAGACTGCAATAAAAAATTCATGTTTGGGCCTCTTCCTCCACTTAGGCTCTCCTAAAACATTGAAATCTATATTATGTGCATATTACAGACTAAAAAATTATCATTGCTACTCGATATGCACATATACCAAACTCTGTGACCGTTAATTACCCTAAGGTAACCCTAACTCCTAACCCCTAATGAGTCTTAAGGTCTTAGGTTTCCAAAGTAACTGATCAACCATGCAACCATCAAGATGAAAACATCCCAAAAACTAAGTAATTCTAGGCACATTTGGGGGACTGCCAGGTACTTAACCAACCCTAAATTGTGTGAATACGGGGGAGTGTTGCTCTTACTCTCAGCAACACACACAAATCTCTAACTTCAGATATTTTCACCTACATGACTGTTGCAGCTGAGTTGCAACTAACTGTTTAGCTAACAGTAAACTACAAGACAGTTCCAGTTGAGTTGCAGCTGACAAATTAGCTAACAGTAATCTACAGGACAGTTGCAGTTGAGTTGCAGCTGATTGTTTAGATAACAGTAAACTACAAGTTTTGTTGCAGCTGACAGTTTAGCTAACAGTAATCTACAAGACAGTTGCATTTGCATTGCAGCTGACTGTTTAGCTTCATTTTGATGACCCCTGCGTTCATAAAATTAAAACGGATACACTGGTTCATCAATAAAACACATTTAAAGCAATCAGAGGAATTATACGCTTCTCTATTTGACATAAGGAACAGCGTAACCACCTACAGGCTATTGATTTGGATTCTGGTAAGGATTATTCTTTATTAAAAGTTTTAGTTTAATTATAATCAGGGGATTTCTTGAAGGATTGTGAAAATACTCAAATCTACAGATAGAGTCGATGAGAATGAGACTTTAATGGTGAAGTCAATACATTGGATGGAAATCAAATGGTTGAATGAGTGTTGACGTGTTTTAGTGGGGTTTGCAAATGTGCCCAGCTGAGTGCATCTGTATTTTCGATTGGATACGATGGGAATTGAAGACGTCATTAAAAGGAGATGAGGCTGGTGGGAAACTCATGTTGGCATAATAACTTGTTGGTGCTAATAGATAGGTTATGTCAACTCATGGGGGTTATAAAGGGTGGTTGTTTCAGGATGGATGACTAAATGGGCATTCAAAGCAATCTTCAAATAATTGAAGAGATACAGCAGGGGTACTGAACATCCCTGCATTAGCTATAGTATTGAGATGTAAAATTTGGTCAAAACTATTAGCTACATCACTCCTGCACTCATAGTTGTAGTTTTTGAAATGGAGTGGAAAAATGGATAGAAATTTGTACTTACTGAAGACATATTTGTAGCTATCAATTTCGCACTAGTAACAATGAAGGACTAAAACCAGTCACGGTGGGTCAATCACAAACCCATGCAAAGAAGATTGCAGTAAACTCTGTACAGTCAACTCCGTGAAGGAATAACGCTGAAGAAACCGGCAAAGAAAAGAAGTGGAGGAACTGGCTCTATGAGGGAACTCAACCCGTGAAGCAACCGGCTCTACGAGGGAACTCAAGAAGTGAAAATGGAAACATGTGGGATAATTTTTATTTGTAAGTGAAAAATGCAATGCGGGGGACGAGGTAAGTGAAAAAGCAATGTACATGTTTATTTTTATTTTTATATTTTTGTTTTTTATATTATTATTATTTTATGTATTGTTTTATTTGTTTATAATTAGTTTAAATGTGTGTTTTTATATGTTTTGTTTTATTGTTTTATTGTTTTATTATTGATTTTTTATATGTTAATTTTTTATTATTTTAAATTTTTTTTAATGTATTGTTTTATTTGTTTATTTTATATTTATGTTTATTTAATTATTTAATGACGATGATGATGATGACGATGACGATGAAGATGAAGATGGTGATGACGTTGACGACGACGATGATGATGATGATGATTATGACAATGATGATGATGATTATTATGATGATGTTAGTTATGATCATTAAAAAGGTGAAGTAACAATGTTTATAAGAACCTCAAGTTTCAGTCACGTTTGACGATCAAGATGATGATGATGATGATGATGATGGTGAAGATGACGATGGTGATGGTGATGCCGATGAATATGATGATGATGATGATGATGCATGTGTCAGTCATATTGTTTGACAATGACAACGACGATGATGATGATAATTATGATGATGATGATGATGATGACGATGATGTTAGTCATGATCATGACCATGCCAAATTTTAGAACAAGCTTGAATTGTTAATTCATTCATGTTTGAGTCTAGAAACCCTCCCACACCATCAATGCATGCGTCAGGTATAACCATGCCAAATTTACGCGTACCAATAAAATTCAATATTATCGCAATACTCAATTCTTCCTATTTAGAGTAGAGAAATTACTGGATACCTTGTACACTTAAATAGAATACATCATATTCTTCATCCAATTCATCATCCATATCATCAGATCCAGATTCAGCATTGTAAGGATTGGCCATATCATCATCGTCATCTAATTTAGTTACGATCATCATGTCATCATCGATATCATCTTCATGGACATTGCCTGCTACATCATTTGATTCAACTAATTCTTCAACATCTTCTTCTCAAACATCATCATCTAACACATGTTGGTCATGATCTTCATCGTCGTCTTCTTCTTCCAGATTCGTCTCTTCATTACCTTCCTCTAGGTTATAATTTTTCGTCCTCCCCATTGGATCATGTCTCACAACAAATGACCAACCATCTTTACCTAAAACCTTAGAGTAAAATACATGTTCACAATGGCTTGGAAGAACATAGGACTCTGTTCCTGACTCAAACAACCTTGTAATTACCATGGTAAATCCATTATCATGTTCAATAATAGTTCTATCAGAATCACATTGATTCAATTGTAACATGTACCATTTGAAAATGAGTATAACTAACTTAAAGGAATTAAAGTCACACTGGAGAATATCTTCCAGATACCCCTAGTATCGATTTTTTGAGACTCATGGATGTCTGTCACTTCTAGAGGAAACATTAGTCACCTCAAATACTACAAATATTCCACAATCTGATGTTTTATTTGTTTCATCCAACTTTTTAATGCAATATCTACAACCATTACACACCATAGCCCTATGGTGTTTTACCTACAATAACCCATATACAAAAAGATCACATAATGATTCAATATTTATGATTAAGTGCATTTTTATGCCATACAAGAAAAAAATCAACGTGTACATCAATATGTAATTTGCAAAAAAAAAAATAGAGTGGTTGATTAGTATGCTTTCCTGCTTATCTTTTAAACCATGTGCTAAATCGATTTCTCTTTGTGTAATATTGGTATCTCCATTACGATGTGTTGCTTTAACCAATGAAGCCACACCTTCCCATGATATTCCATGACCAGATTCTTCACATCGTTCAATCCATACCTTCATCCAGTCAATATTATTTGTGATGTATAAATGAATTGCATCCCATTCTCGACCAACTGCATGATGAGGATAAAAATTAAAATTCAATACAAATGTAAATTATCTTCACAAAGTATACGCTCTTAATTGATGAAACATATTGAATATAAAAATAAAATATGTATGACATGTATACATAAAAGTCAATAGTTAAATGTATTATATTAATTAATATCCACTAGCTAATAATTACCTTTCACCTTTCTCGATCTACCTTTCCCCTTTAGGTACTCCCCTTCAAAATTGTTATTAGAGTCTGGATCACAAATGCGACGTAAATTAAGCTTTGACGCCAAATTAAGAAGATATTCACTAATATACAACATGTTTTGGTATACCGTATATCCCTCCATCATAGAACCCTTAGAATGTGCTCATTGTCTAACCAAACCCTTCATAAATTTCAAGTGCCTCTCAACCATCCACATGGACCTTGAGTGCAGAGGTCCACACAATTCAATCTCCTCGACTTAGTGTATGAGGTAGTGTTCCTGTGCATTGAAAAATGTCAAAGGTAGATGCTTCTGCATTTCAAACATGAGACGATGAATTTCTCTCCTCCAATACTTTATATCTTCTTTATGGATTTCTTTATATGACAATCATATACAAGTCACGCAAACCAATAACGATATTTAACAAAAAATAGTATTAAATTACATAACATGAATTAGTGCAGAAAAAAGAAAGTTCTGGGATGAATTAAACAAACACTAAGCACGTGCAAAAAATTGCTAGTTAACTCATGTATTTCCCAAGATTATATATAGCTTGTTTGACATTGTTGTCGAAGTTTTTCGGGAGGAAGAGAGGTAGAAAATACTGTAACAACATACAGACCATATCATTTTTTAAACAAAGAGTAGAAAAATAAATTAACAACAATATGCACTGGAATTAAAAAAAACAATAATTTCATGGATATCATAATAATTACCTTCATGAATACATGCCAATCATGCGTTTTAACCCCAACAAAATCACCTTTCTTTGTTCTGATATTCTTCATGTTTGCAAGAAATCCAGTGGGAAATTTAATTTTTTCGCATGGATTATTTTACAACATTACTTTGTTGCTCCATTAGCATCCATGGAATTGAGTTTATATTAATTTGATCTCCATTGTTATGGAATTGAATGGTATCTTTCATTGCATGGCTTCCTTCTTGAATGTCTTTGCAAAATTTGACAATTTTTTTTGTTGCTCCTTTGATCTAATAGTCACCATAATGTTTCAATTACATTATTTCTTATATGCAATATATCAAACAGATGAGCAATTTGTAGGATCTCATAGTAGGGAAACCTGTTGAATTGTTTAGGATAACTTTTCATTCCTCTTGGAAGCCCATTAATGCCTTCATGATCACGAGGGACATCATGAATCGTAATTTATAAAGAAATTATAGATATCAATAGCCACTACAGTAAACAACACACAATATAAAAAAAACATAACATTTCATATATGATGATCCATACGTACCATCTTGACTATTTCTATTATATTGCAACTTCCATAGGTGACGTGTCATTCTCTATGGTTTTAATGCAGTCTCTTTCTTCCCATTGAATTTTTTTTTTGGTTGTTCGATACCTGTGATTCTTAGAGAGGAAGTTCCTATACTCATCAAACACCTCCTTTCTTAAGCTCTTTGAGCAACGTGATTTGATCTTAGGACCACAAACTGGACATGCAAATTTTCCCTTTGTCTGAAGACCTACATAAAGATATGGAATATCTATTTCAATTATAATTGTATATATATAATGAATGGAATATTTATAAAAACATGCGTGCATAGTACTATATTAACTAATTCATAAAATTAAATGCAATTAAAGTGGAACTTAAAAATACAAACCACAAAATTGGGTTAAACCTTGGGCGTCGTGTATTGTCCATACAATCATTGCATGGAATTGAAATTTCATTTGTCGTATTGGTCTAGATACGTCATACATATTGATGCCATTCCATAACCTTAGTAGATCGTCTATAAGAGGTTCGACATATACATTCATATCTTTAACTTGGTACTTACCTGATTGATTTGAATAAATAAAATATATAATATTCAGTGAGTACCATTTAGATATATAAACCATGCACAAGAGGAAAATAAATTATATATTTATGACATTGTGAAACAAAATACGACAAATGATCCTCCACAGCTACATTGAAAATATTACGGATATAGACACAATATACTTGGAATAATCATCGACAACATTATGTGCTCCCTCTTTATTGACAACCATGGAGGAATGTTATTGTTGATAACAAAAAAAGTCCACACCATATAAAGAGATCTCATTTCTGCAAATGGATTGACACCATCTGCTTCCAAAGAAATCCTAAGATTGTGGGGTTCTTCTTTAAAGTGAGGCCACTTTTCCTCCATATCTCTAAATGAAGAACCATCTGCAAGAATTCGCATAACGTCATATTGACTCATCTTCCTTGGATGGTAATCCGTAAATTGTGCTATGTTTTTGCACCTGAATAGTCGTTGCAAATGTGGAATAATGGAAATATAACGAAGAACCGTGTGAGGCACATTTTTTGTTACTTGATCCATTCGATATCTACTTATATGACATTACGGACATTCTATTGCAAATTAACGTTGATTATAATATATAACATTGTCGTCAAGGCATGCATGAATTTCTTCATAATGCATTCCAATTTCTTTCATGATGGTAGATAAATCTCGATATGTGCATAGTAAAATATTTGATGGTGGTAAGAAAAATTCAGCTATCAAGCTACATCAAATTAAAATAAAAATCAAGTTAATCTAATATATAAATAATATTAATGAAACACATTTCATCCGTATAAATTTGAATTATGAATTAACAATACAATTATTAGAGGAACAAAGATAACCTTTATCACAATCATATATATGTGATAGATTAATTTACATACCTTAACATCCATGTGATTGATATGTTTGAAAGACCATTCATAACCTTCAAGTTCATTATCAACAATATAGCAGAGAGAAGATTTGTGTTGGAGCCTTCATAAAGGAGTTCGTATGCCTTCTCAAGAAGAGGTATACCGTGAACATCATCAAAGTCATCAATATTTTCATGATCATAGTCATCATCATCATCCATTTTAACATTAAATGAATCATGGATCAGTGTATTTGTACCATCATCTTCAACAATGTTATCAGTGTGATCATCTTCTTCAATAGGATCATTAACTTGTTCTCCATTAAGCATAGCTCCATGTTACTCAGATACTTGTTATGAAAGCACTCCCTCTGGATGATATGTTGCAGGATGTATTTCCTTTAAAATTACATGAATACATCAATAGATATAAGTTAATTTAGGAAATATTAAAATAATACATAAATTTACCAAAGAAAAAAATATAAATAACTTTATAATGTTAAACTTACAAATGGACGATATTCATTCCCCCCCTCAACGTGTCCATGTTCCCTACAATGTATTGTGGTTGTTTTGATCAATATTATTCTCCTCTTAAATCCCCCGCATTGACTACATGGACAATAACATTTACCATCACCCCTTCTTTTCAATGTATCCCACAGTCTAGAAAGCAATTGTCGATTTTGTTTGTTTCGATCAAGAATATTTCTATTTGACATTTTTTCACAAAAAGCTTGAATGAAGACTTTTGGCAATATTAAAAAATCAAGATCCACACATAAATATTCCGCAAATCGTGGTTTGTCGAAGAATAAATTAATTTCCATGCGCAAATCATCTGTCGCAAAATAAAATGATGTCTGCAAAAATTTTGTCAAAAAATAAAATGATTCTGCAAACCACCCGACGAAGAATAAAACAATTCCTCAAGCCGTATGTTGAGGAATATAATAATTTCCGCAATTTGGTTGTCGCTTCTATAACAAACATGTCGGAATGTTTCTATAATTTATATATTTTCAAATTGAACAGTCATCAAAACACCAACGATATTAACCTAGTTACCGTTGGAAAAATCCTAATTACCATTGCAAAACAATATTCCAAATACGTCACAAAATCCGATAAAATTGCGTCTCTTATCTAACGACGTTATTGTTGAAACTCCGACAAAAGATGGGTTGAAAAATCGACTATTGAAGGGTCGAAAATCCGACTATCGATGGGTCGAAAAGCTGACGACGACGGTGTCTAAAATCCAACAATAGAAATTTAAGTCGGAAATCTAACAACTAATACTATCATTTAAAAATAAAAATAAAAATCGTAATTTCAAATTGAAATCCGACAAAACAGTACTCTTCATCAGATGTCGTCGAATTTTGGGTTCAAATATTGTCGTGACCATTGGAAAAATGCATACTTATGCCTGAACAAACCCATGAGGACTATCGCGCTTCTCTCCAAATGATCGAAGCGGCTAAGGTCTGGTTGAAGTCCCATTATGACTTGCACGTCCACCCATGCACCTTTAATGAGGGGGGGATCATCATCATCTACGATAAATCCAATGATAATAATGGAAAAAGGAATTTCGAATCCATGTGGTATGGACCTTACGTCATCCATCATTGTCTTGTCAAGGGGGTACATCTCCTCCTTGACTTCGATGGTCGCCTCTTGAAGATTCCCCGCAATGGTCTCTACCTCAAGATATTCTATGTCTAAGTCGACCACCCTAAATAACCTTGTATCATAGTTTTTCTTTCTTGTTTTGCATCATTTTTACCATGAGTCTGACACTTTATTTCCTTGGTAGTTTCAGATGGATCCTACCTTACTCTCCTATATTGGATTCGTTGATGGTGCAAGTAGATGGTCTCCTAATATCTCCTTATATATGTGGGTTAGTTATTCCCCATCACATGAGTTGATCCATATAGAAGGAATGTGTGTTGGTATTTCTACCAACAACCAGGATGAGTACGACAGTGTCACTTGTCTGTTGACCACTTCCCTTCACTTGGGTATTTGTAACCTTGATGTCTTCCTAGACTCCCAGCTACTTGTCGCCCAGTTGAATAACTACTACCAGGTACATGATCCCTTCCTCTTTAGAAATTTCTCGTGCACTAGAAACTTGGTTAGACATTTCGAATCCATTTCATTCATGCATGTTCCTAGAAGTATCAATAGTGTAGCAAATCAAATGGCTAATAGCATTCTAGAGTGGCACATCAATCAACACATATAGGAAATAAATTGCACCATGTATCATCATACAGTGATGCATACATATGGCATATACATCATATAAACATAGTCATCACCATAACAAGAGACTCATAAAACACATACAAATAAAAAAATATTCATCCACGTGCATCCATATCATAATATCATAATCAATACAAAAAAGAGAATCCCCAAAGGCGTTCATATCATACATATAATACAAAAATTCCCCATGCTTAAATGTATTGGGGGGCAGCACCACATGCTGTTAATATGACTTTGAGTCCTCTGACTCTGTTTCCTTCTCTATATCCTCCTCCTCATCTAATATCTCCTCCTCTATCTGCACATATCCATGTGCCCCTGCTCTGACATAGTAAACAGCAACCACGATCCTCCTCATCAGAGAGATCCACTCTGAAGGAGCCCGGTAGCATGCGATGATCAAATTGTCATATAGATACCTCCACCCATCATCAGTGACTCCCTCTAGTAAACTCTCCACGTCCATCCCCAATTATTCTAACGTAGCATATTGTCTCCTCCTTGACCCGTGAGCAGGTGGATCTAACCCCTCCACTATGCCCTTGCGTCATTGGTATCCCATTGGAGGATGTGGTCACATGTTTGCACATCCACACAGTATGTCATCAGTATGAATCACATGTATGATCTAGATCCCACTATGCTAGTAAGATAATATATATGACTAAAACCACAAAGATTCATGTATACATACCATCTGGTCCCCATACCTGCTTAGGAGGTCGAGGCATCTCTACGTCTCCCTACTACTGTGAAAATAGATCCCAGGTGAAGAAATGAACTACCAAACCGCCTCCCTCCCAGATCATCATCTCATACCATCACCTTATCCAAGGCTCACGTGGTCCCCCATTACGTACCGCCAAATGCGGTCGCAGTGTCGGTAACCGCTTAAAGACCGCTTAAAGAAGAATGAGCACAAAAAGGACGGGAGGCAAGAAATCCATCTGCTAGGCTATCATGTTCATCCCACGTCAAACTGTTGTTAGGTACATCTAGGCACACCCATAGTACTTTCCCATCAACACGCCTCTTAACCATTAGTAATTGGTCATATGAGATCTTGTGTGGACCTTTTGATCCCAATATCTGCAACACTATCATTTCCACTGCACGAGTATCCAAACTCTCGATGTCACACACCAATATGTATGATGCATGCACATAAGTCGTCACATAGAAATTTTGAGGACATAATTCATCCATCAACACCCCCCTCGGGAGTTTCAATGAGATATCATCGATAACACCCAGTAATGGGAGGCCAGTCAAAAAGTACATGCCACTGAGGGTGATCTCCAGCCGCTCACCCTGTATGATGAAACACTCTGCATCCCTATCCCAGAAGTTCACTAGCTTGTTCAGCAATAACTTTGCTTAACACATTAGAGGGATTTGGGAGAACTTCAGCAGCCCACTCTGGGCTAGCGTATCCTATACTACACCATCCTCCTCAACCTCATATCTGAGGTCCTCGATGTCTCTCTCCAACCATCCAACTTGAGGCATCCTGCACATCCCAAAAGTCCCAGTCATACCAAGTTCAGCAAAAAAAATATGTTATGGTCTAGGTCGCTCCTGTCGAGATTTTTTGTACAACCCAGGTTCACAAAAACCTTTGACAGGAGAAACTTGGGTCATGCCTATCTCTCAAACAAGTGCAACCCAGGTCGTGCATGTTTCCCCAATAGGTGCAGGTCGCGCCTGTCTGCTCGATAGGTGCAACCTGTGTCGTTCCTTTTATCTCCAAAAGTGTGAATCGGCCTCGAAACCTCTTTGCACTCATACAAGGCCTCCAAAATTATTAAATAACCAAATAAACACATGAAAATTACGGGTTAGGTGAGAGCTCTTACCTGCAACTCATGGATAGAAAAATCACTGGTCCAATTGGAAGAAATAAACACCTTTGCTCTGGTGCCCTGCACTCCAACTCAACACTGAACAGTGAAAATGACATGTGTCATGTGGTCCCCCCTTGTTTATAGGCCTCCATTTTATCAACACCTTCTTCCTCGTACCTCAAAGTCATCTGGCATCCGTTTTTCACGCCGTTCACACCGACAGATTCGGTTTTCTGCACTCTTTCCACCTATGGGACTCATGTCTCATGCTCTCCCTATATTTTTTTGGACCAATTCCCAAAGTTACCTTGATTTGTGTGCCACGAAGAAGATTGAACCCTTTGTTTATTGTCATGTTCACAAGCCCTCCGCTCCATCCATACTGCAAACTTTCTATTATTTTACCACCATTCACCATCCCGCAAGGAGGCCCCACCAGTGTTACACTATTGTTTTTCTCCTCCTCAATCATGATCCCAGCATTACCTCTTTTGGAGCATTGAACACTTCCTCCTTTTTTAACTGACCATTACAGAGTTTCTGGGAAGCTCTTTTATGACTCCTTAAAGAATGAAAAGATTGTCAAGCAAGCTTGCTTTCTTTCACACTTGTTAAAGTATTTGAAAGGGCATCTATCTGGTATCATTTATCCGTTTTTTGGACTGCATAGACCAATAAAAGAAAATAACTACCCTAACACCTTCTAGCTAGGAATGGTTCCCTTTGTATCCTTTTATGCTTTTTTGGACATTGAGACCGTAACTTACAAAAAATATCACTTATGGGTTGTATTTAAGCTCTTTTCTATCCCTTTTCGTAAAGAAAATATAGTTGAGCAAACTTGGTTTCATTCATGCTCGTAAAAGTATTTGAATGAATTCCCAATTAGTATAGATTTATCATTTTTCGACCTGGTTGGACTACCTACGAAAAAAAATTCTCTATGCCCCTTTCGGATGGGAGAGTTCTCCTTTGTAAACTTTTATCATTTTCAGGATTAGGAGACTATTGTACAAAAAAGAGACACATTGGAGTCATCTTCATGTTTTCAGACTCTCTAAACATGAAAAAAACATCGAGCATTTATCGTCTTCGGATCGACAAAAATCCACGATACCGTATCACACTGAGCATACTTCTATCCCTCCTTCGAGATCCTTAAAATATGAAGAAGGCCCAAACTGTCTTTAGGTTCCCACGCATATTGCATATAGTCTCATATTATCGCAGCTTTCCCCCCATTGGGTCTCCTTTGTTCATAGTACTCAGCGATTATTCTTCCTTGGATCCCCTAGATATCACTTGTCCAGTTACTTCCCCAAGTGTCTCCCTTTGCAGTCATCTCCTCGGTTCCACAACTATGATTCCCTCCCCATGATTCGGTGTCATTTGTTTCCGGGTCATCCCTACAATTATACTTTGAACAAAGGAATTTTGTGTCTCTCGTACTCCCCTTCCCCTATTCCCCATTCAGTGTCTCAATCCCATTATTATTCCATATCTCTGGTTGTACGCCCCCCCCCCCCCTTCCCCCCCTACTTCTACCAAGGAAACCTCATTGCTTTGGTAGTTGCAAATATCCCCTCTATCGACATCAACATATATATTCTAGAGGATAGACCCAGAGGTCCCTGTATCTTGGTTTCATCTACCTCATTAATGAGTTCCTTGGACCACTTAAAATGATTCCTTAGTGCCTTTTGGGTTGGTTGTGTCTCACGTGCTCAACTTCAGCTAGATTATTGCACCATTGAGATTTGTATAGGGTATTGGTTCCTTCATTATTTGGTCGAAGACCCCTTTTGTCACCCGAATCTAGCACATTGGTGATTCTATTAGGGACCCATACATTTTCATGTCCCTTGTGATATCTGGGCTGCGTTGGTGACAATGTTTGAAAGCCTCTCAGTGTCATGCTTTTGTGTATCTAGAATATCAGATGTTTTTTATTGTACCTCAAATATCCTAACTCTCAATCATTGAGTCCATACAGTTGTGTCACCTTTAGATTCAACATAGCATTACTTGTTGTGATATTGCATTCCAGGAGAATGTCATTGTTTCTATGTACCAATTCTTCAAATATGTATGTGTATTCAGCATCCCATTGATGCCACCATTTTGTACTTCTAGTTGTATGTATTGATTGACTCCCATTGTTTGAGTCTTTATCCCCATTTGTATATTGAGACATTGATATGAGCATGGGTATGCCTGCCTCGTCCATATATATTTCTGAGATTATATGTATCTCATTCATTTTTGAGAAGTAATACGCATCAAAATCCACTGTAGTCCAAATGAGGAGCCTCTAACTCTCCACGATTCTCTCTAGTTTCTCCATTGTTGTCACCATTTCTCCCTTAATCCTATGATGTTTTTCGGTCATACGATGAGATCCTGCCCTCACACATCAGGGAACAATCTGTTAACACCAAAAATTGTCCATGTAGTTCTCTATGGTCCAAACCATAATTATACATCATAATCCCACCATTGTTCCTTCCATTTTGACCTTCATAATTAAATTCCACCCAAATTGGTCTAAAACATCATTATTCCTTTCCCCATAAATACAGGGAAGATGGGAATTTATTGCAACATAACCCCCATTCTCCCAAAAAATACCAAAAAAACCTAAAATGAGAATAGGTCAAAAACGATGGAAAAATACCATATACTATAAAAAAGCATGGACCAATACCATGGGCAACAAAATCTTGGATCACCCTATAAATACGTTGTGAATGTCTCCCCACAATAACTTTTCATTACATGATTCCATAACCTTATATTTCTACACTTTTTTCCACACCATCTCGCGTTGCATGTTAGTTTACTCCATGCAACCCTTGATTCCTTTCCTGTTGACAACCCTTGTTGGAGAAGACCATAGAACCAGATCGTGGCAGTCATCAGACCACATCCTCAAATGGTTGTAGTGGCCCATTTTATAAAAGGTACATTGTATTTTGTTTTATTAGTTAGAAGAAAATCTTTAAAAATCTAAAAAATATTTATTGTTATTTGTTTGATAGTCAAGGTTGAGCACTTCCATTGCACCGTGAACTCTACCCTTAGATATGATTGATCTAAGGTAGGTGCTTTTGCATGTAGCTAGAGAGAAATATCCACTGGTATTGTTTTGTAATCAAATCTTCTTGTGTACAATGGTATTGTTGTAGAATCTATTAAAATAAAATTTCAACATAAGGAAACTTTATCAAAATGTGTATCTCTAAGGGATATATTCAAAATATTCTCACCTGCTTTGGAAGCTTAACGGTTATTCACATTATTTGTCATTTCTCTCCTTCAAGGGGTTGCCAAGAAAACTATGAACATTTAGATTTCCATTTTCTTGGCCATATTCATCTAAATCAAATAGGGTCATTTCAAGTATGTTGGCAAGTACGGTTTTCTCCCTTCTCTTTTCCCTTTGATTGGCTATATAAAATTATTTTATTTAAGATTAGTCTCAATTATGTCAAGTTTTACATTTTTTTTAGCATAAGGCTCTTCAAGTCACCAAGTTTAAATTGATTTATTTTTTTCTTTCCTAAATAATAGGCCCAACATTTCATGTTGTAATCTATGGTTTATCCAATTTAAGTTATTAATAGTTCCTTTGCATGAGGGTAACATGTAAACCCACTATATAAACCATGTAAACCCAAATATAGCATTAATCATAGATAACTATAATATCTTATGATGTTCTAGTTATAGTACATTTGATACAAGGTCTCTCTCAATTTTCTTATATAATACTGTTGGGTCCACTATATGCCAGTTAATTAAAACTTAACATGTAGAGTGCTAAACATAAATTGTCAACTCAAGGAAGTCTTTTATTTCAAAGCTATCGTGTAAGATCTATGCAAGCACAATTTCTACCTGACACTGTTATCTATTGGTATGCAATCGAAACTCTTTGTAAACTAGATCACAACTTCTTGAAAGTAAATCAATCCTCAAACCTATTCATAAAATCAAACTGTAAATCGAACACACATCAAACAAAATCTATTCCCATGAAACAACATCTAATTGCATAAATCTAAAAGAAGTTTTGTGTTGGCCAATGATCTATCAAAATGAATTAACAGGAGAACACTATGATAAATCTAATGAATAAAAACATGAACTGAATAATAAAACAACTATGATAAATCTAATAAATGAAAGCATGAACTAACAAATAAACACATTTACAAAATAAAACACCTACAATCAACACTACCAGCATCTACTCAGGGAAGAGGGCCCTTCCTCTACTGAGCAAAGCTGGATCTCCACAATGAAAGTCTACAAATCCATAATTAAGAAACTACCAGCATGTATTATCAAAATGGAATGATTACAATAGATATGGATCAAATCCTACATCATAGCATTGTTTTCTCTCCCCCTCCCCTCTCAATGAGATTGATTACATATTTATACATAAAATTATCTCATGGCAATGAGGAACTGAACCCCCAACTTGTCATCTGCAATAGCTGAAACACGGTCGTAACTGCTAACAACTTTGGAACCGGCCACAACAGTAAATCTGGAAAATACCCCCTCGAAGAACCACCTGTATATCGCAAACCATGGCTTGGTTTGGCAATTTTTTCATGAGTCAGGTAAATGAGGTTGTTACGCACAAAACCCATGTCTCGAATTTTCAAGATTCTTTTCCATATGCCCGCAAATAGACACTTGAACCAAGGTGTTCTTATCTGGCATGCATTTTCGGTTAAGGCTGTAACAGCTAGTTGTGAACGTCCTGTATGTGACAAATCACTCCATAAACCATCATTAATAAAATTATGCATAATAGTCTTCAATTCATCAAAGATAAAGAAAAATAATCATTATTAACCACTTAAAACATCAATGGAAGTAGTATGTTGTTTTACGCACAGTTACAACAAATGAATGGAAAATGGAATGATAAATGGGCGATAATGGGAAGAAAATGGATGAAATATATGTTGATAAGTGATAGAAAAATGGACAAATCCGTGGCCCAACATCACCCCCAAACTGAACTTGTTGCATGTCCCCATGCAGCCCAATATCTGTGTAGCATCCAACTAGAAGAATTCATTCACTTGTTCCTTCATTTTATCATTCACACAGTTGCAGCCAGAAGAAATGGAGAGTGTAATAGAAATTGGCAGAGTCATAGCTGCTTAGTGGAGGATTTAATATAAAATTCGGCAGATTCGCAACTGCTTAGCGGAGGATTTAGCAGAAAATTAGGCGGAGTCGCAACTTTTTTTTTAATTTTTAGCGAAGAATTTGGCGAAGGTTTTAGCAAAGATGTTGGAGGAGTCGCAGCCCAAATAGCGCTAAATTTAGCGGAGAATTTGGCGGATTCACAGCTGCCTAAAACGGGAAAATAGGCAAAAAAATTTACAGTGTTGCAGCCTTTTGAGCAGAAAACTTCCGAAGTCATTTTCTCCCAAACGATGAACTGGGTTTGGCTGAAATTTTTCAGGCAGGTTTACACTAGTCCAATGCACCTACACACCAAAAATCATAGATAGCCACATCACGGATTTTTAGAAAAATGTAAATTGGTTGTAGGTGATTATGGTCATTTTCTCGAAAACCGTACATTGGATTGAGATGAAACTTACCAAGATTGTTCATCTTAGTATTATGCACTTCTTGTCTAAAAATCATGAGAATCCAACTTACCAATTGCAATATATGTTCATTTCAATTTCTACACTTTCATAGATGAACATGAATAAAAATGTGTTGCAGCTAAAATTCCTGAACCAACATTTCACAAAATACAAACTAGGTTGGGCTGAAATTTTGCAAGCAAGTAATTACCATTCTAATGCATCTCCACACCAAAAATTAGAGAAACCCACATCACGAATTTTGAGAAAAATGTAAATTGGTTGTAGATGATGATGGTCATTTTTTCGAAAACCATGCACTGGATTGAGCTGAAACGTTCCACGTGTTTTCTTCTTACCATGATGTTTCTTCCCCCAAAATTTCATGAAAAAATAGCTCACGGTTTGCAAGATATCCTCAAATAAATTTATGCACTTTTGCAAGCTGTGAATAAATAAAAATCAATATGCACAAAGAATGTCAAAAACCACTCCCCCAAACTGAATATGTCGCATGTCCTCATGAAAAAGAAGAGTTGTCATCTTAATTGTAAATAACCATCTCCCCCAAAATGAGAATACATCATGTACTCATGCTATTAAAACCAACTTCAACCCAAGTGTGTAATCAATTCTTCATATTGTCTCTTTGTGATTTTGAAAGAAAACCACTTATTATTGTTACCAATGATTTCCAACAATTGGCACACCAACTAAATCCTCAAAATGATGAGCATGAAATGATATATGAATATATGTAAAAGGGATAAATAGAGCAACTGAATGCAACATTAAAATTATCAAATTTCTTTTCAGAGCATGGGAAGAACAAATCACCTACCCTTGTTTCATACCCTGTTATATGGCAGCATGTGTTTGTTTCAGAAAAAAAATGCCCAAATCATTATGAAAACTTCTTTTAGGATTGTAAATAGAGGCAACCGTGTTTTATTGACCATCAAATCCATGACAATGCTACAGGACTATTCATTGAATAAGATGCCAAGCATTCTTTTGCACATTCCACAACAATCAAACTCATTTCAAAAATTATGTCAACCTTGACAAATGACCAATGCTGGGAGTAATCATTACCTTCATGCTGCTGAGATAAAATTCACATCAGACCTTGAAAAGGCTGCTACAGGATTTCCATTGTGCATGTATCATGCTCATGATGGCTAAAACCAATCTATGCATTAGTGGATGGTAAAGATGAGCCAAGGAACTCATATCTTTCTTTGATGGAAACATATTCATAAACTAGAAATGATGGTTATTTTTTGAAATGGTTGTAATGACAATGAAAAAAGAGATCAAAGATACCCAAAATCATGTTCTCAAATTGCCATCATCATGTTGTTCAAAACATTATTGATATGACATTCCATATTTGTTCAAATGTTGCTACAAGGCCTGAATACAAAGGTTGATTGTGTTTTTTATTTTATTTGTGGAAGTAAGTAACCATGATGTTTCACACAACATGGCCATGAATCAAAAGGATGGAAAATATATTTTAGCAGTCCATTGTATGCAACATATTTGTCATCAACTGTGAGTGTGCCAACCCATTCAACTATGAGTGTGCCAACCCATTGAATGCATTTACCATATGTATAAGATGGTGGAAAATCCATATACTATATAAAATGTGGCTCTCAATAATTTTGACTTATGAAGATGTGAACCTTCATGTGCACCACTGAACAAAGCAAACAAATCAAAGAAATCATGCCTTTGTTTTCCATCGTGCTTGTGTGATAGCATACTCTTGAAAAGGAATGGCTTCTACATCAAATTTTTATGTTGTAAGTTCTTGTGTCTAGCCTATCCTTTTCTTTCAAGATGTGTATCAACTTCTTTATTTCTCCTCACTATTTTTATATGGCAACAGAGCACCATTTCTTACTGCTGGTTCTTGTGTGGTAGCAACAAGACTTATTTTCTTACTGTTGGTTCTTGTGTGGCAGCAACAAGGATTATTTTCTTACTGTCGTTTCTTGTGTGGTAGCAGCAAGACTTCCTATTGTTGGTTCTTGTGTGACAACAATAAGGTATCATTTGATTATTTTTATGCTTGGACAGTTGGGTTGGTGAGATGTTGGGTAGGACTTTGAAGTGGATGTGCATGAATTGGAATGGTGAAGTGTTAGAATTGAGTGGAAAATGATGGAAATGGAAAAAAATGCTATATAGAAAATGGAAATGGATAATTCTTAGTGGTTCTTCATGACATTTCCCTAAATCTTTAATAAATCAAAAACTCATGCTATTTTACCTCAAGTGTTACCTCCGTGGAATATTTGATTAGCATGGATGGACTGATGTATGTTGGAGTTGATGTAGGCCAAACTATTGCTAAGAGAGATGTATATGAGAGTTGAAACTGAATGAGGCTGAATCTAATCTGAAATGATGTTTTGATGGTTGCATGTAAGACTAATTGCTGAGACAATTGATGAGGAGGAATTCTACCATAGAAGCAGAAAACCCATTCTCTTATTCTGAAAATCATCTGTTGGAATGAAAATAGAAAGGAATTGCAAAACTACTGAACAAATGATGTTGCAAGTCACTGTTGAAACCATTAGATCACATAATCTTCAACTGCTACATACCGGGGTACAATTCTTACCATGCGAATGAATGTGCTGAAGTTGAGCATGGAAAGAAATCATTGGATTACTGGCCATTAATGTATGTCATTAACCAATGTGAAGTAGCTCACCTTTGATGACAGTGAGCTCTAAAGTACTTTAGTGCATCTTGACAGGTACGAATGAATGTGCTAGAGTTGAGTCACCTACAAGATTTGTCAATCAAGAGGCATTGATGAATCCCCATGAATAACAATAAGGAAATATGCCATTAATTCATGCAGATACCAGGGCACTATAAAACTCTAATCTCGATCCCAGATGATGTGTTCAAAGTCGATGGGATAAGACCATTGGAAGGTGGACCTTAATGAATTCCACATCATCCAATACGAGTACAAAATAAATGATTGTGAAGAATTATAGTGAAAAATAGACCCAACATGAAACTGAGAAGTGGAAAGTATATGTGAAGTCGTGATGTAGTAGTGATGGAAAATAAAAAGGTTAAGGTTGACTACGTAAGCAGTGGAAAATGCGCCTTCGACATGAATGGATTTTTAAGGTTTTGAAATGAGGAGGGTGAATGAATCTACCATAGCACAATTGGCTTCTTGAGGGTTTCTTTCAGCAACAATTGGTATGACGGGTGTCTAAAAAGGATTCTTGGCATGTAGCAATAAGACTTGAATTCGGAAACATTGGCCTCTATATGGTTTTCACATCAATCTCTCCATTTTTTATGTGCTCAATCCATTTGCAAATTGAGAAAAAGTCTTCAAGAGTCACTCGTGCATGTATTGACATTTTTCTTCCAAGGACCTGCAAAAACCTAGCACTTGCCTGCAATAAAACATGAGATGATGGAAGAAGAGAGATGATTGGACTCTCTTCACCCGACACTTATGAAAAAAAAACAAGCAATTACTCATAAAACAAATCCAAATAAAAATGAACAAAGCAAAATCCATTTTATACTTGCGGGAGAGCAATGTCCATCTAAACCCACCAACAGTATTCTGATCATAGCTTCTTCGTTCCTTGTCCAATTTGAGCGATTCCAAATAAAAATGAAAGTAAATTCATAGGTATATTTCCCTTAGAAATAGGTTTTTAAAAATCTATGTAATGATATTCCAAATCACTCAGTAACAGCCTGCATGACAAGGTGTTTGTTTTCGAATTCTGGACTAGACCAACAGTCACAGTTTTAGGCTTAACATTTTCGTTTGATAACTAATTGATGTGATTCCAATTGGAGATGAAAGTATATTCATCTAGGTATCTCCATTAGAAACAATTTTTGAATCCAATAAGAATTGATGGGTCAAATAAGCCAATGAACAGTCTAGGAAATAGAGTTTTAGGAATGCTGATTTGTGATAGGCAGTTGGTATTTTGGTCATAAAATTTGCATACGATATCGGAATGGAGTGATTCAAATTGCATTGTAAACTAAATTCATAGGGAAATATACAAATGAAACAGTTTTTCAATATATGTCTAGTAAGGCATCCAAAAATTGACTATCCCAGCTCTGTTCCTAAGCTGCCTGCTTGACACCTCGTTAGTATTTTGACCATAAATTTTTCGTTTGATGCCCAATCTCAAAAATTTGAATTATTTTGGAAACTAGATTCAAATGGCTACTTGGTATGTAAACAGGTTTCAAAAATAATTTCATTTGGTCTCCCAAAAAAATACTGTCTCGACTGTGTTTCTGTAAACATTTCAAGCCAAAATGTCACAAAAATCCAATAAATTAAATTTGGCCCCCCAAAAGTGACTCGAATAGGCGTGAATGTTTCTAGTGATGTAAATTTAAATATAACACACACCCATACCAAAAATTTCAAGCATTGAGCACCTAGATTGACTTACACAATCTGTTGCAGCCGCAACTGTAACTCTTAAAAAATGACACAATGTTGAAATGAAGCATGAGTATTTTTATGGACGTGTTATATATAATTGAAAACCAAATACATGCCATGATGTGCAACACACAAGTATCTCAAACTCATAAATTTTCACCTGTAGCACAGTCACAGTTGGGTGTTGCAGCTCACTGTCACAGCTGGGTGTTGCAACTAACAAATTCATGCCAAAGTTCAAGTTTGTAGGGTTCCATAATCCTTAGCTCATTTTCCTGTGGATCCTTCATTCACCTTCCCTAATTACTGTAATTTTGTTTTCATGAAAGTTTGTTTTTTTGTAACAAATAGAGACAAATTAAATTTTGAATATTGAAGACAAAAATGATTTAAGCATTTTGCTCAAATAGTCAACAATTCCAAAACATTCTTGAAAACATCTCATACCCATTCCTTATATTTCTACTTTCTTATCTTCCAAATCGCAACAAGGCGCAGGAAGAGAGCATACTTATTCAAAAATAAAAAACTTAAAAAAAACAAAAGCATGGTTTTATCCTGTTATTCTATCATCCCTTATTCTACTTGGAAATATAAAGATTGTTCAAGTGTATGCATATTTCCAATGGAGCCACTTTCGAAGAAGTGACTCAAGTAGGCTCATACTCCCAACAGAAAAATATAACTTTATGAATGCTAGGATATGAGATATCAACTTCCCTTAAAATGATGGTGCCAAGAATTGGTGAAGTATGGAATGATATTGCAGACCAATGATAGATTGAAATCAAGCTTCAATCTAGTCTTTGTTCCCTTGATTTCTCATGGATGTGACACCATGAAACTCCTTAGTAAACTGATCTTCCTCAATGGATAAGAGATCCGGATCTAATGATGTAAAGGATGCTTCAATTTTTGGTTCCAATGTCGATTCTTCATCAAATATTACGTGTGTCTTGTTGATCTTGTCTGCTTGCTTATAAGGACTAGAAGAAACACCATCTGCAAATCTTGGATTTAAAACATGTTTAGGCCTCATATGGATTTGCTGCAATAACGCACAGTCGTTTTGCATTGGTGTAGGTGAGGTAGAACAAGAGAGAAATGTAGGAACAGTTTGCATCTCACGACTGTAAGCATACTATACTGCTTTATTATGGTTAGGGTGGAGGGTGGATTGGACAGGAAATTGTGTTTGATACCAAGGAGTTTGATGAGAAAATAGATGTGGTTGATGTAGAGGATTGATTTGTGAGGTTGATATTGAAGGATCAAGTTGTGTTGCAGCATGAGAGAGAGTGGCCATGTGATCATAAGATAGGCCATTCCAACCTTGTGGGTAAGGTAGGTAAGAGTTAAATTGAGGCTGCAACAGTTGCCATGGTGGAAGAGTATTCAATGATTGAGTATGAGAGTAAGGAAATGGAGGGATAGAATTTTGATCCATACATGTAGGCCACGGTTGCCATGACTGTTGCAATGAGTTGGTTGCAACTCACATATCTCTTTGATATGTTTCTTTCATCCTTTGTAAGGAGGGACAATGACCTGTGGAATGATTCAAATCACGTATGCCAAAAATTGTGAGACTATCCAAAGGACAATCCATTGCAAGATGTTTCTTCTAACACCAAGGGAAAACTATTTCTTCAAATTCCTCATGTTTTTCCTTAACCTGCAAAACAACCAATTCTGAATTTAGTGAATCATTGATATCAGTATTAGAATTTTTAAATACATTACTGATTTCAGCTCGTAAAACTCTTGTTTTTGCAGCATATTTCAAAAATAAAGATAAAATTTCCTTAGAATTTTTACCGCTCTTGAAGTTTCCTCTTGAATACCTTCTACATAACTCACAAATATCATCATATGCTAACTGAAATACATTACATGTTCCTATCAGATTTAATATTTCTAAATATTCAGCTTGGATTCTCTTGAGTAGAAGTGTCTTTAAGGTCTCCTTCCCCATTTTCCTTTGTTTGGATCTTTGGAGATTATATTGAAAGTGTTCTATGTATTCCTCGAGACTCTCTTCTTCTCCTTATGTCATTTCAAATATGTCTTCATTGACCCTACAATAATCTTAGTACCTTTTCAAGAATACGTGTTCCATGTCTTCCCAAGTTTGTATACAATTCTCACCGAGGCTCATGAACCATCGGAGGGTTGTTCCTTTTAAAGTAAGGGGAAACACATTCAACTTTTGATCATTAGCACAATAACCATATCCCCTACAAAGTACTTCGAATTGAAATAAAAATACATCAGGGTCTTCATTTTCCAAACCATGAAAATTTGGTAGAACATGTGGGGGGATGCTTTTCATTGGTGCCACTCTTTCTAAATCTCTGATGGGAAATTCGAAGGTAACAACTTCTACATCTTTATTACCTGCCATCTCTTCATTAGATTCTTTATGTGCTATCTTGAGGCTCCTCCTTCGAATGTTCTTGTCAACTTGTTAGTAGAATGGGTGGTGCTTACAACACCACTAAAGGGAATGATAAGATTTATGCTCCAAAGATTGAAAATGAAATAAAACTGAATGTAAAGACAAAAAATTCACACTCAAAATAAATTCAATAAACGGAAATGTAATCATGCAACCTACATGCCCTACTTTAACAATGCATCTACAAAACAATGTCAGATGTACTTTTGCACCATTGATAACTTCTCCAACAACGACGCCAAAATGTTGGGCCCACTATATGCCAGTTAATTAAAACCTAACTAACAAATAAACACATCTACAAAATAAAACACCTACAATCAACACTACCAGCATCTGCTCAAGGAAGAGGGCCCTTCCTCCACTGAGCAGAGCTGGATCTCCACAATGAAAGTCTACAAATCCAGAATTAAGAAACCGCCAACATGTATTATCAGAATGGAATGATTACAATAGATCCGGATCAAATCCTACATCATAGCATTTCTTTCTCTCCCCCTCCCCTCTCAATGATATTGATTACATATTTATACATAAAATTATCTCATGGAAATGAGGAACTAAACTATCAACTTGTGATCTGCAATAGCTGAAACACGGCCGTAACTGCTAACTTTGGAACTGGCTGCAACAGTAAATCAAGAAAATACCCTCTCGAAGAACCACCTGTATATCGCAAACCGTGGCTTTGTTTGGCAATTTCCTCACGATTCAGGTAAATGAGGTTGTTATGCACAAAACCCATGTCTCGGGTTTTCGAGATTCTTTTCCATATGCCCGCAAATCGAGACGTGAATCAAGGTTCTCTTATCTGGCATGCATTTTCGGTTAAGGCTGTAATAGCTAGCTGTGAGCGTCCTGTACGTGAAAAATCACTCCACAAACCATCATAATAAAATTATGCATAATAGTCTTCAATTCATCAAATATAAAGGAAAATAATCATTATTAACCACTTAAAACATCAATGGAAGTGGTATGTTGTTATACGCACAGTTACAACAAATGGATGGAAAATGGAATGATAAATGGGCGATAATGGGAAGAAAATGGATGAATTATATGTCGATAAGTGATGGAAAAATGGACAAATCCGTGGCCCAAAAAATACAATTGTGGTGGCATATTTATACAATTTTAGAAAGTATTTCCAATCGTTTTGGAAAGTATCAAACACCCTGCATTATCCATTAATTCAAGATTGAGATGTTGCTAAGCATTATTTAAGGTTTTTTCCATCTCATTGTCACAAATATTAACAAGCAAACAAAACTGCCTCTAGTCTCACTTAAGCGACATTTATTCAACGTTAAACCTATAGGTCGATGTACCCCGAATGTCCAACAAGTGTTGATACTATAGGTTTAACATCAAATAGATGTCACTTTAGAGATGCTAGAGTATTTTTTATTTTTATTTTTTGTTAATATATGTAACAATGAGATGGAATAAATATTGAATAATGGAGTATGGACTATGTGTTAGGTCTAATGGGGTTGTTCGAAAGGGCCCTCTCATTTATTGTTTCATGCATTAGTATTAGTGTTTAAAAGTTATAAGAGCTACAAACAATTATGTTATATGTATTGGTGTTTATAAGGGTTAGGCAAGGGTTATAAGAGTTAGGAGATATATGTTAGCAAGTAGGGGGTTTTAGGGTTTTTTTGGGGGATTATATTGACTACAAGAGTGCAATAATATGGCTTCTAGGTGTTATAATGCATGCATTGTGTTATATCAATCAATGGTGATAAGGGTTTTGGGGATAGGGGTTATAGTGGATAAATGTGAAACATTATGCCTGATTATAGTGGTAAAATATTATAAGGCATAAGGTTAGTGTTAATCACATAACCCTTATAGATAGTATAAAATTATGTGTTAAGAGGGGTTGGAGAGGGGATTTTAGTTAAGTTTATAATGGTTAAGATTGATAGACTAGTTTATAAGAATTGATTGTTGAAAGGAATATGTACCATAACTCTAAGGCTATCTAAGAGAGTTAAGTGTGTAGTGTTTAGAAGTTAGGGGTTAAGGGTTAGCTTTGAGGGTTATATGTGGCATAGCCTATATGGGTTAGATTTTATTGAGAATTAAGGGTTCATGGTTATAACATATGTGGGGTTTATGATGACAATGATGACGTTGAACATATATGATGATAATGATGATGATGATGATGATGATGATGATGACCTCTATAACTGTTGGTGAAAAATATTAAACAATTTACAACATGTCCAACTATTTAATTGTCAACCCAGAGAGATCGTAGACTTAGAAGCACAAATAAAATATATGCAGGATCGAAATGATACTAACCTATTCTAATGCTTAGTAATGAAACACGCAACTGAAATTGAATCTAGTTTCTGAAAACAGGAAATTGTATGAAAATAAATCTAATCTCGGAAAGCATGAAATTGCATAAATTAAAATTGGTAAAGAAAGCGTGAAATTAAACAACAGAACCATAATCTATAAAAAACACACGTAAAAAATGACAAATGATAAATAGATGTGAGCTCCCAACAAATCTATACTAACAATGCATAGGAAAGAAATCATTGAGAATCTATATTAACAATTCATAAGAAAGAAGCCCAAATTAACATGATAGAGAGTAAACGGATTTGCATTAAGAATCATCTCTATTACATAACAATAAAAATCCACTCTATGACTAACTCTCAAAAGACAAACTATTTCTCTATTTTCACACCACTAGAGAGGCCTCTACCAAAATGAGGAGAGAACCCTCTATTTATACATGAATTCAAGATAAACTACACATAATTACAATCCACTTTCCTCTCAACTTATCCCTCCAAATTCTCCAACATACCCACTTTTCTCTCAACTTATCCCTTCAAATACTCCAACAAATATTGGATGAGATATTCTCTCCACATTTCCATAATCCTCTCCTTGAAATTAGCTTGGATTATTTCCTTCAAATGGAGAAAACATTCGGGAATCTTTTGAATACTCCTTGGTTGAAAGCTTCAAATATCCCTACATTACAAAGCTCACACAAATCTTTGAGATATATATGAAAAATATATTAATTTATAATATTTAATCAAGAATTCACTTTAAAATACTCGAAACAAATAATTTGGAAAATGGTAATATAAACCCATATGTATTATGAAAGAGGTAGAAATTAATGGTTTTATGGAAGAATAAAATAGGAATAAAGGTGACAAATGGTATATGAAAGATGAATAAAATGTCATATTTTTGCGACCAAACATTCCCCCCAACTTAACTTGTTGCATGTCCTCATGCAACTATGCATTGAAAAAATTATGGCTTTGTAGCTGGGGCTTTACATGATGATGGTATGTAACAGTAAATCATTCCATGATTTGAAATGCATGAGTGGCAGCAGGTTTTATCATGGTTGGTTCTTGTGTGACAACCATGAATATAACAAGTGTTGGTTCCTGTGTTAACAACATTCGTTCGTTTACTTGTATTTTTTTTGCAATACATAAAATTTAAAAGTATACATGCATTGGAAATGATGAACCATCAATTTACATTAGAAAGTCGTTTCTTCATATTATGAATCATGTCAATATATATAGCAATGTTTTTCAAATTGCACCAAAGCATAGTTTGGGAAAGACATGTTAGTTAATGGTAAATGAGATGATGAATATGTAAAATGGTAATGAATAGTCCCCCCCCAAACTAAAGATGTATTATGTGTAAAGGAGAAAGGGAATGTAGTGAGGGGATTTTTCAAATTTATTCATTTCTAGCATTCAAGGAATTGCATGATTAAAGATTAGAAAAGAACATACCTTCACTTACCCAAAAATTCGATGAACTGTGCAATAGGAATGTGGCTCATGCTTCTACTGGATCACGGACTATGAAGTGAAGAAATTTGAACTACTGCTTGGTTGGATGAAGTAAAATATGAGAGCTAAAAGTAGAACTGTTGTACTCTCATATGGATGGAAGTATGTTGCAAAGCTGTTCATGGTGTCATGAAAAGTATATAGTCTTCACCTGCTACAAATCTCGATGGTACAATTCTTACCATGCGAATAAATGTGTCGATGTCGAGCATGAAAAGAAATCATTGAATTACCAACCATTAATGAATGTCGTTAACCAATGCGAGACAATATCACCAATGATTTCAATGAGTGCCAAGGTACCTAAGTACATCTTGCGAAGTGTGAATAGATGAGGTGATATCGAGCCACTTGCAATTCAATGGTAACTAAAAAATCTATACTAACAATTCATAAGAAATAAATCACCGAAAATCTATATTAACAATTCATAAGAAAGAAGCCCAAATTAACATGATAGAGAGTAAAAGGATTTGCATTACGCATCATCTCCATTACATAACAATCAAAATCCACTCTAAAAGAAATGTCAGTTTGGGAAAGACATGTTAGTTAATGGTAAATGAGATTATGAATATGTAAAATGGTAATGAATAGTCCCCTCCCAAACTGAAGATGTATTATGTGTATGAAAAGGAGATAGGGAATGTAGTGAGGGAATTTTTCAAATTTATTCATTTCTAGCATTCAAGGAATCGCATGATTAAAGATTAGAAAAGAACATACCTTCACTTACCTAAAAAGTCGATGAACTATGCAATAGGAATGTGGCTCATGCTTCTATTGGATCACGAACTGTGAAGTGAAGGAAGTTGAACTGCTGCTTGGTTGGATGAAGTAAAATATGAGCGCTGAAAGTAGAACTGTGGTACTTTCATATGGATGGAAGTATGTTGCAAAGTTGTTGATAGTGTCATGAAAAGTATATAGTCTTCACTTGCTACAAATCTCAATGATACAATTCTTACCATGCGAATAAATGTGTCAATGTCGAGCATGAAAAGAAATCATTGGATTACCGACCATTGATGAATGTTGTTAACCAATGTGAGGCAATCTCACCAGTGATGTCAACGATTGCCAAGGTACCTAAGTACATCTTGCAAAGTGCGAACAGATGAGGTGATGTCAAGCCACTTGCAAGATCTAACGATCAAGGGACATTGATGTATTCCCTTGATTGTTAGCGAGAGAAGTTTCCATTAAGGCATGCAAGCTTCAAAGTACTAAAAATGGAACTCTAGTCTCTATCCCAGATACTGTACTGAGGTCGATGGGGCAAGACTTGTTGAAAGGTGAGCCTTAAGGAATCCCACATCATTCAACACAAGTTCCTACAAAATGATTGGTAGGACTATAGATACAAAGATCTCGCGGCTAGACAGCTTTTATGACAAGGATATCAAGTCAATTTGGTCATGGGAAGGAAGCTGAATGTTTTTATTCATAAGGGAAAAAAAAGATAAACTAGAAAAATAAGAAATGAATGTATGTGACTCGAAAGGTAGACATGTGGTAAGTAAGGCAATGAGAAGTGGACTTCAACATGGATGACTGGCGAGCTTTAAAACAAAGCATGGCATAAATGGGTTTCTAAAAGATGGCTTTGTGGTAGAATATAGCACGACATGTGCGATGAAAAGTTCAGCTCCTTAAATGATGCATGTTTTATTATGATTTCTAAAGATCACTTCCGCATGAAATTAGATCATCTTCAAACTTGCAAAAAAAGGTTAGCACAAATCCTGCAGCAAAACAATGAGAGCATTGAAAAACATAGTGCAGGAATTAAAATAAGTGCTTAGTAAGTCATAAATAAAATTCAATTTTACCAATTGGTCGCAGCGCATCTTTGACAATCCTCTTCGTAAATACCTGTTTAGAGTAACTCAAAAAACAAGTATCAAAGCATACAGTTTTTGGGCTTGAGAAGATTCCAAGTTTATTTGAAATTTTTTATAATTTTTATATTTTATTTTTATGGTTTTTTTTAATTGTTTTACTTTATTTTATTTTCTCTTTCTTTTTATTTTGTTTGTTTACCTAATGATTTTTTTACTTGTTTTGTAATTATAACAAAAAGAAATTCCTAACTAACTCTATCCTGCAAAATAGCTTCAAAGCAACAATAAAATATATTCTAAAAAATAACTTTGTGTTAGTCTATTATTTATTTATATATATTTTCCCATTTTATAAATTTTTATTATATTTTTATTTTTTTATTAACAAAAATTTCAAAACAAAAACAAAGTAATGTTGTTTTTTTAAGTCTCTTTTCTTCTTCTTCTTTTTATTAATATTTTTAAATTTGGTTTTTTTTAATTATATTAACAAAAAAAATTATTATTTAATTTATTTTTCAAGTTTTTTTATTTAAAATTTTATAAACATACTAACTAATTAAAATGTATATGTGATGTTTTTTTCAAGTTTTTATTTTGTTTTTACCTTTGTATATATATATTTCTAATAAATTTTTATGACTTTTTTAATTTATTTTATTTATTTATTAGATTTTTTTATTATAAATAAAAATAATGTTGAAAGTAAATAACAAGCAAAACAGTATATGCATATATATTGATTGAAAAAAATGCTAAAAGTAAATAACAAACAAAACAATATATACATGTATATTGACTAAAAATAATGTTAATAACAAACAAACAAACAGGGGTGGCAGGCGCGGGTGGGATCTTGTTGGATCCTGGAGGACAAGTGGAACAAAGATTTGCCTGGGGACTTGGCTCTAGAACCAACAATGAAGCTAAGTGGATGGCTCTTCTCCAGGGTCTTCAACTCATTCGTGATAAAAAACTCCGGAAGGTTCTGATATTTGGAGACTCCAGGCATGTCATTTATAAACTGATCAACGGGTATCCCACAAGAGCCATTAAATGTCGTCGATTGTATAAAAAAGCTAAGTATCTCATGTCTCAATCCTTCGAGGTTTTTCACATTCTTCGACATAATAATAAGGAAGCAGATAACATGGCTAACGTTGGTGCCAGTCTTCCCCAAGGCCACTCCAGCCAGGATGGTGATCCTCCCTACCTCAAATTCATTCCATGACGAGATGCTCTAAAATTCTTTCTCGCACTCTCTTCATGCAAAGTTCTAATGCGAAGTCTTTATCCCTTTGCAAAAATTCTAGATGCCTTATAGGCTTTTATCCTTCTCCCCCCATTTCTCCCTTCTCCCTATTCCTTCTA
Organism: Pseudotsuga menziesii; assembly: GCA_001517045.1. NCBI lineage: Eukaryota > Viridiplantae > Streptophyta > Pinopsida > Pinales > Pinaceae > Pseudotsuga > Pseudotsuga menziesii. Next base: position 83,011 of record LPNX011071213.1, read on the forward strand.
AGCTTCCTTCTCTTCACCCCCCCCTTTCTTCTCCTTGTCCTCCCCTCCTACCGCCTCTCCTCTCTCATCCGTCTCCCTCCAGCTGGCCCTTACCTCCCCCCTCCTTTTGGCGGCTCCCTGCATTCAATTTTGAGTCCCGTATGCCCTCCTCCGAAGGCCGCGTGGATTTTTCTTCCCTCTTCGGCTGCAGCTGAATTAAAGTCCCTCAGGCCTTCAATTTATTGCCTCTCCCTCTCGCATGATCGATGCCTCTTCATCCCTTTCTCTATGACGCTTCCCTGCTCAGACTCGCTCCATTGTAATGTTTCGGATTTTGGTTATGGCTCTCTAGGGTCTGTGAATTTTTTGCTGAATGTGGTAGCTGGAGTTGGGGGTGGGAGACTGCTGGGAATCCCGTGGCATGTGCTCCCCCTCATTCGTGCCTTTGTAAAGGAGCGCCTGGCTCTGTCTTCTTTCTCCTTCTGTCAATGTAGTTATCCCTCAGCGTCCTGGGGTACTGATAGTCACGTTGGTACATCTCCTTTTTGTGAAGACAGACTAGTTCGGGTCTTGGGTTGCATATGCTCTGGTTGGAAGAAAGGCGCTCTGGGAACGTTGTCTTGCACAGACAGACTTGGTGTTTCTGTTCTGCAACAATAAATTGCAGAACTCAGGAGTGTTACAAGAGTTTTGTGGGGTGAGAACCAGGACTGTATTGTTTACCCTCTGCATATTCAGTTTTCCCGAATTGTAATTTCGGTCGACTCTGGAGGTATGGCTCACTCTAGTGATAATGTTGGGATGCTGGACATTAAGAAGAACCTTCGCAGGCTATACGAGATGACAGCAATAGGGGTAATGGACAATAAGGAAATGGCCAAGCAAATCAAAAGCATGAGTGAAACTGTGAGCCGCACATCGCTTCAGGTTAGTAACAATGATGCCCGAATAGATGATACCGAGAGCAACCTGCGCGAGCTGCTGGGCAAGGTGGACAGAATCCAGGAAGACCTGGAGAAGCTCATCACCATGAACCAGGGCAGTAGGGTTAACGGAGTAAACGAAGCAGATGATCATCCCATGGAAGAAGAATCGGTTATGCAGCCCAGGGCTCTTAGAGGCAACCCTTAACTTATGTCTCTTGGTTAATCTGTTTTAATTTTGTATGGGTCATGTTTCTTTGCATTTTTCTATGTAGCCAGTTTGTGAGGGTATATACTACCCGCGACAACTGCAATTTTGGAACGATCATATGCACTGTCTTATGGAAAACTTTCAGGACATGCCAGTTGTGCAGCAATTTTGATCTGCCGGCATTATATTTCTTGCTTCCTTTGTAATGAATGGTTGTGCACAGCCTGTTAATATATTTCTCCTTTTCTGTTTTTGTTAAAAAACAAACAAACAAACAAAACACTTCCGCAATCAACTTTACTTACTTTACGAATTTGTATGCTTCAAGGCTTGCACCTTTGTAAAGATGGAACTTTAAAGGGAATATTTTAGTTATTGATTGATATTTAGTATTGAATGATTGTATTTTATAATTATTTTTATGAATCATAGGCTTTACTTTTAGGGTTTGCTTAAGAACTGGTCCTTATCATCTAGTGGAAGTTTTGACGCTTTGAATTGATCTTAATTCAGGTATTTGTTACTGTTATCTCATGTGAGGTTGCAGTGGCTATTTTGCTCATTTAAGAGCTGTTTTTTCTCTAGTCACGTTGAACTATTGCTACATGTTAAACATAGCAAGTTTTCTCATGAGTTTACTAAACCAACTGTTTTACAGAAGCAATTATGAGTTCATAGTTCATTTTTAATTTTGAGTTTCAAGTTTTATTTGCAATAATTGCATGTATCTTAAATTTTTAATCTTGACCATGGTTGTTTATGCATTATTATATTGATTTTGACTGTGGGATTTTAGGTTTTATTGACCTGAATTTAATATAGGGACATGTTCTATTGCCTGTGGTGTCTGGAATGTTATTTGTTTGCTGCTCAATTTTTTTTTTCAGAGGAAAAAATACCAGCCTTTGTTATTCATATGAATCAAAAGACATCTTTTACATATCAGCATGACTGCCAATCCAGTACCATCACACATATAAGTGACAATACATAACAAATGCCAAACCGGATCCATCACATATGAGTACAAGTGGCAATAACATAACAGTAGAAACATAAAAGTAAAAGTCTGATCGTAGCAGAATTTTCTCATCATCCCTGATAAATCAGGTCAGAAGGAACTGAGAGCTATCGAAGATGAACTTTCGAACATACAATCAAAGCAATATATGCTGGCGAGAAGAACTCAACAAGAACAGAAAGTGATACTCTGTCAACTGCTGAAAACATGCTGAATAAAAGTATTAATCAGCTACTCTAAAAGAGATTGAGAATGCCCTGATTCACAATTAAACCATCTATAGTTTCTGAAAAAGAAACAACTCCCATATCCAATTTCAGGCCTTGTTTGGAGAGTGCATCTGCCAGCAAATTATGCTCTCGATATGTATGTTTAAAGATCATTGGCGGGACCTTTTGAAGCATAAGTCTTATGTCATAACACCAGTGCATCAGTGATGGAACATCAAGTGCAGAATTTCTGTTAAGCCAAGAGATAATCACCATGGAGTCTCCATAAATAAATTGCAATGGGATACCCATCAAAAGACTAACTCTAATAATTCCCCAACATGCCAATAACTCAGCTTTAGTATTCGAACTGCTCCCACAGCCCATTGAGAAACTGAAGAAATGTGAATCATTGATAAAAATCACATAACCCGATCCACCAATATTCTCCGCGGCTGCTCCATCAAAGAAGCCACATGGGAAACATTTAACCGGTTCAGGGCCAATATTGCGGATTTTTTGGCTTCTCAAAGGCACAGGGAAAGTGTTTATCAATCCGTCAATTTTGGCAATCAACAAAGAGGAGGCTGGTTTCTTATTTTCAAATATGCAGAGATTTCTTAATAGCCAGATTCCCCAAAAAATAAACAGTGGCAAATAGCTGTAAGGAGCAGAACTCGTAATACGAGAAAACCAAAGGCCCAGAAAGGAATGAACAGAGCTGGTAATGGGTAAAGAGCAGTTGAATTTTTTCTCAAAATGAAAGAATATACGGGCAAAAAAAGGACAACTGAAGAAATGATTATGGATAGTTTCCAGGTTACCTTCGCAAAGAACACATCTACTTGGCCCATTGAAGCCTCTAGACTGCAGTTGCTCCCAGGTTAATATTTTCCAATATATCAATAACCAGATAAAGCATTTTATTTTCAGAGGAATATTCACAGTCCATAAGATTTTCAAAACTTTGTCATTTATTTCTGAACAGCAATCAGATATTATACATGAATAACCTTCAGCAGTAGTTAACGGGCCTGTATACTTATCGTGAGACCAGGATAAAATATCATTTTGATCCTTGAGCCGTATACGGCCAAATTCCAAACCTCTAACATAATTTTCCCATATAGTTTTCCATTCACCGATAAGGTCAAGGTCATCTGCATAGAACCAATAACCTGTAGCAATGGGAGTTTGATTGCGAGCCTGAGCTAAAGTACATATACCATAATCCTCTAAGTACTCACGTAAACCACTAGGTAGGGAGAAGGGGGATCCCATACCCACAATTGGGTCTGCACCCAAGCAAATGGATTCTCCATTTCCAACTTGCTAGATAATACCTTTACCGATCCAAACCAAAGTAGTCATAAAGCCTTTCCAAATAATTAAAGCATTATTGTAAATGAAGTTTTTATCCCTGAGCCAAAGGTGAAAAGGTTTATTTTTCAGGTATTTAACAGTAATGAGAAGATTCCAGATGCCCTTGTTGTTTACTGCCCACCAAAAAGATTTCATTCTCAAAGAAAAACTAAAGCTGGGGAGATGTTTTATACCCCAACCACCAAGGGAAGTGGGCCTAGCCAGAAGGTGCCAGTCTGCTAGATGAAATTTTTTCTTCCTGGAAGAAGATCCCAAAAGAAAAGAATAGATCAGCTTCCTTAGTTTATCTAGGATTGAAGAAGGAATCGGAGCTAGAGCCATCCAGTAGACTGGTATGCTTGAGAGAACAGCACGAATGAGGACAAGTTGACCTTCTATGGAGAGGAGTCTGTTTGTCCAATGTGATATTTTCTTTTCAAAATTCGAAACCAACCAGAGCCAATCTTTAACCAAATATCCAGATGGTTTCAGGAAGTAGCCCAAATAACTAAAACCTTTCCGGAAATCTTCAGTCCTATAAGGGAGAAATTCAGTAATTCTTTGAAGAACTTCCTCTTCCATACCATTTTGAAGAAAACAAGATTTATTCACATTGATGCTCATGCCTGAGGCCTCACAGAAAGTATCTAGAATGGCTTTAAAGGCCAGCCATTCCTCAATGGATCCCAAACCAAATAAGATCACATCATCTACAAATAATAGATGGGTGAGCGAAAGCTTTAAAGAAACTTTAATGCCTTTAATCCTTCTATGCTTCTTTGCATCCTCAATCAGAAGACTAAACCCTTCAATAACCAAAATGAACAAGAGGGGGGATAAAGGGCATCCATGCCTTAATCCCCGAGATGCAGGAAAGAAAGAAGAGGAAGATCCATTAACAAGAACAGCAAAGTTGGCTGAAGAGAGGCAACCTATGATCCAATTAACTCCAACAAGTGGTACCCCAATTTGAATAAGGAGAAGACGAATGAAGGTCCAGTTAACTCTGTCAAAAGCTTTGGATAAATCCAGCTTAAGGATGAGGGCACATTTGTGTCTGGAGTTAACAGTATGTAGGATTTCTTGAGTAATAGCTATAGGTTCATGGATCAGCCGATTGTTTAAGAATCCATATTGCTGAGGAGAGATGGAGGAATCCAAGAAGGGTTTGAGCCTCATCACTGCAATTTTGGAAATCAGTTTATAGCAGAGATTACAAAGGGATATAGGCTGATAATCAGCGAAGGTAACAGGTAGGTCTGTCTTGGGAATAAGGGCAAGAAAAGTTGAGTTAAGAGCTGGAATCACTTTTCCCATGGTTCTAGCTGATTCCACCACCTGCACTAGGAAATGGCCCAGAAGATCAATAAAGAACAAATAGAACTCTACTGGCCATCCATCCGGCCCGGGGGCCTTATCTTTTTTAAAGAGATGCAAAGCCTTTTCCACTTCCTTCAGAGTAACAGGGCTAGAAAAAGATTCCTTATCCTCCAAACTGATATAAGAGGGAAAGAGATGAATAACCTTCAGCTAGGATTCCAATTTCGTCAGCTTATCATCTTCAAACATGGTCTTAAAATATTGTATACCAAGGGTTTTTAGACTTTGATCATCTGAAACCCAATTACCCAAACCATCTTTAAGACTCCAAATGGCATTATGATTTTTTCTGGCTGAAGCCACCACATGAAAATATTTGGTATTAGCATCTCCCTTAAGAGCCCAGGCTATTCTACTTTGAAGTCTAGCAGAAGAAATCTCATGATCAGTCACTTGTTGAAGAGTTGCTTTGAGAGAGTTCAGCTTTAATTGTTGATCTTGATTCAATATTGTAAACTGAGAGGAGCGGAGAAGACAATTGATTTCTTCCTCCAAAGCCACAGATTTATCTTTCATTTTTGAAGCTTCAGCTTTAGTCCATGTTTTTACCTTTTCTTTAAGAGCTCGCAATCTGTAGGAAATATCATTCATGGCATCCAAAGATGGATCCGATTGAATAAGAGGCCATTCCGAACGAACCATCTGAACAAAATCTTCATTGTTTAACCAAGTATGATTAAACTTGAAAGGATAAGCACTAGAGAATTGTTGAGCTAAACACTCCAACACAATAGGGAAGTGATCTGAAATCCCACTTCTGTGAGTCCAAGTTCTATACTTGGGAAGAATGATGACCAGCTGTTCAGATAACATAAAACGATCTAATCTTTTAGAAATACCTTCTTCCCCAATCCTCCCATTCCTCCAAGTAGGGCCAGCACAGGGAGGAGCCACATCCACAAGGTTATGATCAGAGAAAAGCTTAGAGAAATAAGGGCTCAAAGGGTCTGAAAGAGCTTTTGAACCCCAGATTTCTGAAGCAGAAATAGTAAGATTAAGATCCCCAGCTAAGATAAGATTAGGTAGCGAAAGGAGACCTCCCGCGTCTACCGCATTCCAAAAAGAATCACGATTGTGATAAGGGCCGTAGCAATTAAGAATGGAGAGCTTTATAGCAGAACCCCTGATAGTGGCTTTCAGTAAAATACCAGCAATAGTTTGATAAGCTTTGCATTTAAATAGTTTCGGATTCCAGCCAGAGAGTAATCCCCCAGAGAGACTGAAAGAGCTAAGGGCACAAAACTCCCAACACGGGCAAATTTTGGAAAAAGCAAATAAGGCTGGATAAGGACTTGTCATTGTTTCTTGTAGAAGAACTAAATCAGGAGAGAGAGTAGTCAGCAAGAGACGGAGGCTTTTTTGTTTGGTAGAACCCCCCAAACCACGGATATTCAAGGAAAGGATACGCATTAAGAATCAGTAAGGTGAGGGGTCGAAGCTCTAAGGACCCGAGGAGAGGAAGAAGTACAGTCTGCTGCTTTTAATCTCATAGATAAAGGGGTGTAAGGAGCCGGGGCTAAATCCAATGAATCAAAAGGAGGCTTAGTAGATTTTTTCTTTCTTCTGATAGTGACATTCTCAAATCTGATTGAGTCTAGTGGGAGAACTGAAGGAGAAAGGGACGACTTATCCGAGAAAATGTTCAGAGATTTTTGCAAAGAAGGGTCTTTGAAGGAAGGGGAAACAGCTGGGCTAAGTGGAGGTGTTTCGAAAGTCGATGGCTCCTTAATTGGTAAGGGGGGGAAATCTTCCTCAGTGAACAAAGGAGGAGGGGCAGCAACTTCTAGGGGTCGAGGAGATGAAGGAGAGGAGCTAGGCATGTCTTCAATCGGAATCAAAGCAGATGGAGGAACCTGAACATGTGAAGGGCTAAAAGGAGCTGGCTCCAATAAAGCAGCTTCGAAGGGACTACAGGATCATTTTCCACAGAATGATTACATGATAGAGTAGGAGTTTTTTTGCTTTTAATCACTGAATCAATAATATCCAGATCAAGATCTGAAACTTCCCCATATAGAGAAATAGCATTCTTCAAATGACCAGTAGAGGAGACATTTTGAACTGAAGTTGAAACATCCTTTGATGGAGAAATTAAAGGTGTATTAACAAAAGAATCAGTTAAAGAGTGCTTGACCACTCTCTTTCTGAAAAGAGGACAGTCACGGCGCAAATGGCCAATCTCTCTACACACATTGCATCTAAAGGGAATACCCTGAAAATCCAAACGTTGTATAAACAAACGCTCATGACAGAGAATCTCTACTTCAGCTGGGAGTCCTTTAGTGATATCAAGTTCGACAAGAATTTTAGCCTTCCTCTTATCAAAGGAATTCATGAAGTCATCCTCTAGAGCTACAAACCGACCTATAGTGTTCCCTATACCTTCCAAAAGAGATCGGTTCCAGAGCAGGAAAGGAAGCCCTGGGAGTATAGCCCACAAATGTCGTTTTTTCACTCTTTCTCTCACTGGATCAAAGTTTACATGCCATCGATCAAGTACTAAAGAACCCTGACCCACCCTCCGAAGACGGCTTAAGACCTCAGAGGCATGGGAATCCTCTAAGAATACAAAAATGATCCAGCCCCGAACCAACAAGCTGATAGTGGGAACATAGGTTAGGAAAGGTTTCCAATACTCAGAAGCCCATGAAACCCAGTCTTTTTTCTCCATGGAAGCATATTCCAGCCTCCCAATTAAGGCCCGGCGACTCAAAGCTTCCACCCTATCCATATAGATATCCCGACCCACCACATATCGGAGTTTCCCTTCCATAATTTTGTAAGCCTTTGCCTTCCGCTGCTTCTGAAAGCGAGAAGGACCATAGTCCGCTCTAGGTGGGTCTCCTCCATCCGAACCAAGGAATAATCTTCCCAGTAAGCAGATCCCAAAACAGATCCAAAAACTCATACAAAGTAGTAAACCAAGAGGTACATACCCCAGACTTAGAGCAACAAATATATAGGGATCTGAATCAAACCTCCTGAATGAAAACTTAGAAGTTGATTCCGGCACAGAAAGGATCAATAAATATGGAAAGAAGACATTCGGTTCCCAAAAATACAATCACACCCAGAAAGCCAAGCCAGGCCAAGTATAAAACAGCACCACAACAATAACAGACCTTCAAATACGTATCACCATCAAATAGGCAAGCAAAAGGATGGCTGAATATCATTTACTATAATAATAATCTCAGATACCACAACCGATAAATAAGTTGATATACTTATTGCAGACATTCATATCCAGAATATGCCGAATATTAATCAGAAAGAAACTCGATCAAAAGTGCATAACTGGCAAATAAATATAGCATAACAGCATATCAGACCCAACCATCATAGCAAGAAGAATCATTACCAAACCCCGGGCAGAGTGCTGTCAAACTAAAGGGCTCTGAAACAGCATCTTAAAGAAAAAACACAGATATCAAATATGACACTGATAGGATCAAAAAATAGGAGAGCAGACGAACCCCGTAAGACCAGAGAACCAAGTCATTCCAGATAATAGAAAAGCATCTCCTCAGTAACAAGTTCAAGCCACATACATATAAGCATCATATATATAGAGCTGAATAACAGATATTTTATTAGAACCCCAGATACGATAATATCACCAGCATAATAGGAATTATATCCACTAGCAGAGCAACATACCCCAGATATTCCGAATAATACCCAGAACCCCAAAACAGAAGGACGAAACTGGGCAAAATAGGTCGCAAATCAATACCGACATAAATAAAGACAGTCGAATCCCAAAGAGCAGAAATCAGAGAGTCAGATATATCTCATACAATAACGGCCAGACAGTAATAAATCTCATCGCATATGCATCAATAAGATAATATATCATAAAACCTTAAATAAGCAACCGAAGTCATACCATCCCTGAAAGGGACAATCAAATGAGAGATAATCATAAACCCCAAATTGCCAAATACATTCCAGAATGCATTAAGGACAAATAATAAAGGAGTCGATCAGCAAAAATCTCAACAGAAACGGCGCCGAAATGAAAATATTATCGAGGAGCGACAGAGCAGCAAAAAACACAACTGAGCCTTCCACTCTAAAGTAGCCAATGAAGGCGCAAAACCTTATATCACTGATATTCAAGCACCCGGGAAAAAAACCCCACAGCAAGAAGAAGAAAGAGGGTGTAAGTAATAAGGATAACCCTCAATACAAACCCTGAAGCTATCGGACAGATATAAGGCTACCTCTGAAGCCACAAATCACAAAAAGCTCATTCAAACTCTTAATCAAAGCTAGGGTTAACATACGGCCGCCTGATTGGCAAGGGTTACATAAAAGTGGGGATACCCACTGGGTAAAACAACTTCCCAAAGGATAGCTGACCAAGAGACAAAAAGGCGTGGGTAAAAACAGATACAGCCACCAAATAAAACCACATCCCGACAGACCCAAATCAAAAGGACATGTCACTGAACCAAGACATTCAACATATCCAAAGAAAGTAGGTCGCCACCCAAATCGACGTACGAAGAAGGTGAAGCGAGCCGACAAAAATGATAATTCCCACTTTTTTAATACTGGTTGGTACTAGTCCTCGAATGAGGAGGGACTCCAGTTGTCGGGAATGTCTAAGGCAAAATAAAAGGCAGATCAACAAGCCCAAATCAAAAACCAGATGGGGAGTAACGGAGCAAGAGGACTGGCCAAAAGAACCCAGAAAACGCCGAACACAGAAAACCCTAACAGCCAGGAAACAAAAAACAGAAGAACAGGTAGGGCGATACCAATTAGCGAACCGGCCGGAAGCTGGAAGGAGCGAAGGGCCCGGTGCCATCCCGGCTGAAGCTCGAGAAACCTTCGACTAGCCTGCAATCAAACCCTCACACGCCCATCCCTTCCTACAAACGAGCTCCTCCTCAAATTCGATCCCCCGGCCCGATCATTATTGAAGTGATGTTTGCTACTCAATTTACTCTGTTGTAATTTGAGGTACATAATCGATTTATAATTAATATCTTTGATATCTCATCTTATTTTTCGATTTTGTTTTATTATTATTATTTTATTATAAATAAAAATAATGATAAAAGTAAATAATAAACAAAACAGTATATAAGTGAAAATAATGCTAATAACAAACAAACAAAACACTATAGTACAAATGACAATTCCTATAAATACAAATATGCCACTTTCCAAATGCCAAAACAACACACTATATGACAAATTCGTAGGGGAAGAGTCATTTAATCACAAAGCCAGATTTATTATTATTTTATTTGGATTGTTTGTTGTTATGGTTTTTTTTAAGTTTAAATTTGTTAACTCATCCAGGCTTATTGACGTTATACCAGATTGGTCACAAAATATAAAAGAAAACTCATTCGTCCGCTAGAAAAAGGATATTGTATTCCCATGCCAACACCTAAAAAATAGATTTAGGCGCCATTTTTTTTACCAGTCAGACCAGTGTTCCACCAAGTTTCTGGGACGCGGGGTGTGGGAGCAGGGAAACGCACATTGGGATGTGTAGAGACACCCCAAAATTTTGGGGTCTTTTGGGGGACGGGAGGCGGGGAGGCGTCAGGGTCCCTAGCATAGGGGGTTGGTCTCTAAAATTAGAAAAAAGAAAAAAGAAAAATATGAACCCAACATATAAACATATAAACTCCCCATCCCATCATCATTTGCATACTAGCATGCTTATGTTCCCGAAAAGTTTAGTGTAATTTACTGTAATCGTTATAGCCAAGCATATCATATCGATGTTTGTTTCTTTTTATTTGTTTCTATTTCGTTTTAAAATGACCATTTAGTGTAAAAGTCTAAAATTTAAGATGAACCATTTCTTTTTTAAGTAGAAAAATTTTAAAAATCGAGGGCAGTGGGGCCTGTCAAAGCCCCCATTTTCAGGAGGGGGCGTGGAGGAGCCCTCAATCCGGGAAACTCCTAGACCCACGTTTCCACAAGTTTCGCAGAAAGGGGGCACTGAGAAACGTTTCCCATAAAGCACCCAACCTCCGGGGCGTGGGAAGTGTAGAGAGCAAGCCCCGACCCTGGGAGGCGCGTCCTCGTGGAACACTGAGCCAACAATCGAGCATATCAATTGAATTCAAGTCCTGGGTGAATTGACCATCCAGATCAGCAATGTTTTTGTAGCTTTTTCCCCCGATTCTGGATGGTACATCATTCTAATTCCCTAAGACGAAGTTGGGCAGCTCTATTGGTTGGACTTGGATCGTCGGATGGGACCCTATGGATTGGATTCATTACACCCATAATACTCCAGAGATTGTATGAGCGAGCTTCAAAAGAAATCAGCTAGGTACATCTGGCCACCACAAAAATTCAGACCGGGGCTTTGCAAGAGCTGGTCGATCCTAATTTAGAGTTCGAATTTGACCCTGTTGTAAATGAAATGATTGCAAGTGTAGCAGAATTGCTTTCCTATGCCTGTCAGCAAAGAAGGACGACCGACCATGCATGATGGAAGTTGTTACCCAACTCCATCAGATAAAGCAGCTCGGCTATGGATGTTTGAATGGCAGAAACATAGCCAACATGCGTGGGGCGATTAAGCCGGACTCATATAGGTATGCTCTGGCAGGATATTCTCTTCTCCCTGAGTCATTCATGGCCGTCATTCAATATAGGAAATCTGCATTTCTGGTTTTCTTGGTTCACATATTTTTGTAGTTGGAGAATAGTGAGGACACTGCAGTGGTCTCTCAACACACCCAGAAATCAATCAAATCCTTAACAAATTGATTTTTTTTCATCTAATTCCAAAACTTTGAATTACCATTTGCCTGTGTAATTCAATTCCAAAATTTCCAAAACCATGTGTATCTAATTCCAAGTTGTCCAAACCATGTGTTCAATCGCCATCCATATTTTTAATCCATCTTTATGGCTTTCATCATTCTCCTTCAGAAAGGTATATTTCATTTCCATTTTTAAGTGTCAAGAGGGCTTGGGAGCATAACTCGCACAACGTCTTAAAGAAGACAAGAACACATCGCAATTTCCAACTCTCCATGTGATGTATGATCCCGAGCTCACGCCCAGTCTGGATGCACGACACAATTGCCTACTTTATACCCTGGATGAAAGGCATGAAATTATGGAGGAGATGATAATATCCTCCGCAATCTTGCAAATGGCATAGAGTGTTAATAAGATTGGAAATAACTCTGACACGTTTTGTAGATCATTTCCAGGTTGTGGAATTGTGTTGGATATTAGGCAGATCGTCAGGATTGAGTGGTTGAAACAATTGCCCGAAAGGGTCGGTTGGATAGGCATCCCGTGATAAAAAGTATAGAATCCTTCGGTAGTTGTGTAGTGGATGAATAAATCACATCGCATTCTAAGTGCACTCACAAAGATCTCTGGAGCAGATCACGCTGATCAATCTACCCCTCTACCATACTATCGTGGTTGATCTTCAGGGAGGTGGATCCACTTCCATATTCTAGTATTCAGTTTGAGTCTAGTCTAGATGCTTCTAGCACTATCTAAGTTTAAACATTATGACCACCGTTTTAGGAGGAATCAGTATGAAGATAATGGAGGCGCAATTAATGCACAGTTAATGATGGATGTTGTTTGGATTGCTGACCATTTTTCTAGGCTTTGGATTTGAATTAACAATCTCATTAGAATAGCATTCCTATTTTGAGGAGCGCCAGCATGGAAATCTTGAATGTCTATCAAGGTAGAACGCCACTGAAGAATACAGGTGACGAGTCAAATCATTACCCTAGTTTGAAGATAAACTAGAGCTCGGATGAACGTTACCGCAACTTCCAGATACATCTATCAGCAAGTATTTGTTCATTCTGTTCCTCGGCACTATATTGTAATCACTACCCTTCTTTTGCCTACCCGCCTGGAGAGCACTACCCGATCGTAATCGGTGACGAATAATAGGATATGAATCCTGATCGTGTAACCCATGCTTTCAAAGAGATATGTTTTCCCTAAAAGAGTGCACAAAATCTATGATTGGGAATATGCGGAACATTTTTAAATTGACATTAAGATTTGCCAAGGTTAAGAATTTAACCTAACATATTCTTAACCTAATATATATATGTGTGAGCGTGTGTTTGTTTTATTTTATTTTTAATTTATTAGTTTTTCACATGTTTTTGCAGGTCCCCTTAGAAAATCAAAAGATTAATAATTTTTTATTGATTTATTTTTATCTAGACAAAAAAACAAAAACTGCAATTTTATATATATATATCTTAAGTTATTCTTAGATTTAAAAGAAAATAAGTTTTAATTTATTGTAAGTCCTAAATTTTTTTAAATTCCTATCAAAACTGGAAGACTATTTTTTTTTTAATTCCTATCAAAACTAGAAAGTTATTTAAAAAAAAAATTCTTTTAAAGTTTTTTTTTTTATTTCTTTTCCATGGAATCTAAAATTTAAGGAGATCTAAAATTAAATTATTCCTAAAAGTTCTTAAAAAACTTAAAACTTAAAACTAAAACTACAAATTAATGAAACAAAAAAATATTTTTGTCCTTTCTTATTTTTTATAATTTTATTTTTATTTCAAATTATTATCAGTACATAATTGTAATTCCCAGAAAGACTAAAAATTATCAAAAATAAAAATAAAAATTTTCTAAACAAAAAACATAAAGCAATAATAAAATAAAAACTAAAACCTACCTACTCTATTCTAACTGAAAATTTAAAATTAATTATGTGTAGTGAAATTGTCAGTATAGCCATTTATGTAACAAAAGTAAAAAGAAGTTGTCATTTAATTTTTAAAAACTAAATCTAGAATATACAGTAATATGAAAAATTAAATACTGAAAATGAGAATTAATGAAATAAAAGTGAAAACAAAACCGATCTAACTTAGTATTTACTTGAAAACATTCTTGGATGCAGCTTTTGTTTGCATGATATTCTTCATGATTTTGATCACCTGTGATCCCTTCTTCATCCCCCTCAATCTCATGTTCGAATAGGTGTTCCTCATCTGATATGGATGATTCTTTGAATGTCAATTCTTCTTTGTTTGTATTAGGAGTAATTACATCTTTGACTGCGATCAAGATCTCCTCTTCTTGAGAAGAGAAGATCTCGACTTTTGCTAGGATCTGAGTGAGCTGATCTAGACTTATGCACATCATAAAATCATCTTCCTAAAACCAAATCAAATGTTAAAAGAAATGAAAAAAAAACACACTAGAAGTGCAAAAACAATACAAAACTAAAGATGAACAGGTAGAAAATCAAAAGCAAACCAATAACAAAGTAAAAACTATTTAACAATCCAAACTTTACACTACAAAACTGTAAATGAAAAAGAAAAATTGCATAAAAACACTCACGTTTGCAAAAAATGAAAGAACACTCTTGCAGGAAAAGTAAACACTTTGCAAAAAATAAACACGCTTGCGAATAGGAAACTTATTTGCATGCAAAAGGAACAACAAGGATTTGGGGTGACCCACTACAGTGGATGCGTTTGGCTGTTACACCACAGAAATTTCGTAGTGAAGTCATCCTTGCATCTTATCGTTACCCCTCCCCCTTGCTGTGTAATATAAAAAACAACATATCTACCAATCTAAACTATGATCCCTTTTTAGCACCTCCCCAACGATGGCGCCAAAATGTTGGTGAAAAATATTAAACAATTTATAACATATCCAATTATGTAATTGTCAACCCAGAGAGATCGTAGACTTAGAAGCACAAGCAAAATATATGCAGCATCGGAGTGATACTAACATTTTCTAATGCTTAGTAATGAAACACACAACTGAAATTGAATCTAGTTTATGAAAATAGAAAATTGTATGAAAATAAATATAATCTCAGAAAGCATGAAATTACATAAATTAAACTTGGTAAATAAAGTGCGAAATTAAACAAGGAAAACATAATATATAAAAAACAAATGTAGAAAATAAAAAATGATAAATAGATGTGAGCTCACAACAAATATATACTAACAATTCATAAGAAATAAATTATTGAAAGTCTATATTAACAATTCATAAGAAAGAAGCCCAAATTAACATGATAGAGAGTAAAAGGGTTTGCATTAAGCGCCATCTCCATTACATAACAATCAAAATCCACTCTATGACTAACTCTCAAAAGACAAACTATTTCTCTATTTCCACACCACTAGAGAGGCCTCTACCAAAATCAGGAGAGAACCCTCTTATTTATACATGAATTCAAGATAAACTACTCATAATTACAATCCACTTTCCTCTCAACTTATCCCTCCAAATTCTCCAACATACCCACTTTTCTCTCAACTTATCCCTTCAAATCCCCCAACAAATATTGGATGAGATATTCTCTCCACATTTCCATAATCCTCTCCTTAAAAGTAGCTTGGATTATTTCCTTCAAATGAAGAAAACTTTCGGGAAGCTTTTGAATACTCCTTGGTTGAAAGCTTCAAATATCCCTACATTACAAAGCTCACACAAATCTTTGAGATATATATGAAAAATATATTAATTTCTAATATTTAATCAAGAATTATCTCAAAAATACTCAAAACAAATAATTTGGAAAATGGTAATATAAACCCATATGTATTATGAAAGAGATGGAAATTAATGGTTTTATGGAAGAATAAAACATGAATAAAGGTGACAAATGGTATATGAAAGATGAATAAAATGTCATATTTTTGAAACCAAACAATAACTATTATTATGATAATGATGATTATGTAATGTCCATTTTTTAAATTTTTACTAAAATGCCCAATTTTCGAATTTTTCCACAATTTTGGCTCTTGACTAGTTTTAGTGTCTTGGTCTCCAAATCAGCCAAATTTATCTCAAATCTACATAAAATGTGTATGAATGATATAATAACTTAATTATTATGTTCAGGGATGTATTATGGCCCTCCAATCACTTTTGCAAGTCTGTACTAAATTATGAACAACATAGATGATTTTACTAGCAATGTTGGGCTCAAATCCCCTCTGGGGTAAGTGGTAGAAATGGCTTCCCAAATGTGCAGAAACCCACTCAAATTATTAAATTGAAGCAGGGGATGTGTAGAAAACATTATCATAGACTCGTATCCATAACCAATCGACCTCCCACAGCTATTATGACTTCTTTCAATCAGATATAAAAAACTAGTTTTGGACCCTTGGGTAAATGAGGTGTAGTTTGCTTCAATTGCTATGAAATTCAACCCAATGGCCACAAATTCTCAGTTACTGAACATGAAACCCATAATATACTTTAATGGCAATTCATTCATTCATAAATCATAAATAGTTTATACATCCATTCGAATCCATCAAGATTACAATATTTTACAACAAGGTAGTGGGGAAGTGGCACTATTTCTTCATTATTGAGCAATAATACATGAGATTTCTTGGCCTTTAGACTTGAGAGATTTCTAAAATTAAAGAGTAAATAATTTAAATTAGAATACAAAATACTAGAGAAAGAGAATCTCCCTCAAGTAGATGAATAGCTCACCAAGTTCGCCTCACTCCATAGAGCTGAAATATGGTGAGAAAACTTGAGATGAAAGGAAGAACAAGCTGAACTTGATATGTCCACGAGTTGCTGTATCTTGCACCTGTGAATTATGACTCCATTGAAGCTCCTTGAAATACATAAGTGTCCTCTCCAAACACCAACTAGGATGGGAATCTTTCACCCTCGAAATTGACTAAGGCATGAACTAGTCATCCACTAGCTCTCTCTCTTCACAATAACAATTTTCACAAATTATCAAAACAGCCTTCTCATGGTTGATCCCTGCATTTTATAAACATTATTGGTCTTCTAAGGTTCCAAATCCATCCATAAAATAAATCTAAGTCGAATTGGTGTGGTTTCTCATGCTATGCCATGTGGCCTCTCTCTTCACCTTCCCTCTTCTCCCGAATTCAAGTAGGAGCCTCTTGGCCTTCTCCAACTCCCATGAGCGCCCTCTAAGATGCTCTATTCAGACCTGACATGTCAAATATGTCAGGTGTCAACCTTTGGACCTGACTTATGTCATAACTGTCATAGAATCTCCATCATTGGTGTCATAGATGTCATAAATGTAAGGGGAATCTAGCCAAGTGTCCATGAAACTCCCATTTGGCTCTTCCTCTCCTCGTGTAAGTTACAATTCATCCCAAATTTGACCTATAAAGTATATGGACAAGTATATTAACCTTATAATCCATCCAAAAACATTAGGCTTCCCATAAATTCAATATTGCAAGATGAGCATGCCATTTAACATAGGAATTCTAGCTTGAGTGGGCCCCATAATCTCCATGTGTCTCCATTTTCCATAGCCATTTCATTTTTCACTTGCATTCATTTAATTAAATCCATTAAATAAATATTTATTCCTTCTAATTTCTAAACACTATTTATTAGCTCCCTTATTAAGTTCCCAATGTTTCCACCCAACCTAAGGAACTAGTAGGATTGATGGAATTTTCCTACTATACAATTATTTGATGGGGACATTACAAATGATGACTTCGATAACAACGGTGATGATGATGACGACAATTATAATGATTATGATGATTATGATAATGATGATGACAATGATCACAGTGGAAATGGTGATAATGAAAATGACGTTGATGATGATGATGATGATGACAATGATGAAGCGTTTTATAAGTGTTGTGGGTTACATGTTTTAGGGGCTATAGAGGTTGATGACAATGACGACGATAACAATGATAATGATGATGATGATGACCATGACAATGATGTTGTAAATGAAAATGATGATGATGACGACAACAATTATGATGATGATGATGATGACGATGACGACGATGATAATTATGATGATGACGACATTGATTGGTATGACGAAGTTGGAAACGACAATGATCATAATGATGAAGACGAAAACTATGATGACGATTATGGTGATGATGATGAGGAGGAACATGATGATGATAATGTTGATGATGGTAATGATAATGATGTTGATGATGATGCGAATGATGACGATGATGATTATGATGATGATGATGACGATGACGATGATGAATATGATAACATTTACGATGAAAATCACGATGACAATGACAATGAGGATGATGATGATTATGGTGGGGATGATGAAGATGATTACAATGGTGATGATTATGGTGTTAATGATGATGTCTAAGATAGTGACGATGTTGATGATGGTGATGATGATAATGATGATGATGTTGATGATGAAGAGGATTACGTGGATGACGACAATGATGATGGAATTAGTTTGTTTAAAAAAAAAATGGATAGCGATGGATTGCATGTGTTGAAGGGCACATGTTTTAGGAGCTATATGAGATGTTGACGATGATGATGTTGATTATCATGATCATGATGATGACGAGAATGATGATGTTTAGAATGAGGTTTGAATAGTCTATAGCATGCATCTTAAGATGATGATGATGATGAGGATGAGGATGATGATGATAAGGATGATGACGATGATGATAGTGATGACAACGATGATGATGATGATTATGAAAATGATGATGATGATGATGATGATGGTTTATAAGTGTTTCTTATTTGGTTTATATTTTATATGACTAAGTATTAAGATCTACAAGAGATACAATTAAGAGTTATATGTATCGGTGTTGATAAAGGTTAGGTGTTAAGAATTATAAGAGTAAGGTATTAGGATTTAAACGAGCAATATTAAATTAATAATGAGTGAGAAATAAAATAGACATGCAACAATTAAAGATGATACACAATATATCATGGAAAACCCCATGCGAGGAAAAACCAGCACCAATGAAGATCTTCATTACCTTGTCCAAACCGACCAACCAAGCCAAGCGAGCTAGCCATCGTTCACCTATAGACCACTTTACAATGGAGCCTCCTCAAGCCTGATAAAGGCTTCACCACATGCAATACCATGCGACAATACCATGGGATACAAGAAACCATGTTCATAAACTATGTGCTAGATCTAAACCATCTATGAATCATTTTTTAGTAAATTTTAACCCTAACAATCCCCCCTTTAAACTTGACTTGGAGTAATCGCCAACCCCTCTCAAAGTTTTATCGAGGAATCTCACATACACCCCCTTGTCACCTAGGTCTATCTCCCGACTTTACCAGTGAGTTACCAGGGGTATGCATGCCTTACCAGGTCTTACAACCATATGCACATTTACATGCAAATTGCTCCATTTTTTCATGTGTCTCCATTGTAACTACACCATCACCATTAGTTGCTTCATCCTCTCACTTTTACATGCTCACTTTCTTTCTCATTATTTCATGCCTTGCATTATTTCCATGCTTCTTGTTTTTCCATTGTTTGTCCACACACATTTTAGTTGATCTAGTTCCTGCATATTCATCACTTTCTCCAATGTTGTGAGTGACTCGTCGATGGGGCACCCTGCACTAACATATCATCGCTATTGTCTTCGATGCACATGGTGTTTCTCAATGCCCTGCACAAAATGATGTGAGAATCACTTTTCAATGATGGAGTCAATGATATATCAGTTTTTTCCACCACCATATTCCACATAAAACCATTTGTTTCACTTTGGAATAAAACGTTCACAATACGACCTTCCATCTCTAGTGAAAACAAGCATTCACTAGCATATCCTTCTCTATGCTTTAGATACACCACGTTGTCAACTACAATAGCATCACCTACCAACGCTTTCTTTCCAATTCCTCTTCTCACGTCGACCAACAATATTGATGGGGCTCACATGATATCTCACATATCTACATACAAATACAACAATCTAGATCCATAACCAATTAACAAATCCACAGATGCTTTTTGACATCCACGTTTCCTTCTATGTGACTACAACGCTTAAAACGATGACGCCTCAAAATGTGGTCTCTCATTGCAGTGACTTTGACATGCAAGGGTTTCTAAACAACGTGGGGATTTTCTCCTTCATGCAACCAAACATCCATACGCAGATACCTACAGAAAAGACAAGTCTCTTTCTTTCCTCCACAGACACACATTTTGAGTTAGATTATTGCACATTTTCTTTAACATACTATTCTTCACAACATATCGCATATGGAAACAACTCTCCTGGCTTCATAATGCAAAGACTCTAAATATATACTCATGTATACTCATATCTCCTTAACATTTGTTGCATCTACAGTCTTTACACTAGATCTGATAAATACCATCGAATCTCAGCACTTTCCTCTACGTCCTTCACTAGGTTCCGCAACAAGATTATCCTCCAATCACACGGCTCTTTCAGAATCTCATCTCTAGACCAGCGTGGCTATGTCCTTCGTCCATGGCCTTCCTCAAGCCAAGAATTGTTATGGCCCTGTTTTCTGCCCAGCCTACATGTCCTTAGATCCCATACGATGGTTTCTTCTTGTGTGGATATGGGGATCTAGTGGTTATTTTTTGTTGATTTTTTACCTAGAGAAGTGTTTGTTCACTCATGCATTGAGGGGTGGACATGAACACTTTAAATGTGGTCCCTAGCCATTTATAAAGTGAGATTGACCTTATCGATACAAAGTCACTTTATAAATCAAAAGTGAGTATTAAAGTCTTAAGTGACTTTGATGATATTAATAAAGTGTGTGTGTAATGAAGTCTCACATTTAATATTTAAAAAGTCATTAATTATTTTTTAATGAGAACAGGGTGAGATGTGATCTTGTCCCTAGGATCTCATCTAATCTCATTCATTGGGTTTGAGGAGGAAGTTACTCACACAAAAAGGGAGAGGGAAAGGAAATTTCGATGTATTGTTCACTTTCACAAGGGAGATTTTTAGAGAGGAGGAGCAATAGAAGAAACTAGGGTTTGAAGAGAATTCATTCCTGAAATTTTTAGAGAGAGAGAAGAGAAATTCTGCAAATTTCCAGAGACAGGAAGAGAATTTTTTTGGGCACATTTCCCAAGAAAAATTTGCAATAGGCACGTTTCCCAAGACTGGTCTGTACAATCCATACAGGCAGTATGTATAGTACTGTAAATGCACAGATTTCGAGGCAGAGAGTAAAACATTTAGTGATGTCCATATATGCACATTTTTCAAGGTAGGAGGCATGAGTTTCGAGGAAAAAAACACAACATTTATTGTTGTCTGTACAGGCACAAATTTTGAGGTCCTACAACAGTTTTGTACAGCCACACGTGTGGGACCATACAACACAAAAATCGAGACAATCCGTATAGGTTTTTATTGGAACGCATTTCGAGATGAAATGTTGAGATAAATACTATTGATTTGGTTTTGTAAATTTTGCTTGAAGAGTAAAATATCTCTCTGAAAAACAGGTTTTCCCTTCGGGGTTTTTCCTGGGTCATCTTGACCAAAAATATGAGTGTTAAAATTTCATTTATGGCTGAAATTTATTTTCTGAATAAGAATTTAGGGTTTCCTTTTAATTTTCAAAATTCAAAAGAAAGAGAAAATCTCATGTGTTTTATGTTTTCAGTAAAAAATATTTAATTTTCATGTATATGCTAACCTTGGGTTTTGGGCATTAAACAATGAAAAACTGAAACTTGAACTAGGTTGGGGTTTTGAAAAATCTTCATGGTATCAGAGCAAAGTGAAGGCTGAAAATTTGCACAAAAATAGAAATTTCAGATTGGGAAGAATAAGGGAAAACAAGATTGAGCAAAAAACATATACTTGAACTTTTTTTCGGTCATGGCTACCGGTCTTAGGATAGAAGACAAGTTGGATAGGGCTATAAATTTCAGTCCCTGGAAGGCTAGGATAGTGTTGATTTTAAATGATAGTGAACTATGCAATATAGCGAACAACACTACTGCAAATCCTGTGATTGTTCCCATTGATGCAATGGCTAAAGCCGCATTTGGAAAGAGGGATATAAAGTCCAAAAGAATCCATCTTTATCCAATAAAAGATCATGTGATTCAGCACATTTCAGGTAAAGATCATGCCCGTCAAATGTGGACCACTTTAACTAACTTATACCAAATTTTCAATGAAAAACAGAAGATGGTATTAAGGGAGAAGTTAAAGAGAATTTGCATGAACAAGGGTGAGAATATGACCACTTACCTCACCAGGATTACATAGGTTCATGATGAGCTTGGATTTATTGGGGAGGTGATCATAAGTGTTGAGTTGGTGCGTACAACCTTGAATGGTGTGGCAAAACCATGGGTTGTATTTGTGGAGTCAGTTGTTGCTCGTGAGCACATGCCTTCATGGGATCGTTTTTCAGAGGATTTCATATAGGAGGAGACATGTAGAGGATATGTACAAGGCAATAAATATCACAACAAGGATGATGAAGAGAATGTGTCCTTATCAGCTATTGGAAAGAAGAAGACGTTCAAGAAGGGTTCCAAGGGTAGAACCAAGCAGTAGGATGGAGAAAAGAACAACATGAGCAAAGTGAAATTATTTTCTTTCCAGAAGTTTGGGCATTATGCTGGACAATGCCCAAACAAGAAGTAGAAGAAACTATAGACATCAGCTTCAGCAGAGATTGATGAGTATGCTACTAGATTTGAGAGAGATTTTTCCCTCTTTGCTAGTGTTTGTGTAGAGAGGGAATCATCCATCACCAGCAGAGACATTGAAGATCACATGAAGCATTCCATGATTGTTGGGAATTCACTGAGTGCTTCCACTACTTCCTCCACTTGGTACATTGATAGTGGAGCTTCGAGTCACAGACAGGTGATTGAGACAAGTTCACCAAGATGTCGAAGACAGACTTGGATTTGGATGTTGTATTAGGGGACGATACAGTGGTGAGAGAAGTTGGGCGTGGGACAGTCCGCTTTGAGAGGGAGTCCATGTAGCCTATGTTTCTAAGGGATTTCTTGTATGTCCTTGGGCTGAAGAAGAACCTTGTATTAGTTTCCACAATTGAGGAGAGAGGTCTTGGGGTATATGTCATAGATGGGAAATTTCACATCTTTCCCAAAGCAAAGGGTCCATCTACTTCATATGTGATTAGAGTCAGATGCGGAAAACTATACAAGATTCTCTTACATCCACATCATGCATTGTCACACACGCAGAGCAACGTTGAGTTGTGTGAGTTATGGCGCGGGAGGATGGCCCACCTTCATCATCCAGCTTTGAGGATACTATGAGACATGACTACAGGTTTGCCATATTTCACCACAGAGCCGAGAAGTGTATGCAGAGGATGTGCTTTGGTAAAGTACACCAAGACTGTTTTTTCGAGCAGTGATAACAAATCAGAGGGAATGCTTGAGTTGATACATTTAGATTTATGTGGTCCCATGTCTTATTCCTCGTTGACAGGTTTTGAGTATTACATTACATTCATCGATGAATTTTCTAGGAAAACCTAGATCTATTTCCTTAGAAGCAAGAGATCAAAGGAAGTCTTTCTTTGGTTCCAAGAGTTCAAATCTCTTATGGAGAACCAGATAGGAAACAATATCAAGGTACTTCGATCAGATAATGGGGGTGAGTATACTTCCCATGCATTCAATGAGTTCTATAGACATGAGGGGATCAGGAGGTAGTTGATAGTTTCTTACACTCCACGGCAGAATGGATTGGCTGAAAGGAAGAACCGTTCAATAGTAGGTGCAGCTAGAGCCATGCTGCATGATCAGAGTCTTTCTTTCTTTTCTATGGGCAGAGGCATGTAGTACTGTTGTTTTTGTGCAGAATAGGAGTCTGCATCGTGCCTTGGGGTGCAAAAATCCTAAGGCGATGTTCACTGGGAATATGCCTGAGATAGGCCACTTCCGTATTTTTGGATGCCTTACATACTCACATGTCCCTTCTGAGTAGAGGACAAAGTTGGAGGCTACAGCAAAGAGAGGTATTTTTTTTGGATATAACAAGACTTTGAAGGCTTTCTGCATTTACCTTCCTGGACAGGGAAAAATTTTGGTAAGGAGGGAGGTGAGATTTGAGGAGGAGCGAGCCTTCAGAAGATCTCAAGATTATGAGATAGATGAGTAGCAGGGTACTCCACGGGTGATAGCATCACATATTTCAGCAAGTCAAAGAACAGGGTCACAGGTTTCAGGAGTGACTAGGTCACAGGTTATAGGTCCATCAACTTTAGGGACTCAGTCTACAAGGACTTCTAGTATAGGGACAGGTTCATGGATCACAGGTTCACAAGTTACACCTTCAAGTGATTTGGATATACTTGGTACAAGTTCAGGTTCATCAGGGACAGGATCTCAGACCGTCGGTACTTCTTCAGGGAGGCATTCATCTGATGAGGATGTAGAGGAGGGTATGGCACAGGATGCTACTTCCAAGAAGAGAAAGCCAAGTTGGCTTAGGGATCTTATGAAGGAAGCAGAGGAGTCTGTAGGGCCACCCAGGATGGAGCTCAGAGAGAGAAAGGCACTTGAGATATTTTCCATCTATATGGCACAGGTAACTAGCTTGCGTGAGTCCGAGCCTGCAACTTATGAGGAGGCTTCCTTACACCAGATTCGGAGAGATGCCATGATGGAAGAGTACAATTCCATCATGAAGAATGGGGTGTGGGAAGTGGTTATGATACAAGAGGGGAAGTCAATTGTGACTTCCAAGTGGCTCTACAAAATCAAGCATGTTGTGGATGGCAGCATTGCGAAGTACAAATCTTGATTTGCAACGCACGAGTTCTCACAGTAGAGGTAGTTGATTATGATGAGACCTTTGCGTCGGTTGCCGTATTTTCTTCCATCAGAGCAGTGATATCCATCGTGGAATAGATGGGTTGGAAGATCAGTCATATGGATGTAAAGACTGCTTTTCTCAACGGTCTTCTACAGGAGGAGGTATATTTGGAGCAGCCATAGGGCTTTGATATTTATGAGATAGATTCTCATGTGTGCAGGCTAAAAAGGCCTTGTATGGTATGAATCAAGCCCCTCGAGCTTGGTACTCGAGGATTGATTCCTATTTGCTTTCGATTCGGTTTTGAAAGAGTGAGGCAGATCCCAACCTTTAATACATTGTGGTTGGTGGTGTTCTTTTCATTCTTTTGTTGTATGTTGATGACTTGTTCATTACTGGAGGGGAGCACCTGATTGATGCTTGCAAGAAGGATCTTTCTTCAGAGTTTGAGATGACTGGCCTTGGGTCGATGCACTACCATCTAGGCATGGAGGTATGGAAATGGATGGACATGTTTTCCTAGGGCAAGGAAAATATGTTGCAAATGTTCTGAAGAGATTTTGGATGGAAGACTGCATACCTATGTCTACACCCATGATCACTAACTAGAAGAAGATCCATGCTTCTGAGGGAGAGTTGGTGGATCCTACTTTGTTTTGTCAGCTCATTGGTGTTAGAATAATCAACCCATAGTTACCTTCATTTGACATTAATTAATCATTTTTGTCTTATTACCTAGATTCCTAGATTCCTTTCTATGCTAGTTGCCTTCTACACGTCCTAGAAGTCAACACATGCTAAAACTAAGTCATGGAGTGCTTGGGAAACATCCTGGAAACCAATTTTAGTAAGTCTACTTTATTCTTGATTCCCTAAAGCGCATATCTTCTTTTTCTGAAAATCTGGCTTGCTTTATAGCTGATTTAAGGAAAAATGAAAAGCAAGTCTAGGTGTAACTGCCTTGTTTTTTTCCCACATCATCCTCCCTCCTTTTCTCCAAATAAAAGCATATATGAGTTGTCTTTCCATCTCTATTTAGCTTTCCCACTTGACTTAGCAAATTTGTGAGCATCTTCATAGATTTGGAAATTGCTTTATGCACCTATGGGGGATTTGGGGGATTTGACTAGATTTGGTAAGCCTACTTTTTGACTATTTCAAATGGCATCCTTATGCATTCGAACCTCTCATGTAATTATTTATTTGAGCATCCTATTACTTCACAAGGTTGGCTAGTGTACACTTACTCAATACAGATTAGTGTTATGCTCCAATTTCAGTCTCCTTTGGTGTGAATTTTGCATGTTTGATTAGCAATTTTGTGAGTGTTATTGTTCTATCTCTTGGATTCAATTTCCACATGGTATTAGAGCCCTTGTAGATCGATTTCTCTCCTTCCAAATTGTTATTGCAGGTTCGAAATCATTGACTGTGAGCGCATTCTGCTGACTGGAGGGCACAGCTAATGAGCTATGGACCAATCTTAGAAGATCATCTTAACTCCATTCAATTTATTTGAATGGAAAGCTGAGATGGAGATATTGTTGAGAGTGAAAGGTCTCTACAGGGTGACTATGGCTACTAAGGTAGAGCCCAATGTAGTTGCAGAGAAAATTAAATGGCACAACAAGAGGGATGAGGCCTATGGTCTTTTGTGTCTGAGCATTTCAAGAGACCTCCTCTTCCATCTTGATGGATTGACATCACCTAATGAAGTGTGGGAGAATCTTGAAGAGTTTTTTGGAAATACAGATGAGATGAGAGGACATTAAATCGAGAATGAGTTGATCTCCTTGAGTCCCAATAGCTTCAAATCATTGCAACTCCACTTTTCCAAGTTTAAGGCCCTTGTTTTGCAGCTAAAACAGTGTGGGATCGAAAAGAAGGAAGAGCAAATAGTCTTGGCCATACTCTCTAAGCTTGGTCCTAAATATTCAGTGTTTGTTTCGACCTTCCATGCCACCAAGTTGACAGCATGAGCCTGGAAGATGCCTAAGCTTGCAGAGTTCATGGAATCCCTCACACAGGAGCAAGATAAGTTGGTGATGATGGGCACCATCAAACCTTCCAAAGACCAAGCTTTGGTTGCTGTAGATTCAAGGGTGGATTCAAAAAGCAATAAAAAAGTTAAAATACACCTGAGCAAAAGAGAGACAAGTCAAAGTCTCAAGAGGAGCCTCAAAGCTCCAAGAAGAACTCCCAGAAGAAGAAGAATAAAGGAGAAATGAGCAAGTGCGCATACTGTAGTAAGGGCTATCATCCTGAGAGCTCTTGTATGAAGAAGCAAATTGACATGTTGACCCAACTCCTAGAGAAGAACATCATCTCCCTTCCCGATTGCTCAAAGAAGAAGGAAGGAGGATCAAATTTAGAAGACAGAGAGAGAGTACATGCCTTGGTTGCTGGCATGTCAATCTCACCTAGCTTCATCGTAGATTCTGGATCTTCTAGACATATGGTTTCGACAAATGAGACATTCTCTTCTCTTGACATTTCAAAAGGTCCACCAATATTTTTGGGAGATGACTCTCTCACTGACAGTTTGGGGAAGGGTAGGATTGATCTTGACCATGGTAGTTCCAATAATGTGTTGTATGTTCCAGGTCTTGCCTCTAATTTCTTGTCAGTGTATCAGATGACTCATACTGGGTCTCCAAAGAAGGTCATATTATCCCCTGATGATGTTGAAATCACTAAGATTTCAAATGGTAAAGTCATAGCAAAAGGCGTTGTTGATCACACTTCGAAGGTATACAAGTTTTCCCGTTTTCTACCCTACTCAAAACCCTGTGCTCTTCTAATTCATTCTAATGAAACAAGCAAGATTTGGAATGAAATATTTGGCCATATTAACTACAAGTATCTTTCTGATTTGAGTGAAAAAGATATGGTCTTAATGTTACCAAAGATCAAGTTTTCTAGGGGGGACTGTCAAGGTTGTATCCTAGGAAAACACCCAGAGCACAAGTATGAGAAAGCTAGTCGTGAGAGAACCTCTGCACCTCTTGAGTTGATCCACAAGGACATTGTTGGTCCATTCCCTCATATGTCCATGAGTCAAGCTAAATATGCACTCACCGTCATAGATGACTTTTCTAGGTATTGTTGGGTTCACTTCCTAAAGCATAAGTTTGACGTTTTTTACCTCTTCAAAGTCTTTAGAGCCTTGGTTGAAAACCAATCTGGGAGTAAACTCAAGATCCTCCGATCTGACAATAGTGGTGAGTATGTCAAGTATGAGTTCATTCAGTATTGCAAAGATGCAAGTATTTAGATGCATCATTCAATCCCTTACACACCATAGCAAAATGGTGTTGCTGAGAGAAAGAACAGATCATTGAAGGAGATGGCAACCTACATGATGGAGGCTAAGACTTTGCCACCTAAGTTTTGGGCCAAGGCCATAAACTGTGCATCCTACATCTAGAACAAGGTGCCTCATAATTATCTTTATGGTATGACTCCTTTCAAAGCTTGGAGTGGGCACAAGCCATATGTGACCTATTTCAAGATTTTTGGCTCAAAGGCTTAGGCTAGAATTCCAACTGAAAAGAGGAAGACTTTGCAACCCCAAAGCCAAGAGTTCCTATTTGTTAGGTATTCTAAAGATTCAAAAGGGTATAAGCTGATCAACTTGAGTACTAACAAATCTTTCATTGAAAGAAGTGTTCAGTTTCAAGAAGAGCCTTTAGCAGCAATTGAAGTTGGAGAGTCCTCTTCATCACCAAAACCATTGATTGTAAGTGAAGAGACTAATCAATTTGTTGATTCTGATATGTCTGATAATGATTATTTGATTGCATATCCTAATAGTCCTACAAGACCGAAATGGGAAGCAAAGACCATTCATGCAGCTAGGGAACTAGCTGGAAATCGTAATGACACTAGGAGGACTAGATCTCAATTTGAGAGTGCCCTTTGTGTGAAAGATCCTCTATTTGCTGAGAAGTGCTATCTGATGGTTAAATCAGATCCACAGACATATGAAGATGCACCACATGATCCAAGATGGAAAAAATCCATGAAAGAATAATTCAGCTCGCTCCAGAAGAACAACACTTGGAACTAGTTGATCTTCCCCCAGGGAGGAAGCTAGTTCAATGTAAGTGGGTTTTCAAGACTAAGTTTGCTGCTGATGGTTCACCTTTGAAATATAAGGCAAGATTGGTAGCCAAGGGCTACTCACAAGTACATGGTATTGACTATGATGAAACCTTTGCACCAGTGGAAAATATGGACTCCATAAGGATAGCTCTACCCATTGCAGCTTCGAAGCAGTGGAATGTACATCACATGGATGTGAAGTGTGCTTTCCTAAATGGAGATCTCACTGAAGAGATTTACATGCAGCAACCTGAAGGGTTTGTTTCTAATCCATATTTAGTGTGCAGGTTAAAGAAATCATTGTATGGGCTCAAGCAAGCCCCCAGGGATTGGTATGCCAAGATTGACGGCTTTCTGCTGTCACTGAGTTTTGTTTGATGAAAGTCTGATCCTAATGTCTATTTGAAGCTAATTCATGCTTCTTTGATGATTATTGTCTTGTATGTGGATGACCTACTGATTACAGGAATTTCAAAGAAAGATATTTCCTCCTTGAAGGATGCAATGAACCATATATTTTCTATGACGGATTTGGGAATGTTGACCCAATTTTTGGGTCTCGAAATCGCTCAATCCCAACCTGGAATCAAAGTACATCAGTCCAAGTATGATTCATATTTTCTCATCAAGTTCAACATGAAATATTGCAAGCCAAGCAAGACTCCTTTCATTTCAGGAGTTAAGCTTGAAGAAGCAGGTTCTTCTCCTATGGTAAATAATACACTGTATAGGCAATTGATTGGGTGTTTGCTTTATCTTACACACACTCGACCTGATTTATCTTATGCAATTAGTGTGGATTCAAGATACATGGATCAACCTCATGAGATCCACGAAAGAGCAGCCAAGAGGATCCTAAACTTTGTTCAAGGAACAAGAACTCATGGGATCTTCTACAAAGCAAAATCTAATCTTGATTTGATTGGATTTACTGACAGTGATTGGGTAGGTGATAACATAGATCGAAAGTCTACATCAGGATATGTGTTCATGCTTGCAAAAGGACCAATCATCTAGTCAAGCAAGAAGCAGAGTGCCATAGCACTCTCATCTACAGAAGCAGAGTATAGAGGAGTTGTAAATGCAGCAACTCAATGTTTGTGGTTGCAGGGGATACTTGGAGAATGTGGCTTCGAATTAGAGTTTTCAACTATTATCTACTGTGATAATCAGAGCACCATTTGAATCTACAATGATCCAGTTCAGAGACAGGGAACCAAGCACATTGAGATCCATATGCACTACATCAAATAGATTGTGCATGATGGTACCATTGTTCTACTCTTTTATGCATCTTCAGAACAAGTAGCAGACATCTTCACCAAAGTTTTTTTGTGAGAAGACCTTCAGCAATCTCAAATCACTGTTGGGGATTGTTGATCATGCTACTAAGCATGATTGATGACAAGATTTCCAAATTTTGTTTTTCTTGTCCATGTTTAAGGGAGGATTTTCCCACTGCATTTTTGCCTCTTTCCTTAGTTGTATGGACAAGAAGTATATAAAGGGTGACTAAGCCTTGTTGCTAGGCCCTATAGTTTTCTGATATTTACTCATAAAGTCAAGATTAATGGGGGGTGTTAGAATAAACAACCCATAGTTACCTTCATTTGACATTAATTAATCATTTTTGTCTTATTACCTAGATTCCTAGATTCCATTCTATGCTAGTTGCCTTCTACGTGTCCTAGAAGTCAACAAGTGCTAAAACTGATTCATGGAGTGCTTGGTAAACATCGTGGAAACCAACTTTAGCAAGTCTATTTTATTCCTGATCCCCTAAAGCGCATATCTTCTTTTTCTTAAAAGTTGCCTTGCTTTATAGCTGATTTAAGGTAAAAGGAAAAGCTAGTCTATGTGCAACTGCCTTATTTTTTTCCCACATCATCATCCCTCCTTTTCTCCAAATAAAAGCATGTATGACTTTCCTTTCCATCCCTCTTTAGCTTTCCCACTTGAATTAGCAAATTCGTGAGCATCTTCATAGATTTGAAAACTGCTTTATGCACCTATGGGGGATTTGACTAGATTTTGTAAGCTTGCTTTTTGACTATTTCGAATGGCATCCTTATGCATTCGAACCTCTCATGTAATTATTTATTTGAGCAGCCTATTACTTCACAAGGTTGGCTATTGTACACTTACTCAATACATATTAGTTTTATGCTCCAATTTCAGTCTCCTTTGGTGTGAATTTTGCATGTTTGATTAGCAATTTTGTGAGTGTTATTGTTCTATCTCTTGGGTTCAATTTCCACAATTGGTTCATTGATGTATTTGGTCAACACCAGACCAGATATGAGTTTTGTAGTGAACACTCTCAATCAGTTCATGGTGGATCCCAGGAGAGTGTATTGGGTAGGTGCAAAACATATTTTGAGATACCTTTCTGGGACTACAAATTATGGTCTGGATTACAAGAGGTCAGGTGGAGTGGACTTGGTTGGCTTCATGGATTCAGATTGGGCAAGAAGTGCTTCAGACCAAAAGACCACTTCCGGTTGTTGTTTCAGGTTGGGCTCGGTTGTTGTGTCATGGTTCAGTCGGAAGCAAAAGTCTATTGCTTTGAGTTCTGCAGAGGCTGAGTACATAGCGGCCAATCAGGATAGTTGTGAGGCGTTGTGGCTTCGCAAGTTCGTGGATGATTCATTTGGTAAGGAGTTGAGGCCTACTATCATTCACTGTGACAATCATAATTCAATCAAGATCTTTGAGAATCCATTGTTTCATGACAGGTCAAAACACATTGAGATCAGATACCACTTCATTAGAGATTATGTCCATAGAGGAGTTGTTGAGTTACAGTACATTTTTACAGATGAGCAGGCAGCAGATATTCTCACGAAGTCTTTGGGAAGAGGAAAACATATTCATTGCAGAGAGAAGATGGGAGTAGTGAAAAACAACTTCCTCGATAAGAGGGAGTGTTGATTTTTTACCTAGAGAAGTGTTTGTTCACTCATGCCTTGGGGTGGACATGAACACTTTAAATGTGGTCCCTAGCCATTTATAAAGTGAGATTGACTTTATTGATATAAAGTCACTTTATAAATTGAAAGTGAGTATTAAAGTCTTAAGTGACTTTAATGGATTAATAAAGTGGGTGTGTAATGAAGTCTCACGTTTAATATTTAAAAAGTCATTAATTGTTTTTTAATAAGAAAAAGGTGAGATGTGATATTGGCCCTAGTATCTCATCTAATCTCATCCATTGGATTTGAGGAAGAAGTTACTCATAAAAAGGGAGAGGGAAAGGCAACTTGGATCTATTGTTCACTTTCACAAGAGATATTTTTTAGAGCAGGAACAAGAGAAGAAACTAGGGTTTGAAGAGAGTTCATTCCTAAAAAAAATTAGAGAGGGAGAAGAGAAATTCTGCAAATTTCGACAGACAAGAAGAGAATTTTTTGGGCACATTTCCCAAGACTATTATGTACAATCCGTAAAGTATCGTACAGGCACAGATTTCGAGGTAGACAGTACATCATTTAATGATGTTCATACATGCATGTTTTTCGAGGTAGCATGAATGGGTTATGAGGCAGAAAAATATAGCATTTATTGTTGTCTATACAAGAACGAATTTCAAGGTCGTACAGCAGTTTTGTACAACCACAGGTGTGGCGTCGTACAACATGGAAATCGATACAGTCCATACAGGTTTTTATTAGAACGCATTTTGAGATGAAACGATGCGATAAGTACTATTGATTTGGTTCTGTAAATTTTGACTGAAGAATAAAATCTCTTTGAAGAACAGGTTATCCCTTCGAGGTTTTTCTTCGGTCATCTTGACCAAAAATCTGTGTTAAAATTTCATGTGTGGCTGAAATTTATTTTCTGAGTAAGAATTTAGGTCTGCGTTTTAATTTTCAGAATTCAAAAGAGAAAATCTCATGTGTTTCATGTTTTCAGTAAAAATTATTAAATTTTCATGTATATGCTAGACTTGGGGTTTGGGCATTAAACAATGAAAAATAAAACTTGAACCAGGTTGGGGTTTTGAAAAATATTCATTTTTTGCAGCATTCTCTTCAACACGTGGGATTACCAAGAACCAGAATACTGCCTCCCACTTGTTTTCATAAAACTGCATGAAACACAACAACAATATGCCAAACCATGGCTCTTCATGTGGGAAGCGATCTGGATTCATGGCTCACCATGCTCTATTCCCTTCTCGAGACAACTCACGACCCAAACGCATCTTTCCTACAACAAGAACGATGACATCTACACATGTCTACACTCCACATGCCAGATCTCACAATCGTTTGCACCAGATCCACGTCTTCCAATCATAACTTTCTACAATGGCATTTTGGTCTTCTTCGTCACTCATCTCTTGCGTAGGACTCACAAAGAATGGCCATTACTTTGGCATCCCAAGACACATGACAGCCTTCACACTACCCATTCTCGTCAATGCACTTTTATGCCACAACATACTCACAGAGAAACACCAACAAGCATAACCAAGCTCTGATACCAGTTATTAGGATTTAAACGAGTAATAGTAAATTAATAATGATTGAGAAATAAAATAAACAGGTGACATGGACTTCAAGAGAGAAATAATATGGGTTGTATGGGTTTCATGGTATGCATTATAAAGTTAAACAATGAGCATGGTGATAATGGTTATAATGGAAAGATATTTAAATGTTTCACATCACTAGTAGTTTTACAGTTATACGACTTAGGGAATATAATATTTAAGGATTGTAACAAAGTGTTATAAGGGATAGGGATTAGATCATAAATTTCAAATGTTTAAATAATTAGGGATTACAAGTGTAAGGATGTGTAGAGGTTATATGGTTAAAGTTGTGGGTTCATAGTTATTAAGGTTATATTTTTTATGAATTGAACATTATAAAGACTAAAGGTTATGGGTTATAAGGGTTATGTGTGAGGTGTTAGGAATCTTGTAGTTACAAAGGTTAGGATTAAGGGTTAAAAAAAAATTGGTTCAAGGTGGATATAAGTGTTGGGGATTACACGTTTTAGGGGCTATATGGGTTGGGTGCACCCTCTGCTCGTGGGAGTTCATGGGAGCATGTGGTTGCGTCCTCTATAGGTGGGGGTGTGTATATTCATGAGTGTGTGTGTGTGTGTGTTAGAGAATTTAGTTACAAGAAATGCGGCTTATTTTAAGGAGAGGCAAATGAGGACCTGAAAACTCTTTATGTAGAGAATACCCATGCCTTATCGATTGGGTTATGGGGTCTTCATAATTCTTACAACATATAAAAATAATGTAGATGTCTATGCAACAAACATAGGGAAAATTATATCTAAATTAGAAAAAGGAAATACGATCCTAAGATGTGTAAGGTTGTAGCACAATAGACCATTAAGGGATGGAATTATTCAATTATTTCTCATTAATGGGAAACTAGAATGGTTCTCCCTTAGAGTTTGTAGTGATATCATCCATGATAAAGGCTCCCAACCTAAGATGATCAAAGTTTCATGATGATTTCCAGGGTATTCATGCCTTTAATCCCACATTTATTCTACCCACAAGCCCAGCCAACAGTGGGTGGGGGGATATATTTCCCACTAATTTTAAGGGATATAATTATGGGTCTATATAATTGGACAAAACTTTTTAATAAACAAATCACAATCCTATTAAAAATCTCCATTGAATGTATACATCATTAGATTCGACTTATATGTATGATGGTGATATGATAAAGATTCCACTATTAATATTTAATACATTTTTATCAAACAAGAATTGACATATGTCAGACCATTATAGGATATCACAATTTTTGAGTGAAGGCTTGAAAAATATCACACTGATTTTTTATAAGAATCTTCTCAATGTGATCTCAACAACTAAGTCGAGAAAATCCACTTCATATTAGAAATACTTTATAATATATAACCTAAATAATTATTTGACTCTAGGATTAGATGTCATCCAAGAATTCAAATTATTCATATAGTTTAGTTCTCAATCACTCATATATTGCTCAAATTTTCTTGAAAATAGGATATTAGTTACTACTAAATAATTATTTAGCTCTAGATTTAGATGTCATCCAAGAATTCATGTTATTCTTATAGTTTATCTCTCAGTCATATTAGAATTTGAATTCCATTTAGATCTTCAAGCAGATAGTTCTAATAATGTTTGCAGTAAATGGAGAATGAAGATACAAAGTGAACAAAACAAACCACACAGGAAACGGACAAATATTGCTCAGGAATTTATAGTATCATTCACAATAATAATATCTGGTGTTACAATAGTTTACATAGGAAGAATTCGAATGCATGGGATATGAACTCGAATTTCCCAAGTGGATATGACTGTATCAAACTAAATTTCTAACTCATGGTCTCCCAATCAATATCGGAGTCCAAAATCAACTTTCAGATATCCAACCGACTCAACAAACAGTGACAACTAGTTAACTCAGTGCAACTAAGTGTGGTAGGTGGGAAAAGGCGCCTACTCCACATGTATCCATGCATTATCCATGCAAGACATGCGCTAGCTAACTATTTGTGAACCAACTGAAAGTAACGGAGGGCTAACTGAGACTAATTTGTACTAACTCCAACTAACTGAAGTAGGTTGGTGTCGGGACTACTAGTGGCTCCTAAAATGTAGGGATTGGTCTAGGAGGCACCCAAACGGATGCATGCACATGCAGTAAGTGGCAGTTAACCTCTAGCAGTGTTCCCCACACTCCAGTGACTGGTACATGTGGCCCCATTAGGTCAAGTGGACCCAATTGTACTAGTGGACCCAAACATTTAATTAAGGTTCCTAAGTTAGGTAATAATTAATCTAATAGACATTTTACCAGGGGAGGATTAATAATCCTAACACCCCCCCTGAATCCTAACTTGGAAAACTGTGGGCCTTGGTAACAAGACCATAGGTCACCCAAATACAATCTAAAAGACAAACTAAAAAATGTTGCTTAATACAACTGAGGAAACAGGGGAAAACCTCATGGGAAAAACCCCCCCTCAAAAATAAGGAGGAAAATAGCAATCTGCAAACTATCTTTAGAAGAAAGAAGCTTCCTCCTTAGAAAAATAACTTGAGCAAAAAAACACTGCTGCAAAATTGCAGCTCTATGCAGCAGCATGGTCCATCAATGGACCTCTCAATGTACTTCTGAATCGATGACTCTGTTTGTCTCTTTTGGATGGTGAAGGTAGGAAATGATCAAGTTTCTGCTTTTGTGGGCCATGTAGCTGATCATTCACCATCATCAAGTAGCACCGACCTAGAACTTTGTTGCACCATACTGTAGAGAGCGAATCTATGAGAGATAGTGCAGCATGCTCATTTTGATACTAGGACCTTGTTCTTCTTCTGGCTTCTAGATCTGCAACACCTCTTCCAGCTGCATCAATAAGCTTTTGAGCCCATCAGGGTTTAGGCTTCTAATTAGGAATAGGTATTGGATCTGGATGTAGAATCTCTTGAGATTTAGTCTCAATAATAGGATCATGATGAATGTGATCTTCTTCATCTGAATCTGAAACCTATAGCAAATCATCATCATCATCAAAAATAGGTGGAGAAATAGTTATACCTTCCTGTGCTTCTAGAGGAGTATCATGCAGCTGATCTTCTTCGAACTGGACACTTCTTTCAATGAAGCCTCTTATGGTTGCAACCTCCATCAGTTTGTAAGATTTTGCATCCTCTACATATCCCAGCACAATGCATTCGCTACTTTGGGCTTGGAAGGCCTTCCTCTTGTCAAGTGGTATCCTAGCCCAAGATTTGGAACCAAAAACTCTCAGATGAGAGACATTGGGCTTATACCCATGCAGTGCTTTGAAGGGAGTCACCCCAACCATTGATTTATGGGGCACCCTATTTTGCAAATACGAAGCACAGTTTACTGCTTCAGCCCAAAGAGAAGGAGGTAGATGCTTGGCATGGAGAAGGCATGTTGCCATCTCTTTCAGTGATCTATTCTTCCTCTCATCCACACCATTTTGTTTTGGTGTGTATGGAACTGAGTGTTCCATTCGAATCCCTTCTTATTCACAGAAACTCTGAAAATATCCTTTGATGTACTCTCATCCCTTATCAGATCTTATTGACTTGATCTTCTTATTGAAATTGTTCTCAACCATAGCTTTAAAAACTTTAAAAGTATCAAAAACTTCTAATTTTTGTTTCATGAAGTAGATCCAACAGTATCGTGAACAATCATCAATAAAAGTGAGGAAGTACTGGCAACCATTAATGGATTTTGTCGACATAGGTCCTGCTACATCACAGTGTATCAAATCAAGTGTAGAGGCAGCTCTATGTGCCTTCCCAACATCATACTTCTTTTATGGATGCTTACCTACCAAGCAACCAGCACATACTCCATCGAAAGTTTGGATGGAGGGAAAACCTTCAACCATTTTATCATTGCGGAGCTGCTTAGATATTTGAAATTGAGATGGCCAAATCTCTCATGCCAAATCTTGCTGGTGTTGTTAGTATGAAACAATAAATTTGTAGGAGGAGAAACAGTTAACAAATGTGAGAACTCATAAGCTTTGGTAAAGTGATTTGCAATACCTTTCACTACAGGTATCCCAGTGGCTTTTTCTGTAATCTCAATTGATTCTGAATCGAATGTAACTCTCTTGGGAGAGCCTGTATGAGTCATCTGGTAAACAGACAATAGGTTAGCAACAAGAGAGGGCACATATAAGACATTCTTGAACTCACCATGCTTCGCTCTGACTGAGCCCCTTCCTTCTGCTGGAATTTGGGAATCATCTCCTATGTGAATGTTTAGCCCCTTTGTTAGTGAGAGGGTAGAGAAGGGTTCTTTGGAAGCAACCATGTGATTGGAAGCTCCAGAATCTATTATGTATGTTGAGGATGAAGAGATTGTTTCTTTCAAAGCATGACACATCTCGGTATCTTCTATCTATGGTTCTTCATCAGCCTTCTTTTCTCTTGGGGAAGCAATGTTATGCTGCTTGAGAAGGGTAGACATTTCATCAATTTCTTTCCTTATATAGAGACCATCAAGATGGTACCCCTTTTCACAATAAGGACATAAATTCTTTTCAAATTTCTTCTTCTTAGAGCTGGAGGCCCCTTCGAAAGCTTGTTGATTGTGTTTAGGCTTCGAATCAGCTGCCTTTGGCTCCTTCTTCTTTGATTTCCCCTTGGCTTGCACTTTGGAAGAGTCGGAAACTAGGAGAGATTGATCTTTGGATGTCTTGATGACTCCCATTCTCATCAATTTGTATTGCTCCTTGATTAAGGACTCTGAAAAAGAATCTAAGGAAGGAACCTTCCAATCAGGAAAGCTTTCCCGCTTGGAATGAAATATGGAAACAAATACTTAATACTCGGGGCCTAGTTTGTTGAGTATGGAAAGGACATTCTACTCATCCTTCCGCTCTATTTCGCATTATCTGCACCGGAGTACTAGAGACTTGAATTTAGTAAATAATTGCTCAATAGTCTCGAAATCGCTGGGATGTAAAGATACCAACTCATTCTCCAGAATGTGTCCCTGAAGCTCATCTTGTTTGTTCAACAAGCTATCAAGCTTCTCCTAGGCTTCTCTGGTAGTCCTCAAGCCTTCTAGGTGGAAGAGGAGATCTCTGGATATATAAGTACATAAGTACCTAAATGCTTCATCACAACGGTTCAGAAACTTGTTCCTCTCTACTGGCTAATGAGGCTCAAGCTCCCATCCATGTATGATCTTGTGGCAGCCATGCTTGCGCAAGTCCAGCTGCATATCAATCCTCCAATCAAGATAATTGGAAGTTGTGAGGATCTGTGGTTCAAGAGTTTGACAACTCATAATTGCTCCAGCTGGAACACTGCAAATACTTCACACAAGCTACATAGCACTTGTCAATTTCACTGCAATAACACACTAAAACATATGAACTATTAGAATCGTGCTTTTCCTCTCGGCATGAACATTTTTTCAGGGTCCGTCATGCCCTCTTCGCTGCTCTGAATAAATCTAGAGCTAGCAAATCATCATAGGGGACTTCTGTCGAAACCCAGCTTCTTATGATGTTCGATGGGGAGAAACAAGCATGAAACCTGCCTGAGAAGGCTCTGATACCATATTAGAATTTGAAATCCATTTAGATCTTCAAGCAAATAGTTCTAATAATGTTTGCAATAAATGGAGAATGAAGATACAAACTAAACAAAACAAACCACACAGGAAACAGACAAGTATTGCTCAGGAATTTACAGCATCATTCACAATAATAATATCCGATGTTACAATAGTTTACATGGGAAGAATTCGAATGCATGGGATATGAATTCGAAACTCCCAAGTGGATATGACTGTATCTAACTGAATCTCTAACTCATGGTCTCCCAATCAATATCAGAGTCCAAAATCAACTCCCAAATATCCAACCGACTCAACAAACAGTGACAACTAGTTAACTCGGTGCAACTGAGTGGGTAGGTGGGAAAAGGCGCCTACTCCACATGTATCCATGCATTATCCATACAAGACATGCACTAGCTAACTATTTGTGAACTAACTGAAAGTAACTGAGGGTTAACTGAGACTAACTAGTACTAACTCCAGCTAACTAAAGTAGGTTGGTGTCGGGACTCCCAATGTCTCCTAAAATGTAGGGATTGGTCTAGGAGGTGCCCAAACTAATGCATACAGATGCAGTAAATGGCAGTTAACCTATATCAGTGTTCCCCACACTCCAATGACTGGTACATCTGGCCCCATTAGGCCAAGTGGACCCAATTGCACTAATGGCCCCAGATATTTAATTAAGGTTCCTAAGTTAGGCAATAATTAATCTAATAGACATTTAACAAGGGAGGATTAATAATCCTAACAAGTCATTCATATATTGCTCAAATTTTCTTAAAAATAGGATATTAGTTACTAAAAGTTGAGGGGTGTCATATATGGTTACAATAAATTATCATTCTAAGGGAAACTATCTCCCTGTGAGATAAATGAGGACCTAAAAACTCTTTATGTAGAGAATACCCATGCCTTATCAGTTGGGTTATGAAGTGTCCATAATTCTTACAAAATAAAAAACAGTGTAAATATCTATGAAGCAAACATAGGGAAAATTACATCTAGATTAGAGAAAGGAAATCATATCCTAAGATGTAAAAGGTTGTAGAACAATAAACCATTAGGGAATGAAATGCTTCAATTCTTTATCGTTAATGGGAAACTCCAAAGATTATCACAGTTTGTGGTGATATAATCCATGATAGGGGCTCCCAACCTAAGATTATCAAACTTGCCATGGTTTCTAGGTTATTCGTGCATTTGATCCCATGGTTATTCTAGATCTATTTCCTTGAAGAAGGGGCTATAGTTCCCATTGATTTCAAGGGATATAGTTATGGGTCTATGTAATTAGACAAAAAAAACTTTTAATTATGGAAATCGCAGTCCTCTCAAAAATGTTCATTGAATGTATACATCACTAGATTTGACTTTATATATGATGGAGATTTGACAAAGATTCCATTAATAATCTTTAATACATTTGTATGAAACAAGAAACAGCATATGTTGCACCATGATAAGATATCACAATTTATGAGTGAGGGCTTGAAAAGTATCACATATAATCTTTTCTAAGAATCTCCTTAGTGAGATCTCAAATAGGTTAACAATTTAGTAGAGACTTTCCACCTTGGATATAATCCATTATATAGCTCCCACTTTTATTCTAGATTTATTTCCTTGAAGAGGGAGCTATATATTGCATAGACTCATGTGGCTATAATTGTTCTAAGACTTTAGAAAGAGGAAACTTAGGGTTTCAAATAGTACTTAGGAATTTTATTAAAAGGCTATCACAAAATGGGGTAATAGGAAATTTCTACTGTGTAGAAATATACATCGAAAATGACTTACCACGTAAGAATGGAGTTAAGATTGTAATTGGGAGACCCATAATATAAGGAAAATAATTTGATTATAAAGAATGCATAGTTAGTAAACTAAAACCGACCTCGAACCAAGAAAACAAATTATATAGAACATATATAGACAATGCTCAAACCATTTGTTCTTTTTAATGATTTTGTCATTATAGTCCCTAAGTTGGCCGCTACTAGTCTTGACGGACAAGCATCCACTTCCTATTTTTATTTATCTAAGAACCTCATTTGCAGTAAGTTGTTCATTTATATTACGCATGTACATTGACATTAATTGCAAGTTGTGCATGCTCGTTGATATGATTGCACTATGACTGTTGTTATTTTACATTAATTGTAGGGACAACTACATAGATATCTGTCAAAAAATGATTCAGAAAAGTTATGTATGTTCTAAAGAATGGGGAGAAGGGAAAACATCAAGAACAACTAGAGGTAGTAAAGTGATAAGAAAAATTTAAAAATATATGTATTTGTTTCTTGATGAAGTATGGTTATTCTCTTATGACAGTGAGACTAATGGAGACAAGGTATTGCCATTGAAATACTAAAATTACGTGAAGAACTAGGAACCAAACCCATTTCCTAAAGTAAACAATGATTTTTGTCGATGGGAAAACATATCGAATCACTCCATCTATCTTACATGGGTTGGGGATCTTTTCAATATATGGTGTCAACATTCCATACAAGTGTGGAGTTGAATTGATTGATTATGTTGTCCCAACTTATTGTCATAAACATTGGTTATGGCTACCCTAATATTTATTGGATTTGTGCAGATGTGGAGTTTATGCAAATTATAACAAAATGAAAAAAACCAACATATATATATATATATATATATATATATATATATATATATAGGTAAGGTCGAAAGCTTCGAGAATTGTTGTTGGATTTATAAACAGTTCATAACCTAGAAGCACAAACAAGCTACCCAATTGTATGTTTGAAGAGCGTGATAGGAATAGAATTGTAGTGTGTGCAATAAAATCAATAACTACAGGGGAAGAGTTGTTAATAAATTATAATTTAAATAATATTAACAATTAAGGTAATTGTGATTTAACATTTATATTCATTATATATTATAGAACATATATATCGCAGCATATTGAAAACACACTTTTTGTATTGGTCAAATTAAATTTGTCATAAAATCTAGTTTACAAAATTAAAATGAAGGGAATTGAACACTTGTATCCATATTTATTTATATGCATATTTATCTAGTTAACATATCGTTATTTGTGTTACAGGTTGATTAACAGAAACACATTGACCACAGGCAAGTCAAATAATATACAAACATTTATATGTTAATTATTATCAATATTGTTTATTAATGTTCTAATCTAATAGGATTATTGTTGTTTATCAATGTTATGTGGTTCTATTATTTTAGGCTGCCACTTCATCACCTTGCCCTGATCGAGACAATTTAGACTACTTTAATGCTCCCAACACCCTTGCTACAATTAGAAAACAAGTTGAGAAATGGGGTATTGAACTTCAGGGATTGATGGTCATTGAAGAAATTGTAGAAAGTGAACAAAGAATTCAACTCATGATGTCAAAAATCCAAAAGTACAACGTATGTATTTTTGAAATTGTATTCCATCAATTGCTTTAATGAATATGATATATTTTTTTATGAACCCAAGTGTTTGACATAGAGTTGTCTTTTTGTAGACCTTCTTGAGAAAGAAGCCCAAGGCATTGAGAGTAGTATACTTACATCTTTTATTGGAGCATTTTCTCTTACTGCATCTACTACTAATGCATCCTTTACTCCCAATATCACTATTGGTATTCTTGATTCTACACCTAGTGTTCGTTCCAGGTCGTCTAGTACTACCCCTAGCTCTACTCCCATGTCTCCTTCATCAAATGTTGATATGATTCCTAGGACGCCAGGCATAGTCATCAAGATAACTAGGGAGTTACCAGTTACTTTACAATTGGACCATGAACTGGTCTCGACGAAAGGATTAAAACTCCATGGTAACTACTTATCCATCAACATATTTTCATTTTATACAACGAAATATTTGTATGTTGATATTATCTATCTACTAATCATTATATATGATTGCAATGCTAGGGAATAACTTCTTCTATCAAGCATTGCAAGAAAAAGTGTTTGCTCGTATTTTTGCACCAACAATTAGAACAAGTTATAAATACCAAGACAAAAACTTGAAAAAATAGTTGAGAAACACATGATGACATTGTTTGGTCATGTATTCAACCAAAAAATGGTTGAAACCGTAGCAGGGAAGTACCTGAAATCAATGCGGGACATTACCGCACTAGTCTCAATCGCCATCCCAATTATGAGCCTCTTGAACTAATTCTTGTATGGGAGTGTGCGACACTAATCGAGGATTCCCAAGACAAGATTAGAAAAGAGGAATCTTTGCATGCAAGTGTTGGAATACCACAGAGGTAGATATAATAATATAACATACCATGAACTTATAACTTATATGCATTTGACCATAATGATTAAATCGCACTAACATGTGCTTCACACTTTTCATAGGCTCAAAAACATTGCAAAGGCCACATAGGCCAGATCGCATAAGAATGGCCAACATAAACTTGACCCAAAGGACTATGCTAAAGTAAAAAGA
This sequence comes from Pseudotsuga menziesii, assembly GCA_001517045.1. Lineage (NCBI taxonomy): Eukaryota > Viridiplantae > Streptophyta > Pinopsida > Pinales > Pinaceae > Pseudotsuga > Pseudotsuga menziesii. The sequence goes on from LPNX011071213.1 coordinate 126,357, forward strand.
AAATATTGACTCTTGGATGGATTCCCGGCATCTAAGCCTACCTGGATCTATTGGGCCATCGCCTGGGATTCATAGGTAAACGATCAGAAAGGGTATAGATCAATAAAGAAAAAATCATGTTTCATGCAATGCAACTTGGATTTGAAAGAAAGAGTAACTTCTTCTTATTTATATCCATTCCTTTCATTTTATATTATGGGATTATCATTTCTATTCCTTCTTTTTTCTTTCCCTATTAAATTATGGTAATTGTTTAAAAGTTGTCCTTACTGATTTTACAATTGTAATTTAAAATATTTCCTTACTAAAAATGCATTATGTTATGGTATGCTATCAGCAAACTTTTGTGCCACGGCCACTTCTGAAGATACGAGAGTTTCCTTGACCGAAGGATATAAAGACTCAGCTGAAATTAAAAAAGGAAATAGAGATAACACTTATGTTGCTAACAAGGAGGTGTATAAGTTCAATACATTTCAAATAGTTAATTATAAACAAGTTCTTTTTTTGTTATGGATGCAATAACTACAAATTTTTGTTATGAAGACATTAATATTCCTCGGGAGTCGATTTTAGAGACCAAAAGTGATGATCAACTAGATCCTTTAACACTACTACACTAAGTACCATGAACTAGGTCATTAGAAAATTATATTTCTTTGTTTTATGTATAATATGATTGTCAAGGTAATTTATAAATGGTTTTCTTTAATTATAGCTGACATGGATCCTACTTGGTTTCCTGCACAAAGATGTATCTTGTGTTCTAATCAAGAACCACTACTGGAATCAAGATCCCAAAAAGAGCATGAGGAAGAAGATGCCAAAATCAAAATTATGGGCATTCTTAATTAAAAAACTAGAAGGGAGCAGTGTAATAGAGATCAAACGTTTTGAATGATAGACAAATCGTGTTGTACATTAACATATTATATATACTATATATTAGAATTGTGTTTCAACATTTGCCTCAATTTTCCATTATTGTATGACATGTCATGATTTCTCCTTGGACCACTTTCTTTGTTCTTCTGCTCACCCTTTATGCTTTATCTCTTCTCTACAATTCTTTGTACTATTGTCATTTAAGTGGCATCTTTAATTCATTGACAAAAAAGAGCAAAGAAGAAATACAATACTAGAACATTAGTCCAAATTATCATTCCCTAATAGATCCTAAATACAATCTAACAGCATAGCATTTGAAAGGAAGTAATCTGAAATTCTCATGAGCATAACTTAATTCCACTTAAGGATACGACAGGAGAAATGTAAACACAAAGAACACGAGCATAACTAGAAAACGTTGGCATCGGTATGGGAAAGAGCTTCTATATTTATAAGTTAATAAATGAGTAGAGGAAACGGCTGGGAGACTTCAAGACATTTTGGTACATCAAAGTCTGACATTTGTTGTTATAATTTCTATTATGCTACTTTTTATGCATGGATCATATATGTCTTGTGATATTATATTTTATGATATTATTAATTTTTCATTATTGTTTTTATGGTTAAAATAAGTTTAAATGAGTGTTTATCTCACTAAATCTTCATGTTAAAAATTGAATCATTGGGTGCAGGTCTCTCAAATCATAACAATAATATTTGTGTGAGTGGTGAAGAACAATGTATGTGGCCATATCTTCTCGCAATGAACCATGTATGTGGTTGTGTGATATTGTAAGGATTTGTGGCAATACTGTGAGGCAAATGAATATTGTGCTTGTGTGATATTGTAAGGATTTGTGGCAATACTGTTAGGCAAATGAATATTGTTCACTATGTGAACATATTGCCACATACATTGTTCTTTACCACTTTCACTATTTCGTTATTGTATATGTGTGAATTTTATATGTTTTATGATGTCATGTTAGTTTCAATTACTTTTCAGTACATAGATTGGGTATGGGAAATTGAAAGGGACATGAGGGGGGGAAGGGCCATATGAACTTCCACCTTCGCATGGTTGGCGCTATTCAGTGGAGAATAAGTTATTCTCGAAATCAAGAGAAGCTTTTACAAGTATTTCCCTCTAGTCTTTTTGGAGTCTCATACATGTTGATATGCCTATTTATTTATCATTTAATCACGTAAACTTATTACCCTGTCATGATTTCTGCCAGTTGCATGCCACAGAAATGCGACTAACGATTAGCAGTAAATCCAATGACTTTGGTTATTTATATTTTAACAATTATATAAAAAACTCATTATATATACTAAATAAGCTTACATGTGAGCAGTCCTTGTACTTGTGATTAAATAAGTTTAAATGAGTGTTTACCTCGTTAAATCTTCATGACAAAGACTGAATCAATGGGTGTAGGTCTCTCGAACCAAAGCATTAATGTTTGTGAGTGGTAAAGAACAATGTATGTCACCATATGTTCTCGTAGAGAATAGTGTATGTGGTTGTGGGATATTGTATGACTTTGTGGCCATAATGTGAGACAAATGAATATTATTCACTGTGAGAACATATTACTACATACCATGTTAGTAAGTTAACTATATGAAGATGTATCATAGCATAGCTTCATTCAACTAACGACTAATGTAAAATCCAATGAAAATGCAGTTAATGACTAGTTGTAAATCCAATGTCTTGGGTTATTTATATTTTAATAGTTATGTTAAAAACTTTATTATATATACTAAATAAGCTTACATCCAAGCAATTTTCCCTTAGAACAATAGTTCTAGATAAGAACAATTACTATCACTTAGACAGATTTGATTTGTTTTCCAGTTTAGTGAATGGGATCACATGAAGAAGAAATAAGAAAAATGAAAATCACTTTAATATATTCATAGTTAATTTATGTGGACTTAACTTGTGTGTGATGTGGTACAAGCTGCCCCATTGAACTCATGGAGGCAAGTAGGTAATACTCATTTTTCCATTTTACTTAGTGTGTTTCACATTATTGGTAATGAGTTATTTAGAAGTCTCTTATTGGCAGTAGGCCTTCTATGAGTTTTTGGAGGTCATGGATCTTGAAGCCTTATGATGAAGCAGAACTTTCGAAGTTATCCTAAGCATGCCACTTATACTTATGTGATCATTCTTATGCCCAACCTCCTTTGCTACCATTTCCAATTGGTCTAAAGCCTCACCCTAGGATTTTGGAAATTAATCTAGTTTCCCCAACAACCAATGATGGTTGGAATTCTAATTTCCTTGCACCCTTTGTTGGTAATGATGGATGTGAAAGCAATAATCTTGATCCATTTGTTATTGGAGCTTCTAATGATTCTATCTTTACTACTTCATGCTCTCCTACTAAAGATGTAGATGCCCCTATACTTGAAACAATTACAATTATTAAAGTAAACAATAGATGAACACCCAAGTGCCATCTATGCCTCTTCATGGTTCTTCACAAAATCATGTTGTAACTCTCGACACTATGGAATCCATTGATGGTCCCCCCTTTTATTGATCATATTGCTAGGTTACTTTTCCAGAGTCATGTCTTCTTTCTCAATCGTTTGAACCCATGTGCAGTCCCTAACAACCTTGAATAGGCTGGAAGTGTGTCCAAATCATCTAAATTAGTGCCCTAAGTGACATATATTCCTAGATAAAAATGGAGGAATATGGGTATCTCATCAACATATGTCACAAGCATCACTAGTGTATACTACAAGTAATTTTACTCATAGAAATTAAGTGAGAAATTGGTTATAAGAAATTGAATCCAAAAGGATTAAACAAATCCATTTGGAATAATAGACTTTCCTTCAAGTCTTGCATTTTGAAGGGAATAATATTTAATTATAGTGAAGCAAATGGAGCATCATTTTGTTCATTAAGTGTGACCAACAGTCATGAAAGGATCATTGATTTGGTGAAAGCAAGGTAGTGTAATAGCCCCCACCAAGGTTCAACTCAAAAAAGTGATCATGCACTCACAATGGTATCATCTATCACTTGTTGAGTCGGCATGGATGTTAACTTGACTAGTGTAGTCACATGTCAAAAATGTGTAAACAATATCCCACCTCGTGATAAGTGGTGGATACTTGACATTGAATAAAGTCAAATGAAGCTTCTTAAGATTCCATAAGTTTTACAATGACCTATGTATCATACATTGTAAACAAGAGAATGAACATGGTTTTTGGGGATACAAGGTGGTTTGACATATTTGGATATTTATTTTAATGAAACCATTAATTTTTCATGTCGGATTGCTTAAGGAAGACTCAAAAGATCAAATAACATACAAGAGAACTTTAAGAAGCAATCTTCTTGCAAGCCCCCTCTTCTTATGGAAAAAATGAAGTCTACCTTTGAGAAGGACATACTAGTTCATAATTTGAGGAAATTGTCCCCTTCAATGGTGAAGTCACTACCTATATTAGAGTTGGTCTAAGAAAATTTAGAGAAAATGTTTACCCCTTTAATAATTAAGGCTAAGGTTGGAATGATTGCCCTTCTTCTACATGGAGGTTGCCTCTATTGTATCTCTTGAGTGCCCTCATGTAACCCTTCATGTAAACTCATTAATTTTCGTCTAAGAAAACATTAAAAAATGTTGACTCCTTTAAAAATAAGACTAAGGTTAGAATGGTGACCCTTCTTGTACATAGATTTTGCCTCAATTGTATCTCTTTAGTGCCCTCATGTGACCCTTGATGTAAACTTGTTAATTTCCATCTAAGATAACATCCATTTTCTTCAGGATAAAGAAGGAAAAGATAAAACAATAAATGAAAATAAAAGGAAAGTTTATTATATTTGCAAATATTTGTACACGTGTATGATAGTTCATAACTATTGCTAGCATCATTAAGGGTATCTAATCACAATATACCTCAAAGAAATAATCACCAATACATCTTTCATCCTATAACCAACATTAATAAGACTTAACAAAATCTACAAGAAACAAAACACAAAAATGCTCAGAAATAGAACATCACAATAGAACACACTTGGCTATAGCTTCATTCACCACCCCAAAAGGGAATGATTGGAACTCCCCTGCAAAAGAAAAAAAAAGGACCACACACTTAGTAACATGAACCCTTTATTAATAATCTATGTTTACAAACTCTCAATTTAATAGCATCAATCCTACAAAATCACAAGTTTCATTTATCTCTACATCCATATTTGTATCTATGTTATACAAAAATATGTAAATACCTTATAAAAACATTTACATATCCATTTCCTAACAGTTTCCACCAGAAGCCAATTACAAGGAACCTTTGGATCTTTTAGTCTATATTTTTATTTCAGTAGTATTTTTCGGTGTATTTCTGTATTTTGTTGATTTTTTTGTTTATAAACCCTAACTTAAACATGGTATCAGAGCTGAGCATGTGAAGAGCATAGGTTTGAGCAGGTTAATGTTGCCTAAATGGATTGTTAACACAAAAAATTGTCCACGTAGCTCTCTATGGTCCTCACCATAATTATACATCATAGTCCCATCATTATTCCCTCCATTTTTACCTTCACAATTAAATTCCACCCAAATTGGTGGAAAAAATCATTATTCCTTCCATCATAAATACAGGGAAGATGGGCATTTATTGTAACAAAACCCTCATTCTCCCAAAAAAAGGACCAAAAAAACCTAAAATGTGAATGTGTCAAAAACCATGGACAAATACCATGCACTACATAAAACCATGGACCAATAACATGGGCAACAAAATCTTGGATCATCCTATAAATACATTGTGAAAGACCCCACAAACACTTTTAAACTTTTTACTTTTGGTTCTTACACTTTCCAGTATTACCTTTAGTCACACTATTCCACATTGTATGTTGAGTTTACTCCATACACTCCTTGATTCATATTTCCTTTGACAACCCTAGGTGGAGAAAATAAGTGAACCAAATCGTGAAAGTCGTCGGACCACATCCTCTAACGGCTGCAGTGGCCCACTTTAAAAAGGTATGTTGCATTTGTTTTATTAAAATTAGAAAATCTAAAAATATTTGTTGTTGTCTGCTTGTAAGTCAAGGTTGAATATTTCCCCTACACCATGAACACTACCTTTAGATCCCTTTGATCTAAGAGAGGTGCTTTTGCATGTAGCTAGAGAAAAATCTCCACTATAGTTTTGGTGACTCCACTGGCTCGATCCTCTTGGATCTTTGTTTTTGTAGGGTTTTATTCGCTGGTTTGTTTTACTTAGGTACCCTCAACCATCACAAATATGACCCCCTTTTAGCAGATCCGAACCAATCCATTCATAGTGCCTGCTCCCTCGGCCTTAACCAAAGTTTTTTCCACAAAAAACTTTCAATTTCAGACGGATTGCACCTTTTAAGCAGAAAGACACGACCTAGGTCACACCTTTTTTCCTCATAGGCACGACCTTGGTCGCACCTTTTGCCTTGATAAGTGCGACCTTGCAACAACGTTTTTTCCACAAAAAACTTTCAGTTTTAGACGGATTTCACCTTTTAGGCAGAAAGACGTGACCCAAGTCACACCTTTTTTCCTCATAGGCACAACCTTGGTCGCACCTTTTGCCCTGATAAGTGCGACCTGGACCCAAAGTCCAGATCGTGCTTGTCCTGCCTTCCAAAGCGACCTAGGTTGCTCTTGTGACCCTATTTGGTGAGATTTATCACATGAAAACCCATGTTAAGTGCGACCTGTGTTTTTCGGTTTTTTTTTCGTCTCGATTATGGCAGTTGCTTAGTTTTGTGCGACCCCGATCGCATTTGTTCCGCTGATAGGTGCGACCTACGGATTTTCCAATTGTTTAAGGTGTTTGAGACCCATTCCAGACCCCATGTCTTTGTTCTGCCCCTTTACTGACTGTATCCTTCCAGATTTGATTTCCTACATCCCCTTGGTGTGTTTTGCAGTCCCCCTTTGCATGTATGTGAGCCTATCATGGTTGAGCTTGGTAGTTGAGACCCCCGTGTGTTTCATGCTCCCTATAGAGTTCCTGGTGTGCTTGTTTACTTGCATATGTTCTTTTTTCTAGAAGAATTAGTTTTTATGTGTTAAAAAACATTTCCTTTCAATATTTTTGTCTATTTTTCTGCATATGCGTCTCTGGCAGAGAGCGTGTTATCACATATATAGCAGTCGGGCTACCATATTCTATTTTTCAAATACAATACATTTTTCAGCCAGTTCTCTTACATATGAGATGCTGAGATGAACAGTTTTGACGGGTCATTATTTTATTCGTGGACTATTGTACTCCCCCATGTCAGGGCTGAATCTCAGGACACTCGGATTTGAGGCCTGATGCAGCCATTTAGTCATTTACAGAGCAGTTATTGATGCCCAAATTCATATCAGTACTTTCTCATTGGACAGATGATGGTTCTGGTGGATTATATGCATGATTATGGCTCAACTTTTATTATATTGTGTTATGGTTATCATTGCTCTTATACTCATTTATGTGACATGTATTAACATGTAGTGTCATGATCTGGCGGTCATAATTATATGGACTTGGATGTATGTTGTATTATCTATTGATGTCCCTACTTAGACTTGGAAATTCCTTATCTATACTCATTGGTTTTACCCTCCTTAAATAGAGGTAGTCATCCCCACCATTGTTTTGGCTTGCTAGTGTTGGCTTCATCATTCATTGTCTCCACCCATCCATTACCTTCCAGTTTTGTTTTAACCCGACTTACTATTTGACTTGTGGCATGGAGGACCTTTCCCCACTAGAACCCTTGTTGGACAAGCCTCCCTGTTTATATTGTGTCTCGGCTCTGAGTTGGTGACAGAACTTGCCTTTGGTGAGTTGGATTGTATGCCTAAATCATTCTGGTCGGTTGTCCCGATGTTTGGCACTGTGCAGAACTCCCCCTAGTCACTTGATATGTTGTTGGCTAAAACTGAAAGCTCATGTACTACTTGTATTGTAAAATGTTATGTATGCACCCATGGAAAATGAAAATGCTAAACTGTGTTTCTTAGCATATGTAAAGAGGGCAAGAGCAATGAAATGATAAAATACCCCTTGAAGGGTATAAGAAAAGGTCCAAAAAGCAATGCTTAAATATATGCTGACCTTATAAATTTGAATATGTCCCGAAT